>JARHVA010001235.1:1172500-1772500 GCA_037957365.1 Torreya grandis | reverse complement strand
ATACGTATAATCTAAGTTGATAATATGTAAGGAAATAATGAAGCTCACTAGGAAAATTTGGCCATGCCTAAAAATGACATGTATTTTTTAATGGATAGAAGCATCAGATTTAGGACAAAAGCATCGACAGTAGTGTTGATATGCAATAGTAGTGTGTCGGCTGATAGATAGTTGATATTCAAAATATGACAAATCAATATAGAGATCCTATCTTCTCCTATACCTTCATCTACTAGATATTCTTACAAATTAGTAAATAATCTAAATATTATTTCTTATTTGTTTCTCTACATTCAAATAATTGTTGATATTTTACCTTCTATATTTTGTATATTTTCAAAACCCAGCACTATATCAGAATACTGTGAATTTTAATTATTTGATTGCACTATTTTTTTAATATATTATACATTTGTTTGATAATTATATTCTCCCACTAATTTGAATCTGAGTGGGAGGAAGTAATGGTCACTGTAGAAGACCTTCAACAACTTCAATTAGAATTTTAATATGAGTAAGAGGAAGTAACGATAACTGTGGAAGATTTTAAGCAATCTGAAGTTCACTTTTCTCTAGTTAAAGGGAGTGGAAGGAGTGGAAGGAGAAGGAGACTTCTCCCATTAGGACATGGATGAGAAGGAAATCAAGGGCAAGGAGGAGATGAAGATGTCCCACTTTTGGGTGGACTAGGGGTAGTCTATTACACCACTATAATCCCCTATAATTTTGAATGGAAAGTTACATGGGAGAGTTTCAGTGTAGAAAACCTTCAATATTGTAAATTCTAATTTGAGTGAGAAAACCAGAACACCTATTTTGACATGGATGGGAGCAGGAGTGGAAAGAAAGTTATTCTAATAGGATGAGGATAAGAAGGAAAATAAGGGAAAGGAAGAGATAAAAATGACTCAGATATGGGTGAACCAGGGGTTGCCCAAGCTATTAGTGACATCCACCTTAAGAATGAATGACAAGTTGGATGGGAAAGAATCAGGGTTGTACTTGGGTAAAAGGGAGATTCTAGGTGTAATTTGAAAAATAAAATTAGAGTAGAAGCTACTTATAGCACCTGTTGGGTTTCCTCAAGAGCCCCTACTTAGGCAAGGAGTGAATCTACCTAGGGTTTTTATGAGGAAAGCCCAGTCCCAAAAAAGTCTCAGGATTGAAAGGATCAGAAGACCCTCAGTAGTCTAAATTTTATTTGCAAATTTTATTTACATAGATGTCTTAGAAGGTGAAAGACAATCTAGGAAACTAGAACAACATTAAATTTTCTTTTGTGGTCCTTTTATGGGGTGGATGATGGAGGATCCCACCCCAGGAAATTTTTTTGGGTAAGTTGGATTGTAGATGATATTATTGGTACACTTACACATGAGGTACCTCTTATGGTTCATAGACCTTCTATTACATTTGATGACAATTTTTTTAAGATGACGACTCATATCTTTTATCATTGTTTATTAGATAACATATTGATCATAAAATTAGATGGAGTTTTATGGTCGATAATTGTTTTAGTGATAATGTATGTACCATGAAATTACTCACACATTTTGGATATACATAAGATGATTTATAACATTCAAGAAAGACAATCAAAGCATTCATTGGGAAAGCACAACAAGTTTTGGTGAGATTTATTTATCTTTATAGGTTGGTCCAAATCATGTGACCAAAACATTTTAAGTTATACCACATAAAATAGTCTTTGATATGTTATTGGGATGAACTTGGATTCATAACCTACAAAAAAAGGATCCTCATACAAGCCTTGATTGATAGTGATAATATCACATTTGATGATTTTTCAAAGCAATGGCCTCCACAATGCATATATGTCTCAAATATATTCATGCCAACAAGGTAATCATATTTTTATGGATTTAGTATGAGCATCCTCTACAATAATAAAGTTTATTCCAAGATAATTAATTATAAAACCTATTTAGGATTGTCATAAGTGAAAGGGTAAGAAAAAGTCAATCATCCTTTCTCCTAGGTGATCGATACTATAGAGGTTGTTTCATCAAAGATACTTAGTGGACTCCACATAATCATCATGTAGACCTACATGACCCAACCGATTGTTGGTAGTAGATCAACAAGTTTCAAATATGGTAAAAATACCCAAAATTATAGTTACATTTAAAAATACATAGAAACATAAGAAATGGGTTACACAACCACTACATCTTCTACTAATGCTTCACAACCACATAGTCCTATAATGCATAGGCAAAGTATTATAGATTATTTAGTTCTATATTTGGCACATGTACATGATCCTTGGTAGCATGATCATTTTGTGTATCCCATGATAAGAATAGATCACCTTATGAGCATCCTTTATATGGGATCATAGACTAACCCTTTCCTTCCTAAATTCAAAAAATTAAAATAAATTAATTAAATTAATTATAAAAAGATTCAAATAAATAAAAAATACAAAAATAATTAACATTTACATGTGTATAAGCTTTGGAATATGTTGTTTAATTTATGTTATTAATAGCATATATGGTTGCTTTATATACACACATATGTTTCACAAGTACTTGAGTGTGATACAAGAATACACTAGATCCATGATACATGAGCATACAAAAGTTGGAACTTTCCTTCACTCAAATGACACACTATGTTGGGTACATATACTTCTATTGATCATGATTTTTAAACATGATATTATTTTATGATCCCTTTACATTATCATGTTAATATTATTCATTATATACTAATGCTTACAAATTTTTATATTGATGCTTACATCTTATGCAATGTGCCAAATATGCTATGATATAGGAAATTTTACTAACACACATATGTAGAGAATAATATGATATTCTTATGCTAGTTGATTATATTTCACCTATTCTTATTATCACATGATTGAATTTACTGTACTTCTTATTTCCTACCTTGTATCAATTATGGAACATTTGAATATGTTCCTTATTTTGTGGCCACAAAGCCTATATTGTTGTTTGTTTGGTATACAGACAAGTGAACAAGTCCTCTTATTGAGTGTGTAGAATCTAAACATGCCTTTTGTTTTTGGTTTTCTTATATGCCTTTTTCATGGCATTGAGTGCTCTTGTGTGTTCTTGAGTGTTTGTTGAGCTTGTACTTGTTAGCTCTAGGCATTTACATGATCCATATAATGTATATTAGGCCTTGTTGTGATTAGATACTATGATATTTATTAATATAAATACTTAGACATGATACCAATATATGATTCATTAATACATGATTGATATAAATATGGCATGGTTATCTTATCATTTTGAGATAAGGTGACTACCAAGTTGCATTCCCCTCACCTCAAAAGTTGGGGGAGGACGGGGGGGCGCATATAATTAGGGGCATGTTATAGAGACATGATTCCACATAAACATAATTGGAATAATTTGATATAGTTTACATTATTCAAATATACATTTGGGTCATAATATTATGCACTTGGAACCAATTTTATAGATTTCAGACAAAAAATCAGATTTGTGATAGATATTATACATAATTTATAGATCAAAGGTTATATTTTGATATATACTTAATCTTGACACATATTATAGGTGCATATTCCATAAAAATTCACAAAATAATATATACATATCTAGATTATATACACCATCCTTACCAAGATGCACCAATTGAGCCTTTATATGATCTACAACAATTAGCTCCCTTGAGGAGTGCAAGTGAGAATCAACACCCTTGATGGCCTTGTCACTAATTCTCTTTTAGAGGTTAATATGGCTACACATTTTTTATGGGAGAGATTGGATATATTGGCTAGATTAATTATACACTTGAGTTTTGTTTGAGATTTAGTGATCTTGATGGCCTTGCACAACTCACCATTACATTGGATTTGAGTCATGTCACCCTCAAATCCTCCTCTTCACATCTCCAAGGTTTAGTTGTGAACTTATCTCTTCAATGCTTAAAAAATAATCATCATTACTAAACCAAACTACCAACAAAGAACATGATTATATAAACACATAGGTGTACTCCTTCCTTGCTCTCTTTCTTTCAATTTTTTAATTTTCAAATTATATACTCTAATTAAATTTTAACATGCTCTTGGCTGCAAGTAACATAAAAACAACAAATTCCAATGGGTCTCAAGCAAAGAAAAGGTCTATTGTACATATAAAGGTACACATTTATTTCTTTTAAACTAGTAATTTCATCTTTATGAATTACTAGATTGGCAGGGGTGTATTTACTAAAATATGATTATCTATGATAAAATAGTCTTTCAGACTTGAAAAATATCACTCATAGCTAAAATATTAAGTTAAATTCCTTCCAACTACTTAAAGTATCATGTTTACCATCTCACTTTGCCTATATGATTATCATATAGTCTGACCCTAATATTAAGATTACATATATTACTTATATCCCACATTATTTATAAAACCTAATTTATATCCTACTCTATCAGTCTCAAATACCTAACCACTTTCTATCCTCCCAAACACTACCATCTAAACTAGGACACTAACATCGATGCTATTGTCCTAGATCTGACGCTACTGTCAAAACCTTAAAAACAATGAAAATTACAAATATTTCAAAATGTATGGGTCAAATTATTTATATTAATTAATGATCCCATGAGATAATTTCAAAATGTGTTTTATAAATACAAAATAAAAGGTAATTCATTTTCATCTAGAAATTACCAATAAAATACCTATCGAGCTCACTTACTCATTTGCATAACTAAATATACTACCCTATTATTTATTATTTAAAAATTAGTCATAAGAATAGTCTTATTACATGTATGATGAATTAAAATAGCATCCTATGATTATTATTTTTAAATTTACAAGTCATATCACTACATGCACTCACATATAACATATTGCATAATTATTCACACACAAGCCCAAATAAGGGGAGAACTACATCGGTCTGAGGCCTTATTTAGAGTGTATATAAAATTATACAATGCTCATTGACATAGGGTCATTTGAGGTCAAATAAAATTCACTTGTGTCCACTAACCCCCATTTTTCAAGGTGACATGCCCATGTTGGAAGACCTTGGGTTTTGCATAAAATACTGATATCTATAACCTATGTGTGTAATCCAAGATGAAAATATTCAAGGTGATAGTGAACCCTAAAAGTCACAGTTGGTAATTCAAAAAAATTACATATACTCTATACTAGATATAAGCATTGGATTTAAGATAAAAGCATTGAAGATAGTGTCCATATGTTGATGGTAATTTCTAGGTTGATAGAGAGATAATATTCATAATATGATGAATCATTGTAGAGAATCATCTTATACTCTCTTTTACCTACATCTTCTATATCCACATGTGCATAATTAAAAAATACAAGTATTGTTTCTTCCTCATGTTGTTACATTCAAATTAGTATTGGTATTGTACCTTCTATATTTAATATATTTTCATATTTCAACATTGTATTAGAATATTGTGAATTTGAATTATTTAATTGGCCTAATTTTAAAATATTTTATCCATTTATTTTATTATTATATTTTCCCCTTAATAATCACTTATAAAAAATGGTTAAAGTTTTGGTGAACCCAACCTCTAAGTATTCTTGTACAATCTTAGCTTTCTCTAGGGTTTTCAGCTTTATAGAATTCTAGATTGTTGTGATTACTTTTTAGATCTAAAATTCTCAATTGTTATTGGAATATTTATTTTTAATTTATAATAAATGGTAAATTTTAATAAAAAATAATAATTTTATTAGGATATTCTACCCCTAACCCTCACTTTCAAAAAGGGTTAAACACCCTCTCCTTTTATGGCACTTGTTACCTCTAATTGGGAACTTGAAAACTTGATTTGTCACTATAATCAGCTAGTCCTTCATGGAAGGTATACATATATACCAAATTGAATATTGGAAATATATCCATGCATTTAAAAAATTCAATCTCATATGCATTCATTGAAAATTGTCGTATTTCCTTGAATGGTCTAATATTTTTCAATTCGAGATTATTGTAGGTTCTTTTTGAAAACCATTCTTTCATCAAATGAATGAGTAATAATTCCACTACCCATAAATATTTATTTATTATATTTTGGTCAGCATAATACTTGAGTTGTTTTTAGTAGTTTTTAATGTGCTTGATGATGCATCTCTTTCATGTAATCCAAAAACTCCTATGCTTTCATACTCTTCTTGTTCAAATATACTATGTCTATCAACTCTGTGGCACCTAAAGACTACATCCATTTATTATTTGTAAGTTTTTATTTATTGTACTTATATTCACATATATTTTATATTCAAATTTTGATAATATCAAATCCCATTGGCCTGGTTTGTCTCCCACTAAGACATCTCAAAATAATTCAAGGACATTGGTTCAAAGACTCTATTTTACTAACCATTTATGGATGATATGTTGAATTGATTTTAAAAAATTAACCTTATTTCAACCATAATTTTCTCTAAAATTGACCAATAAACTTTGTATTTTCATAATATATTATTCTCTTTGGAAAACTATACAATCTCACCACTTCCTTAAAAAAAAAGTTTGTTATATTGGTAGCATCACTAGTCTTCTTGAATGCTATGAAATATACAATACTCAAGAACTATCCACAATGAAAGATAATGAATCATTATCCATTTGAGTAATCCCAAAAAAAATTCCATGTTGATATATTATAAAAAATATTTATGGTATATTAAATGTTTCTTTCAACCTTGCATTCTTAGTTTTACCCTTGACATGCTAAAAAAATAAACAACTTTGTAAAAAATGTCTCAACTCTATAACCATCCTTGGATAATAGTACATATCACTTTGTTTTTTCAAAGTCTTACCAACAAAAAATGGCCAACCAATCCTCCAATATGCATTTATTTCATTATATTCTCTCTCATGGATCTTTGGGATATGCACATTTGTTTCCCTTTGAAAAAAAACTCATCTTGAAGAAAATATTGCAGCCATGGAGTTATAGCAAAACCAATTACCTCTACTTGCATCTCTACCAATATAACACTTATACTCAATGCATAAACTACTCTATTATATTACCACTCCTATGTTAAAGGATGAAAGAGTAAATTTGAAGGAATTCCACCCATTTAGTATGTCATTTATTTATCATACCTTGTCTACTGATATATTTCAATTCTTGATGGTCTATGCATAAGACAAAATCCTTTGAAAATAATTACCTGCTCCACTTATTAACTTGTATAATATCATATAACTCTTGATAATAAATGGATTAATTTATTTTTAAATAATTTATCTTATCTCTAAAATATTATACAGGTCTACCTTCTTAACTATAAACAAGCCATATTACTATCCCATTTGTATCAAAATCCACCTTGAAAACCTTGTTGAAGTACAATAATTCTAATAATGGATATTCATTCATCTTGTTCTTCAAATGCTTAAAAAAATTATCCATTGTAAAAATACATTTGAACTCCTCTCTATCACCTCATAGTCTCAGTTATAGTAGCATAAATATAACTACAATTCCTAAGGAAGTTCATATAGAAACTAAATAGCCCATGTGATGCAGGAACATCACTACCTCAATTGTACATATGATCTATTTTAAAATTATAGATTCATTACCAAGTTTTTTTGGTCATTTTAGGGTGTTAAGGGTAATCCAAAATCATTATTAAGTTTTAAATTTTTTAATTAAGGATCTTTTGGCATTTTCCTACCAAAAGCTTGATTTGAATTTTCAAAATTGAATGTGAAGTCTAGGAGGCTTCAACCTTGTCAAAAAAAGTATCCATGTCATGGTTTATGTGGGTAGGTTTCAATAAGGGGTCAAGAATTTTTAATCCCCACATGACTCACATAATGAGTCATCTTGGTAATTAGGTTAGTAGTTGGGCATTCTAAACGCACAAGAGAGGAAGTTAAGGTAGTTAGGATCAATTTTTGCAATAAAATAACTTGCATTGAATGTTGTATTGAGATTAATTAAAGAGGAAAGTGAGTGGAAAGGAGTTGGATTTTAATAAATAATTTAAATGACCCCAACTAATTAAATTAATATGAGTCTTGTTCCTTTGAAGACAAGAAGGCAATCAAACTTTGTATTTTCTACATATGTAAAGACTATGTAACAAAATAATAGAGTAAGGTAAGGATTTATAAGTTTTATAATTTATTATGAGTTTGAAATATTGAATATGTATTTGTGAAATTTAATTAATAATTTTTTATGATCAAAAAGTTCTGAGCAAATATTTGATTCCCAAAAGTATGCTATGTAATCCTAAAATGTGCAATAAAATGTTGATTGAGTAAGTCAATAAAGAAGAAAAATACAATGAAACTAGGCCTTTGAAACCTTTTGTGAAGTTTAGTAGATGTTATTAATGTATTTTAAGAAATTTTTAATGATTTATCTAGTTATCTATATGGTTATCTATGTGAAGATCAATTTGTAGGCCCTGTTTGGATCATGTCCTATGGGCTAAGACAGTATAAATGTCATTTAAGAAGCAAAATTTTGAGAAACATTAGTTTAGCCAATTATAATTGTTGGTAAGAAAATTGAATATTATATTAAGGTTATTATTATTTATATAATCCTATTTCAACATATTGCATGTAGCAATCATTGAAGCATGTAGTGTTTAGTGCCTGTTCACATAGTAAAGAAATTTCTTGAAGGAAGTGTGGAACTGAAGTGTCATAAGTGGTAAGTGTTGATAAAGTAAGAAGTGAAATTTTTTATCATATGTTAAATAACCCCCATTTTTCTTGAATATTATTTTTGAATGAAATAACACAAAAAATCCATTCTTGGGTAACACAAACCTATGTTTGTGAGCACTGTCAAATCAAAATTTGAATACATTCTCATACAAGAATCTCAATATTGGGATATAATTATTTATAAAGGTTTAATGGAGGTATGAAAACACTAAAAACTATTTATAGTTTATTGAAACCCACTTTAAATCTTAAAAATGAATTTAAACTCTTCTCAGGCCTGCACAGTCATGCAGGACCCTGTGTTAGGGCTTCCTTGAAAAAATGAAGACTATGAGTGATTGAATTGATGTAAACCTATGAGATTTTTTATAAAAAAGGGGTAAAATGTGATAAAATATATTTTTAAGGTTTTTAAAATATTTTGTACGTCCTAGCATGTATACAATAGACTATGTGTAAAAGAGAACCCTAAGAGACCTAAAATCATAATCAGAGGCTCAGAAGAGGCTAAAATAGAGGTATAATGATAGAGTTTTGGATGGAAATTTTTTGAATAAGAGGATGAAAATAAAGGGTACCTAAAAAGGGTATAATTTTTTCAGTGTCAATTGTTATTTGTTTGTACAATAAGAAAAGCCTTAGAAAAGGCTACTAGAATATGCTTGTGATAGGGGTCAAGTAGGAAGAAAGTTATAAAATATGTTGGAAAATATTTTGAGTTTATTTTGTGATATAATGAAACTTTTTTTAGTATTATATGAATGACAGACAGGTTTGACCCAAGTTTCTATATACTGAGAGGTGAGTTGAGAGGACAAAGGCTAGTATGTTAACACAAGCAAGGGTGAGTGATATAGTATGGATTGAGTATAGAATAAACTAAGTGAGGTATATGTTGGAGATGCATAAGTGAATTAATAAGGAGACATATATTTATAAAAGAGAGATAAATTTTTGAAAACCAATGTTAATAACAAACAAGCCAAAACAAATATCAGAGCTAGTTGGTATAGGCAGAGGTAAAGAGGTATGTTTGTATTATGTTTTCTTTCTGACTAATACAAGATTATAATGACCTATACATCATGTGGTATTAGATTAGGAGTATTATAAGGTGAGGTATATTTTAAATTTTTGATATTGTAGGTTACATATGCATGAAGATTTTGTTGAGTACATACCATATGTTGCTTTGAGATATGGTTATGAGGTGACTAATGAAGATTGTAAGAAAGAATGAAGAGGCTACAGGTGTGAAAGGAGAGGAAAAAATATAATAATAGAATATAGGTGGAAAATCCCTTAATCCAAGAAGGCTTAGAGAAGTAAGATATACAATGAGAGCTTAAGAGATAAAAGCTCATAGATGAGCTTGAAGAGAGAGAAGAAGATAAACCTAAGAGAAAGGTCATGATGTGGCAAGTGAGAGAAGGCTTATCAAAAAGAATAATATGTCTATATGAGACCAAAGATTTGATAGATATCTTGGTTGAGATGAAGAAATAGAGATATAAGAGAAAATAAGGCAAGGTTGAGAGAAGCCACCATAAGGAGAAGAGGGTACATGAAGACACCAAGAAAATAGAGATGAAGAAAGAGATAAGTAAGATGAAGTAGTAGTTGGATGAGATGTTGACCATGATAAATTATATAAGAAAGAGTGAGAACCCACATCTTGGATGGGTCATGAGGAATAAGCCACTCAAGTAGACAATCAAACAATAAGTGAAGAAAAGAGGAATGCAAGCCATGAGAGAGGAGAGAAGGTAGAAGAAGTTGATTTATAAGAAACTCAAGAGAGAAATGCAAAATATTTGGTTGAGTGATCAACCAAGTAAACAAGAAGTTGAACAACACCTTGAAGAGGATGTGATGAGTTTGAGTGAAGATAAGTAAGGATAAACACATGATAAAGTGCTTTTATGGATTGAGTTGCAGTAATTTGAGGTGTTTTTCTTAACACAAATGGGAGAACAAGGAGATGTGGATGTGTTAGAGGTAAAATCACTGAGAGGGGGGGTGAATTAGTGATGTTAGATAATCTAATTCAATTCTTAGCTCTTAAACATTCAAAACATACAATCATGATGCATATAAATAAACCATTACAATGAACAAGGAAGATATAGAAAGATCAAAAACATAACACATGATATATGTGGGAAACCCTCTTTGGGGATAAAACCCACTAAACCCTGCAAGATGGACTACAGTCTAATAAAGATAATATTTAACATTTAGACTAGCACCAAAATATCAAGGAACAACCATCCCTTAATTTAATGAGACACCCATCCCATAAGGAGGAACAAACCCCTAGGAAACCAAGTACCAACCCAGATACCTTGATCTGATCTCCACATCTGATTTTATGTCTTCTACACTTGATGATGGACTTCTCTTACTTTCTTTCTTTCCCTTTTACACTCTCACAAACTTGCACACATAATCAATACATCCAAAACACCCTTTTGGATCACTTTTAACTTATTAGAACATACACAATCAAAAAACATGCAACAACTATGTCACAACATCATCAATATGACCTATAGGTCATGTACACAATCCTCAACCTACTCTACTCTTTAATCCATCCACTAATCACACTCACTCAATTAGCATCTAGGGCTTGCTTGCTCAATCTACCTCTTCTAGGCTCATTAGATTTAATGACCTATGTGTTCACCTTCATCACCTTGATTAGACAACAATGACTGATCTTTTTCACTCTCTATTGGTCTTCAATGACCTGCGCCTTCTCTTTCAAACATTCTCTCCTTAACTTGAATCCACACTTCCACAACAAACATAATTAGTCTAATTAGACCTTGTACTTATACCACTTTATTACTTTAAACCATTTTGGTTGTCCAAGATGCTTTAAATATTTGTTATAAATTTGAAATAGGTATTCATACACATTACATGTAATAACCACACACTCCTTAGGTCGGCCATTTCCTGATTAGCCCAAATCTTCCATTAAGCCTAGTTGAGACCTAAAACAAATAGGTCTTCTCTAACACACACATTATGATTCAAATCCTTAGTAAAACTTCATATTATAATAATTATTTAAATACATAAAAACTATCTACAATATACCCTTTATTACTCTAACAAATTTCCATGCCATTTGGAACTCAACCTCACACCTTGAACCAAGCCATTATAGCCTTCTCACCAATAGGCCTAGAAACATAGCAAACACAATCCTCTAGAATTGAAGCATAATATTGATTTTATCAAATAACCCAATCAAAAAATTACATTAATATATCTTAAATTACCTTATAAATATCTCTATGTCCATTAAACACCTTCACTTAGGCTACAAACATCCAAAACTACCTCTACAACATGATCACTTAGGTTGGTCAAACATAGTCAAAGTTCAGTAAAGAATTCTTAACTCTTCAATATTGAATATTATTATAAAAAGACTTTTAATTCCTTATCATGAACCTTTTAGACTTAATTGACATATTAAAACTCATTTTTTTCTTCAACTCTACTCAGAACACCTTCAACTCACTCCTGCAACATGGTCACTCAATCTACTAGTGTATTCAACAACATAGTCAACTTCTAAGCAATTTTTCACACTAAATATGGATTGATCAAACCTCCATAATCCAAAAATATGGTCCATATTGAGTCTATAAAATTATATAATATATATTTCATATTGAAACATTAAAATACTATCAAGAACAACTCAAACATCCTTCTTGAGTCACTTGCACTACATGGTCAAACACAGTCAACTTTGAAGATAAATATATTTAATTATAAAAACATTAAAATATTATAAATAGCTTACTTGGATGCACCTTTAATTCTTACTCAACTTTTAATTTTACACCATTATAAAATTATGAATATATCAAAAGTTATAGATCAAAAACCCATCACTAGTTTTCCTTCCCAAATTTGAATATTCAAATTCCAACAGTCACTGTGTAAATACTAAACATCAGACACCTTGTCATCATCTCATGATCCCTAAATATATTGAAAAAATTCACTCCATCAATATCCTCAAGAGTATCCTGGTATTTGCCTTTTATCACTCATCATTGATCAATGATCTGCGCTTCTGTGATCAAGACATTTGGCACCATTGCATGCCTTCTGAGCGCATTGACTATTTAACTCCAATGAACTTTCCCATCTTGGCATACCCACACATATTTTGAGCATTATTTGACATATTAAAAAAATACACACTATTTGATCACTATTAACAATATCATTCAATCTATTATATCCTTATCTGGTTAGATTAAATGCTTATTGTTAGATTTGTGATCCGATTAAATGCTCACCAAAGATCTTTGATAATGCAAATTTGGCTATGGGAACTTAGTGAAATTTGCAT
Organism: Torreya grandis; assembly: GCA_037957365.1. Lineage (NCBI taxonomy): Eukaryota > Viridiplantae > Streptophyta > Pinopsida > Cupressales > Taxaceae > Torreya > Torreya grandis. The sequence continues at coordinate 1,759,386 of JARHVA010001235.1, read as the reverse complement.
GAGAATACAAATTTTCACCTTAATAAATTTTTCTAAGATCAACCTCATGACCTAAAATTTTAACCATAGGATCACCTTTCATATTGGAATCCATCCATGTATCAAACTACTCCTAAAACTTTCACACATGTGAAATATGATGTCATCAATATGCTCATTCAACTTTATCTATCAAGATGACTAACTGAGATTAGACATCCATATGACTATTTTTATGAATTATATTCCCTTTCATAATCACTCTAAGCACTCATAACACCCCATAGGTTCTTTTGCAACATGTCCATACCATCAATATCATCCATCAATTGCCTTACTAAGTCAAACACTAAAGAACCATGCAGGAACACTGAATCTCATTGAAGCACACTTTGACATTGTCATTATAGCACACATGAAACCTCATCAACATCCTTTTTCACCTTGGAGACATAATTTATAGACCTCCAATAATCTCCCCCTTTGTCATTGATACCAAACACCAATATAAAGCTTATGCTCAGACTCTATCTCTCTCTCTTTAAGTACTTTCTCCCCCTTTGACACAATGAAAAAGTGGGCTCATCTTATGATCCTAAGTACCTAAAAAGACTTAAATAATAAATAATAGGAAATGACAACCTCTAATACATTATACAGACACCCCCTAACATTTTGCATACCTCTTCTTACCTTGAGATTCTCAAAACATGCTCCATGACTACACTCTTCTTTGATCATACATATATTTTATGAAGACAAAACATATATGAACATAAAAAATTACATGAAATTTCCTTGAGAACATTGAGAGGGACTCCCCCTAGGTCATCTAAGCTTAGGCACCCCTTGAGCACCTTCACACCACCACAAACCATGATGACACAACATAACTGCCTTCATACCTTCTCTCTCAAGCCAACCCAATGATAACCAATAGATGTTTCAAGCCATATTTAAAACATGAAATATGTTTAAAATCAACCAAAAAACTCATTCAAGGACAATCATACTTTTTTCATTTGGATAAAATGACCAAAAACATTTTTCCTTCTCACTAGCCTTGCTTAGAGGCCTTATATCCCTACCTGAACATTAAAACACCCATAACTTTATGTGTAGGTACCCTCATGAATTTAAATTCCATATATGAATTATTATCATATTTCCACTCATGCATGCCAAAAATAAACACTCATCTCTTCCTTTGTATCATACTTCCATCACAAACCCACTTGCTGATTAGCCCTCCATTTGTACAAATCCTCCTCCATGAAACCAAACATGCACTTCCAAAAGACTATGAAAGACTTTTTAAGCACCCATTTGTCCATTTCAATTGATTAATCATTCTTAGACCTCAAATTATTAGGAAAACTACTTTCCAACAAAGGCCAAAATACTAGGTTTATAAAACAAAAATGGTCAACATATTATCTTCCAGTAAACATCATCACTTGAAATTTATTCCATGCCTATAGGTCACCAATGCACACTTCTAGGCCAAATTTTAATCTCAAAATACTTTTGGAATCCATACTTATTATACCATGGTTTTTGACCTGCATACCCTTAAGAACAAACTGAGAAACCCAAGAGCAAACAAAATTATCCAATTACACACAAAATAAATTCAAGGAATTAAAACACCTAAAGCACATATGAATAAAGTAATCAAACCTTTCTATGCCACTAAGACACCTTGATAAATTTCAATTATTTAAATGACACCTAGAAATGCCCATACCTAGCCTTTAGACCTTGCACATATAGCAGTCAACATGCCAAAACACCAAAAGTAGATCATGACATCATTTTAACATCACCAAGCCACCAAACTTAACTGATGTCAACTCTCTTTTGTCTATCAAGACCCAAAAATCATCAAATTTTCAATATTGACACTCTCTAGGTAGTGAACACTAACAAAAATGGTCAAATTCAATAAATGACCATAACTAACTCTTTTGATTGAATAAATACATGAAACCTCATGGATTACACTTGTTCTAATATTATTCACACAATCTAACCTTTTAGGTTACTCTGAAAAAGTATCTTAGAATCCCAACAAGCATCCACCATGCTTCCTCTTACTGACAAGTGTCTCCTTGAAGCCTAGAGAGAGACACCCCTTTGACATAGTGAAACTAAAAGTCTCAAAACTAAGGAGACTCCCATATCTCCATACTTTCAAAGGACTTGTATTCCTACCTCATCATCAAATTAAATTTGAATGAATCCTTTCCTTCATGTCTATCATAGAAAAGAAACCATCTATGGTCTTAGTCTAATCTCTCCTAACAAACTTAGGCCTCCATAACCATGTGTGACCTTTTCCTTGCACACTAGGAGATCTATACACCTTGTTTTTATTTGAGAACTCATTCAACCTATTCTTGTAATATCTAGCAATATGACCAACTTTATGACATATACAACAAACAAAATCATTCATAACTTTTGCTTGATGATGATTTTGATCTTCCTTTGACTGATTTCTTCTCCTATTACACTCTCTAGAAATGTGGCCAAATTGATTGCATGCATAAAAATGACTCTAGGATGAATATGTCATTATATTGATCTATCTAGATTGTCTTTTTTCTTGCATTATAGGAGCCTGATTTAACTTATCTTGACTTGATGGTATTTGCTTGAAAAACCTAGCAATGTGACCAACTCTTTGACAACTATAGAAAATAATATCTTTCATACCTTTTTCTTGAATATGATAGTGATCTCCCTTTGATTTATTTCTTCTTCTTATACAGTCCTTTTCTCTATGACCAACAAGATGACAAAAATAATAATGGCCCATAAAATATTTGGCATACCTTGAAGCATTTGGTTGTCTGATTAGCTTTTTTATTTTGCTCTTGACTTGATCTATCTTTTTGAATTTCATGCTACCAACCTCTTTGTCTTGTCTTTATTTATTTTTATATTTTTCAAGATTTCATATCTTGACAATGAACTTTTTATGCTCATCTTTTAGTGAAACAAGACTAGCCTTCAATTGGACACATTCAGCTTCTTTAGCTTTCATGCTTGAACTTCCAGCATCTAATTGATTTTTGAGATCTTTGATGGTCTTATTATCCTCCTAAGCTTCTTTGGTCATATCATCCTTCAATATACATGCTTTCTATTCCATAGATTTGATCAGTTATTTATTCTACTTTTCCTCTCTCATGGAATTACCTGACAAACTCCCTTCAAGAAACCTGACTTATGCTTCAAGTCCTTTGATCATATTCCTAATTTTATGATTCCTCTTCTTTTTCTCCTTCATTTCACCAAGTGAAACCATGAACTCAACTTCTAGATCAATTTATTCTTCCTCATTACCATCAAACACTTCTTCTCCATTGTTATGGCAAACTTCTTCATCATCCATGATGTTCTTTTGTTTTGAATAACTTTTATTTTTACCCATATTATACCTTAGATCACCTTCAAGTGGTCGAAATTGAAATGAAGGTCCTACTCTGATACCAATTATTAGAGATACAATCATTGAGAGGGGGTGAATCATTGATGCTAGATAATGTAATTCAATTCCCAACTCTTAAATATTTAGCATATACAATCATTATGCATACAAATTAACCATTACAATGAACAAGGAAGATATATAAAGATCAAACACATAACACATGATATATGTAGGAAACCCTCTTGGGGGATAAAACCCACTGAACCCTGCAAGATAGACTACAGTCTTATACAGACAAGATGCAACATTTAGACTAGTACCAACTGATCAAGGAACACCCATCCCTTAATTTAGTGAGACATCCATACCATAAGGAGGAACCAACCCCTTAGGAAACCAAGTACCAACCCAACTACCTTGATCTGATATCCACCTCTGATCTAATGTCTTCTACACCTGATGATGGACTTCTCTTACTTGTTCTCTTTCCCCTTTACACTCTCATAAATGTGTACACACAAGTAATACATTCAATACACCCTTTTGGATCAATTTTCACTTATTAGCACATAAAAAATCATAAAAATTAAAATGAATCTATAAAAAAATTAGAAACATGACATGTAGGTCATGTACACAATCCTAAATCTACTCTACTCTTTAATCCATCCACTACGCACACTGACTCAATCAGCCTCTTTTAGGCTCATTAGGTCCAATAACCTATGTGTTCACCTTCATCACCTTGATCAGAAAAGTATGACTGATCTTATTCAATCTATATTGGTAATAAATTACCTTTACCTTCTCTTTCAAATGTTATCCCCTTCGCTTGAATCCACACTTGCACAACAAGCACAATTAGTCCAATTAGACCTTATACTTATACCACTCTCTTCCTTTAACCCATCTTCATCGGCCAAGATGATTTACATATTTGTTAAAACTTTGAAATAGGTATTCATACATTTTACATGTAAGAAACACACACTCCTTAGGTTGGCCATTACCTCATTAACCCAAATCTTCAATTAAGCCTAGTTGAGACCTAAAACAAATAGGTCTTCTCTAAGGCATACGTTACACTTCAACTACTTGGTCCACCTTCATATTATACCAAAACTTCAAAGACATAAAAAATATCTCAAATATAACCTTTATAACTCTCTCACAAATTTCCATTCCATCTGGAACTCAACCTCACACCTTGAACTAAGCCATTTTAGCCTTCTTGCCAATAGGCCTAGAAACACAAAACACATAGTCTTCTAGAACTGAAGCATACTATTGATTTTATTAAAAAAACCACTTAAAAAACTACATGAATATATATTAAATTAACTTATACAAATATTTATGTCCATTTTACACCTTCACTCAAGCTCCAAGCATCCAAAACTACCTTTACAACATGACCACTCAAGCTAGTCAAACATAGTCAAAGTTCAATCAAGAACTCTTGACTCTTTAATCTTGAATATGAACAAAAAAAACTTTAAATTAATTATCATGAAACTTTGAGACTTAATTTAAATATTTAAACTCATTTTTTTCTTCAATTCTACTCATAACACCTTCAACTCACTCCTGCAACATGGTCACTCAATCTGCCAATGTATTCAACAAACCCAACCAACTTCTAAACAATTGTTCACACTAAAGATGGATTGGTAAAACCTAAAATATACACATATATGGTCCTTATGTAGTATATAACATTATAAAATATATATTTAATCTTGAAACATCAAAATACTATCAATAAAAACTCAAATATCCTTCTTGGGTCACTTGGAGAACATGGTCAAACACACAATTAACTTTGAAGTTCAATATCTTTAACTGTATGAACATTCCAATCTTATATATATATATATATATATATGAAAATTTAAGTTATATTCAACTTTTAATTTTATACCATTATCAAATTATACATATATCGAAATTTATAGCTCAAAAACCGATCACTAGTTTTCCTTCGCAAATTTTAATATTCAAATTCCAACAGTCACTGTGTAAATACTAAACATCAGACACTTTGTCATCATATCATGCTCTTTGAATATATTTAAAAAACATGATCCATAAATATCCTAAATATTATATTATTATTTACCTTTCATCACTCATTATTGATCATTGATCTATGCTTCCATGATCAAGACACTTGTCACCCTCGCATGCCTTCTAAGCACATAGACTATTTGACTCTAATGAAATTTTTCCACTTATCAAACCCATGTGTCTTATAATAATTATTGACATATTGAATAAATATACACCATTGGATCACTATTAACAAGATCATGTGCTCTATTATATCTTTATCTAGTTAGATTAAATGTTCACCATTGGATCTATGATCTGATTAAATGCTCACCGTAGATCTTTGATAATGCAAACTTGGCTAAGTATGGGAACTTAGTGAACTCTACCTGAGAATCCAAATTTTAACCTTAATAATTTTTAATATTATAAAAATAATGACCTAAAATTATAACCACAAGATCACCTTTAGAGTGGAATCCATCCATGTATCAAAATGTTCTTGAAACTTTCACATGTGTGAAATATGACATCATCAATTTGCTCATTCAGCTTTATCTGTCAAAATGACTACTTGAGATTAGACATTCATATGAATATTATAATGAATTATATTCACTTAAATAATCACTATAATCAATCATAACACCTCATAGGGTCTTCTATAACATGTCCATACCATCAATATCATCCATCAATTACCTCACTAAGTGAAACATTGAATAACCATGTAGGAACACTGAAGCACACTTTGACATTATCATTATAGCACATATGAAACCTCATCAACATCCTTGGTCACCTTCAATAAATCATTGACAAACCTAAAATATGATGAGTATATAGCAGAGGAGCAGTAGACATGGCAACATATAATGGAAGAGTCAGATGGTTTGAGTCTCATAAGAGACAAAGAGACCATCATGGCAGCTGAGTTTGAATTACAAGTAATTTTGATTCAAGTTGAAGAAGATATGGTAATCAAAAATTGAATAATAAAAAAGTTAATACCAAGGGATCAAAAAATTATTGGTTTTGATTGACATGTTTGCTTCATGTGCAGTTCTTTGAAGGAAAGAGAATGAGCAATAACTAACCATAAACAAATTTAAGAAGTAAGATAAGAAGAAGAGCAAGAGAGAGAATAAAAAAGGAGGAGACATTATGAGATTTATAAATCATCCAAAATGTCTATAAATTTCACATAGGATTTGGGATCTAAGTGGAAGAAGGATGCTACAAATAAACATCAAATTCAAAATCATTTATAACTTTTATGGAAAGTTTTTCATGCTCCTTGGTAGTATGATGCGAGAGCATCACTACCTCAATTATAAATATGATCTATTTTAAAAATATATATTCATTATCAAGTTTTTTTTTCAATTTTAGGGTGTTAAGAGTCATCCAAAATCATTAGGAAGTTTGACATATTTGAATTAAGGACCTTTTGGCATTTTCCTGCCAAAAGCTTGATTTAAATTTTCAAATTTGAATGTGAAGTCTGGGAGGATTAAACCTTGTAAAAATAAGTCTCCATGTCATGGTTTTCATGGGTAGGTTTAAATAGGGGTAAATAATTTTTAATCCTCACATGACTCACATAATGAGTCATCTTGGTAAGTAGGTTAGTAGTTAGGCATTCTCAACGCACAAGAGAGGAAATTAAGGTAGTTAGAATTAGTTTTTGAAATAAAAGAAATTGAATTAAATTTTATATTGAGATTAATTCAAGAATAAAGTGAGTGGATATGGTTTTTAGTTGAAAAAATGATGTAAATAACCCCAAATAAGTAAATGAAGATGAGTCTTTTTCATTTGAATAAAAGAAAGCAATCAGACTTTATATTTTCTGCATATGTAAAGATTGTGTAACAAAATAATAGAGTAAGGTAAGGATTGATAAGTTTTGTAGTTTATTTTGAGTTTTAAATATTTAATATATATATTTTAAATTCAATAAAACATTATTTATGATCAACAAGTTTTGAGCAAATATCTGATTCACAAAAGAAAGTACCATGTGTAATCCTAAAATGTGCAATGAAATGTTGACTGAGTAAATTAATAATGAAGAAAAGTACAATGAAAACAAGCCTTTGAAACCTTTTGTGAAGTTTATTATATGTGATTTATGTATTTTAATATTTTTTAGTGATTTTTACAGTTATCTATATGGTTCTCTATGTGAATATTAATTTGTAGGCCATGTTTGGATCATGTCATGTAGGCTAAGACTGAATAAATGTTGTTTAAGAAGTAAAATATTAAACAACATTGGTTTAGACACTTATAATTATTTTTAATCACATTTAATATTATATTAAGTTTATTATGATTTATATAATCCTATTTCAACATATTTCATGTAGCATTCATTATGAAGCCTATAGTGTTTAATGCTTGTTCACACATTCAAGAAATTTCTTGAAGGAAGTATGGACCTGGAGTGTCATAAGTGATAAGTGTTGATAGAGTAAGAATTGAATACATTTATAAGACTTTAAATAACCCCTAGTTTGGATTTAAACACATTTTGTAATGAAAGAACCCAAAAAGTCATTCTCAAGTAACATAGACTCGTGTCTATGAGCACCGTCAAATCAAAATTTTAATAGATTCTCATAAAAGAACCTCAATATTAGGATATGATGATTTAAAAAGGTTTAATGGAGGTATTAAAACCTTAAAAAAATTTAAATTTGTTTGAAACTCACTTGAAATATTGAAAATGAATTTAAACTCTTCTTAGGCCTGCACAGTCATGCAGGACCCTGTACTAGGGTTTCCTTGAAAAAATGAGGACTATGAGTGATTTCACCAATGAAAAATTATGATATTTTTAAAAAATAATGGGGAACATGTGATAAAATATATTTTTAATGTTTTGAAACTATTCCTTGCGTCCTAGTATGCATACAGTAGACTGTGTGTAAAAGAGAACCCTAAGAGACCTAAAAACCTAATTAGAGGCTAAAATAAGGATAAAATAGAGGTCTAATGATAGAGTCTTGGCTTAATTTTTTTTTAATTGGAGTAATAAAATAAATGGTACCTAAAAATGGTTAAATTTTTATAGTGTGGAGTGTTATTTATTCATACAACAAGAAAAGCCTTAGAAAAAGGCTACTAGAATATGCCTATGACAGGGGTCAAGTAGGAAGAAAGTTATAAAAGATATTGGAGAAGATTGTGAGTTTATTTTGTGATATAATGAAACTTTTTTGGGTATTATGAGATGAGTTGAGAGTACAAAGGCTAGTATGTTAACACAAGCAAGGGTGAGTGATATAGTATGGATTGAGGTCTATAAGAGACTAAGTGAGGTCTATGTTGGAGATGAACAAGTGAATTAAAAAGGAGACAGATATTTGTAAAATAGATTAAAAAAAATTTAAATCTAATGTCAAGAATAAACAAGTTAAAGCAAAGATCAGAGCCAATTGGTAAAAGTAGATGTAAGAGGTATGTTTGTCTTATATTTTCTATCTGACTAATACAAGATTATGATGACCTCTGCATCACCATGGAAACTTATATCTTCAAACATAATTATTAGTTTAGGCTAATATAAAATAACTAGTAATTTTACTAGATCCATTTCCAATTTATCCTTGACACCAAAAATCCCAATAAAATTAACTTAGGTTGCCCGAAACTACACTTTTTTAGATTCACAAGTATATTCTCTTCCTTTATTAATTCTATCACTCATTTCAATTACATCATATGTTCTTATCTTTTCCTAGTGACTATGATAATATCATCAAGGTAAATGATTAAAAAATCACTCAAATAAGGTTTATCACCTCATTAATTAGATGCAAAAAAGTACTTAGTTTATTCATTATCACAAAGGGATTTACCAACCAATCATACAATATATTCCTTATATTTAATTTAATCTTACACTCATTCCCTTCTCTGATCCATATCTAATGATATCTAATTTTTAGGTCTATATTTGTGAATTATTTTTCTCCACTCATGTAATCCATGAGAGCATTTACTCTTGCTAATGAAAAATAATATTTTTTTGTTATCTAGTTAATGGCTCAAGATTCAGACCACATTTTTCAATGATAAAAAGGTTTATAAATCACATGGGATAATAATTTACCTTATCATGCCCTTATCCAACAAATTTTATACTTTATTATTGACATATTCATTCTTTTTAGATGTGAATCTACATGTTGCCTTATTCGAAAGATTAGAACCTAGAATAAAATCCACATGATGGCATATGATTTTCATTTGTGGTAAACATTTTTCAAGATCATTGGAGATTATTTCAGTATACTTTTTGAAAAATCCCCTCACTTTTTTTTTTATTTCTCTTACTTTCTACACCATCCAAACTTATATTGGTTATGGTATGATATCCAAACATTCTTTCTCTCTCTTCACTATATTCAAGAATTAGTTTCTAAAGATTAATATAAATTTTGTGTAGTTTTCCATTTATTATTATCACTCCTTCAATGGTATAACTTCCACCCATCATGTATAATATTCCTATCAAATTTCTAAGGTCTACCCAATAAAACATGACACATATCCATAGGCATAACATACCACAAAACTCCATCCTTATATGAACCAATTTGAAAATTGACTAATCATTATTAATTTACCAATATTTTATGACATTTATGAGACCATGCCACCTAATAATTATTTTAATGTGTTAGCCTTTTCAAACCTACTTTTTATATCATCTCTTTGGACAATAGGTTGTTTATACTACCACCATTAGTTATAAATTTACAAAACTTAGATCTTTATTTTAAAATAGTTATAAAGAGGATATTCCACTAAAATGGTTCATCGTCCTTATTTTATGGTTTCAAATATACTAACTTATTCATGAGATATTCTCCATGTTATATTTATTTAGTGTGATCAAAGAATGTAACTACATATTTTTAGCTTATACAACATGCATGTTACCTTCATCCCTTCTTATAATATCATATTATGGTTGTGGGAATTCAAAATACCTATAACTAGGTTAGACACATCTAAAAAATTATTCACAATAAGTTTTTCCTCATCCTCTACCATAAAATCCTCTTCATGTCAAAGGATTTACTTTTCTTCTCAATGACTATTTTTTGAAGTTGAGAATACTAGGCTCCCCTTCATGTGAATACCTTCCTCTTATGATGCTTGAATTATTTATTTATATATTCAAACTTCCCATAACCCTTATTTTAATTTATTAATTTTTGTTGTATACACTAAACTATGTTATTAAGTACTTGACGATGATAGGCTAACATACATTTACCATGTATGACTTATTATCACAAATGTGGTCCTGACCTACCATTCTCTAACACATAAATGCTACATTATGATTTATATCCTTTTGTTATTTTTTTACACACCTATAATAACTTCAAAGTTTGTTTCAAGCTTGGATAGACATCCATAGACCTTAACTTCAATCCACATATGCGTAGGTCAGTAATATTTGAATGGGTTAGTATTTCCATTTGATATTGAATTGAGATTGACATTACTGAACCTCTCTAAGAAACAAGTATTGTGTTGGTTCCCAGTAACACACCACTATCACTCAGCCTCACATGCCCTAGGGGCAAGAAATCAAGAAGGGGAGTGGAAGTTAAAGGTGAGGATATATAAAGATATGTCATTGAGTCAGGGAGGGATCTACACCTTGAAAGAACTGAATGGGGACAATGACCAGGAGAGGCCTAACAAAGGGGATGGTTAGTTCCGTGTTACTTTTGGCTTTGCTTGAACCAAGGTGAGAGGACCTACGGGTGGGGGTAGATATTTTTGGTGAAGGGATTTCAAACCTTCAACCTTCATGGGGATTTGCAATTAGGGAAAATGGAATATGAATAAATCATAACCAGACTCACACACTCCACCTTGGAAGGGTTTTCACATAAAATGCATGAATGATTGAGTCATATGAAATCTACTTAAGACAAATGGTAAAAATGGCTGCAATCTATAATATGGAAATTGTTGTTGAATTACAAGGGGTAAGTGAGGACTGAAGCACTAGGATTTTGAGCATATAAATTGAATAAACATTAGGTGAACAATGTATATTGAATTCGTTAGGTAGGAAACACTTATGTTATGCTAGTTGTATGTTGTATGTAGGGTAGAATAAGGTAGGACAATGTTTACAAGAAAAGTTCAATGAAAAGATGTGGAGGGATAATAACATAATATGGAGGGGTTCACACAATCATGATATCTCCTTTATCAACAAATGTTTGCTTAATTCTTAAAATAGCTAGGAAGAAACTACACACATATGGTCCTTGAAAGATTACAAACAACACTACAGGTTACCTTTCAAGAATTCTTTCCTATTGCATACATGAGGCCAAGACTACCCTTAAAAAGGTTATCGATGTTTCATTCCCCAAATTTTAAAATAGAAAGGATTTATGTTCTAGTTTCACCTTCCAAATGACTACCATAAAGAAACATACACTAGACAACTAATCTATTTAGCTTGTGAAAAGAAACATTGCATTTGAACAATAAGACAGAATGGAAACCATGAACATATTTTATTCATTTACTAGGAAAATATTGATCATAACACATTTATTCAAAATTATATATCATAAGACATTCTATAGAAATGACTCTGTAATAAGGGAACATCATAGATGATCTCAAATCTTTCTAATGATTTTACAAATGAAATCGATTTGGCACTAGGGCACTACATAGGGATGACTCTCTGATCTATTCTCATTTACACTCAAATTTTTATCCAACCTTTCTAAAGGGACAAACCCCATTTACTTATATATTCCATAACCATACTTGGCATATTATATAAATATACTCCAACTGGAAGATTCCTTCACGGGCCTGGAGTTGGTTATAATGAACTTGATTCCTTAGACTTGCAGGTGTGTTATCATGATGATGAAGGCTATGATTTCCCACTATAATGAATATTTATAGTTATGTACATGTAAAATAAACCACAAGGGACAAACTAAAACTTTGTCCACTTGCACAAAAAAAACAAAAATGTCCTTTCCTTAAACAAAACAAACTTGGAAAGGGACGTGCCACTACTGAACAAAATACAAAAGTTCCTCAAAAAGAAAGAGACAAAAAGGAGAAAAGGACAAGAAGAGAAAGGGATGGATGGTATGATTCCATTTTTTGGAAATAAACCAAGGGTATCTCATCATGATGTAGAATCCAAATCTATAACTTTGTCCTTTGCCATCTTGTCTTTGTGTGTAACAAACTTCTCAATCATATTGGCGAGGATCATTCTATCGAGGCCCATCTAGTACTTAAAGTTGGCATCATATTCGTCTAACCAATGGTTGGTTCTCTAGAGCACTCCTTATTTATTTTGTATCAATACCTCCAACATGTCACAAGATTTTTTGAGAGTACTAGGTCCTTTATTTTTTGACCATTAAAAGCTTTATCAAGTGCATCGATGAGATCCTTCAGAGCCTTCTCCAATAGTTATTTTTTCATGTCCACCACACCATCCAAACTTATCATTTCTCTCAGAGTGGCCTCAATCTTTACTCTCATAGTCTTGAGAGACTTCTCTTCTCCTTTTAAATCAAAAATTCCATCCTTGAGCATGGTGAGCCTATGCTTTATGGCCAATTAGCACTCTCTTGGCATCTTAACATTATCTAGAGAGATAATGTTTTTTGTGATTAAAATATCCTTGCCCATTTTACATATTTCATCTATTTTGGGCCTAAGTGGCTCCCAACTTCTGATATTATCATCATAAATAGATGCTAGGGAGATGCACTCTCCTCACCTATCCATCTCATCATCTAGCCATTCCATAACTATATGGATTGTTTCTTGGCCTCAGGTTGTCAAGTCTTGTTGACAATATTTTATCACCCATCCTCTAATCTTTAAATCTTCACCACAAGTGATGTCCAGTGTTCTAAGGGGGATGTGGGAAAGGTTAGAAGCCTGGATGGTGGTTGGAGTCACCGCCTGGGGCTCACTTAGTAACTTTTATAAGTACTGGATAATAGCCTAATTTTCTACCTTTAATTCATCCATGGTGGCTTTATCTTTATCCATTTTGTGCATCACCATGTTAGCTAAGACTTGTGAAGTATGCTTCAATTCCTTCCTTGATGGATCCTTGATATTTTAACGGTAGATGGAATAGTTTTCCATGGGAGTATCCTTCTTTAGTGCATCTAGAGAAGGAATGGTTACTTCAACACTTCTTTCCCTTATGTTAGTGAATGTTATTCTGACATGCATCCTAACCTTCTTTGGGGGCTTGGCATTTTTATTTTGAACAATCTAGGCTATATCAATATCCCCTACTTTGCTCATCACATCCTTCTTTTCCTTCACTTGGTCTACAATCCAAACAAGGGGCTTGGTTTGGAAACCCATCAAAGTTGCAAATGTTGAGGATGGCCTTATAGTAGTGATGAGTGGTGCCAATGGGGAATCAACTACTGGGAGCATCATTGGTTTAGGAGGAGTGATTAACATAAACTACTATGTGTCTTTGTCACTTCCCTACTCTTCTTTTTCATTCTCTGGGACCGGCTCTACTTACTCTAAAACTTTGAAATTAGACCCAAGATGGAGAGACTCCATGTGAAATTTTCCAATGGAACTCCCTTTTTCTTGTGTTAGATGGAGGATATAATAATGGATTCTCCTTCCATAACACCCTAGGCTACTGGGTTTATAGAGGCTATGGTGACTTCCTTGTAGCATTTAGACAAATATTTATCAATCATGGCCTTAGAACCCTTATTCTTCCCTAGGTCATGCACCTTAATGGTGGGGAGAATCCCTCAGGGGATTTTGATTAAAGTAACATCCTTGGGGGCACTCTTCTTGTCATCTTTATTGATACTGAAATTGTAGGGGTACCCATTTACAAGCTTGATACCTCTTATCCTATTTTATCTTTCTCTTGTTCTCCCACCTTTATGCTACTGGTGGGGGATTGAATGTAATCCCCAAGTTCACCTTGATCCCTATCATCTTGCTTTAGGGTGTCCTTGAATATATAGAATGTGTCCTACACAGGTGACTAAGAAATAACATCTTGGATAAATGCCTCTATTTCTAGGGAGTGGGGCTCCTTTTCAGCAGGGGCTTCTACTTGGGTGGTCACCTTGGTACCAACCTTCAAAACATCATCAAAAGATAAAGGATCATCTTAAGTCTTAGCCCCTTACTCATCACCTTTACCTTTTTTTATTGGAGGCTTCCCTTCTACAAATGCTCCTTCTATTAGAATTTTTGAAGGGGAGTGACATTTCTCCCTATGGGTCCTCTGCCTAGTTCTCACCTTAGGGGGAGTGAAGGTGCACTATTTTTTTATTACCTCAACTATCATTCTTTATTCATCTAATTCCTCCCCCTCACTCATATCTTTAACCCTCTACACATACAAATATTGATCTTATTTTTTCTTTGGGGGGCACTCCTTGGTGATTAGGTCTTTAAAGAGAATTGTCCTTTGCTTGATCAGAGATTTTACTAGAGGTTAGAGGGTCTTCTTGGCTCTTTTTTATTTTGGTGGCTCCTCTTATTCCTCACCTCCTCTCTTCCTTGAACATATCTTTAGAGGAGCCTCAACTGAAGCCTCTTACAGAGATAAGATAGTTGGGACTGGTGCTTGTCTGGCCATGGGAGAAGTCATTGAGGTGGCTAGCACCCTCAGAGCTTCCCTCCCCAAAATTGAAATAAGGAAAACACTAGCTAGTGTGACCTTCCTTATGATAATTTTATCCCAAGTTTTAGCCAAGATCATTATCTTTAAGAAAGACATCCCAGATTTGGATTGGGCTACAATCATTTTCTTGATGTCCACTAGCTTGATGAAGTTAGCATCTCCCAGCTTTCTTTTCCCTCTCCCTACTACAGATGATGATGGGGTCAGAGGGTTACTAATGTATGCAGGGAGGAATGCATTCAATTCTTTCACCTCCCTTAACTCTTAGAGGGAAAGGGTGTTGTATGCCTTAAGGTTGACCCTATGCTCCTTTAACCACCTAAAGGTTATCCTCATTATCCATGTCACTCACCTAGGGATGGAATCATTTTCTTCCTCAGTGAAATTTGGTAGAGCAATGGGCTAGGATTTAATATTTCTCCTATTTTATATGGAAGATAACATCATCTTATCATCAACCATATCCTTGGGGATAGGATCGATGTCAGATGCTATGACCTATTACACTGTTAACCTCCTGTACTCCCATTTCCTAACATCTTCGGTGGTGCAATCAGACCACAAGTCTTCATAGTGGGAATGATGCCATACCACATTTGTCACCATATTTATCAACCATCTAATGTCTTAATTAGGTCAGGGTGGAATCTTACCAAGTGCATACAAACTCATTTCCAGTTCCAACCCCTTTGCCTTGGCCATAGAAGGGCATGAATAAAAACTAATTACCACAAGAAACTTGAAAAGATTGTTTATCTTTTTTGTTGCAACAATTTCATGCGATGGTAGCATCTACCTGCACATCTTCATTATTTCCAATCTATCATCTAGGTATCTAGGTAATTTGAATGGGCATCCAGAATACCCACTCACGCTAATGTATGTAAATGTTTTAAACTAAATATAGGTGGTGTCAAACTTCTCAATTACTTGCTTGGATATTGCAAACATTCTATTCAAGCTCCTTAGGGGGTAGAATACACTTATCACAAGGTTGAATAATTAGTTATGCACCTTGTAAAAACTATTCCTAGACCCTTCTATGGTTACCTCAGGATATATTTCATAAATCCTCATCCCCATGGGGTTCCTAGTAAATCCCTAGAAAACTCTATTATGTACCAAACTATACATCAAGTAGGAAGACATAAAATGTACCTTGAAATTTATCTTTGGAGGTGATGGATAGTTAGAGGCACATCATCTATGCATGCAAATTATTGCTAAGGATGGTGGCTCAGTCAATCCTTTTCTTCCCCTCTAATACACAAAGCATGTTTAAAACATCCATATCTCAAACTTCTTAGTAGTGGGTAGCCCATAAATTATGGAGGACATGGCTATAACATAATGAGACAACTCATTAAACTATACCAACTTAAAATTCTTTGACATTATTGATACCTTAGTTCTTTTCTTGGTCAACCAACATGAGTTTACTACCTCCCAATGGCTTTCTCATCATTATCAACATATTGTTGGCATTCCTCAATGCTAAGTGTGATGATTTTTAGTTGAGGGGGGATGCCAATAATGGTCATGAGGGAATATAGATTAAAGGAGCATACTAATGAATGACTACCATCGATGATGGTTTTAGTATCTAGTTGATACACTTGAGCACATGTTATGATGAGCTCTGGGTATGGAGTAGCCAGGGGAAACACTACTGCTAGTGTGATGTAGTTCATGCCAATATTAGAAATTGCTTATAGGGGGTTGGGGTCTTGTAAAACATTTACCAATGTCCCAAAATCCAAATTCATAACATCAGTGTCCTTGATTGAATCTAATATTGATATGATGCTTCCTTTAGATGCTATTGAAGTAGCTTCCATTAGTAGTAGTTGAGGCTACACACAGGTGGAAGTAGAAATCCTTTGTAACTTGTACTCTGATTCACTATATTCATGTTGTTCTTCACTCTGACACACTTAGTCACTTGAAAGCACAAATATTTAGCTTTGAATGCAAAAGCTAAGTTCAAATGAAGAATAACACCTAATTATAATCCCTTACATTTTAGAATTAGGGTTACCATTAATGCTCCAAGATAAGGTGGCAAATCAACACCTACCCCCATTAATTTCTTGAGCCTCATTTAAAAAATAGAGGTAAAATATAAGGCCTTCCCTTGTGCACTAAGTAACCACTCTTTCACAATATGTGGTGAAATATGAGTGAATCATAGATTTTAAAAAAATCATGTTCAGGGCTTTGGGGACTTCCTCACCTTTTTTACCTATTATGACATTTTAGTGTTATATGACAAAAATTCCCAAGTCCCTGATGAAACCAAGGGCACAACCTAAAATGATCCTTCCGTTACAAAAACCCAAGAATTTGGGCCTTTGGGTACCTTTTTGAAAATGTCCATAAAATCGAGTGAGGAAATTTCCAAAAAGGTCCTAAAGTTAACAAGCACCTGAGCACCTCCACGTGACATGAATATTTTTATTGTTAAAAATAGAAATTTGGGCCCTAGGGATTTTTAGCACCATGTCCACAAAAATTTAAGTGGGGCATTTTTTCAAAGAGGCCCAAAACATCGAAGGGCCTGATGTTCTGCCAAGTGTCTAAATCCAAAAAAGAAACTGGGATCAAGGCCACTTTCTCCACTTATACCAACTTCCTTCAAAAGGGAAGAGTGAAAAATCCTCCCATCTCTAAAATATCACTCTCAGGGGGGGTCCCTTAAGTCAAATACATATTTTTCATTCAGTTCATCAGACTATTCCTCACTTTAGTCACCAAAAGACATAAGTGCAGTGTGTTGTTTTTATCTAAGACACTGACATATTTCCTCTTTTGAGCGTGAAGGAACCAAGCTTTAGAAAAATACTTGGTTATACCCTTAATTTTTTACTATATAATCTCATGTCATAGAATCCTTGCTCCACACATGGTTAATTTTAAAATCTTTATCAAGCCTTCCTTAGGTATTTTCCATCTTCGACAAACATCCCTCTAGACTCATCTAACTAAGATAACATACATGACTACTTAAATTACATGCTCAACATTTCCTTCTGATGAGGAATGTAGAAAAGTAAGACATTAAATCTTGCTTAACTCTGGAAAAGGGCATAGATCATAAGTTTTTATTGCTAGAATCTGCTTGTCTATTTCCTTGAGGGTTATGGTTAGATGCATAGGCCAAAGTAGTCCCATAATCCTCACATAACGCATTCAATTATTTGGCTTTGAAACACATAGCATTGTCACATACAATATTGACTGGTACCTCAAACCTAAAAATGATATTGTTTAATAAGAAATCAATCACTACCTGATGGGTTGATCTCCTAGTAGGAATTGCCTCAACCCATTTCATGAAGTAGTGAGTAGCCACCAGGATCCATTTATGACCAGTGCTTGAGGCATCTAAGATTTCAGCTATAAAATACATCCCCCATTGTCTAAAAGGCCCCTTAATAGAGATTAGTTGAAGGGGAAGTGATCTAGATGCCTTCATCCTTTCAGATAACTACTGACATTCTTCACATTTTCTAACCTAGGTAGTTACATCTTTGAATAGTGTAGGCCACCAATCAACCCTCATGATCTTGTGTGCAGTGACCTTTAGGATGAAATGGTTACCACACACACCACCATGCATTTATTTTATTATTGGAGAGACCTCACTCTCCACTAAACATATCAAGAGAACACCATCAAGATTTATCCATGTGAGGTCATCTTTCAACATAACATACTTCTGGGATACCAGCTTCAATGTCCTTCTTTGATTATTTTCTAGAGGAGGAGGATAACTCAAAGTCCTCAGGTAATGTAATATGTTTCTATACCATGGGGATATATTATACTTTTATTCATAGTTACCCATCATTATCTCCACTTTATTTACTTCCACAACTTCTAAATTTACTTCAATCATCAACTTACCCATGCCCTTGACAAGCTTGGTGATTTGTATCTCTAGGTCATATTCTTGTAGTTTATTAACCCAATGACACCTCTTATCATTAGTTTCATTTTGAGTTAATATGTCCTTCACCATAGTTTGAGGAACATAGGTAATAATCTTTGAACTCAAAACATAAGACTTGAATTGTTTGATAGCATTTAAAAGAGTGAAGGCTTGCTTTTCCATTATGGTATATCTAAGCTCAGATACTTGAACTATCTTACTAAAAAATGCAATTGGTTTCTCATAACCTTCATCATTATTCTATAGCAATGGTATGCATAGATTCAAATGAAAATATTTGAAACTCTTTTCTGTAGTCTAGACTAGTAAGTATCAGGGTTGTTTTCAAGGCTGCCTTGATGTTTTAAAATGATTGGGTAGCCTTTTCTTCCCACTTTATGTCTTGGTCCTTATTCAACATTGAAGTGATTAACAAAGTAATCTTTTCAAAATAGGAAACAAATATTCTAACAAAATTAATTTGGTAGAATAAAAATTGAATACCTTTCTTGGTCTATGGGATGGGCACTTTGTCGATGGCTTCTAGTCTCTCAGGATCTATCATAACACCTTGTTGGGATACAATGTGTCCCAGTAGCTTCACTTTTTTCAATCCAAAATGGTACTTCTTAGGGTTCAAGTAGATCCCAAACTCTCAACATATGATAAACAACTACTCTAAATGTGCTAGGTGATCACTCCTCTTTACATAGAACACAGTGATATCATCCTGGTAGATAACAATGAATCAGTTGATCAATCTAGTGAAGGCTACATATATTACTCTCTAAAAAGTGTGACTTACATTCATTAAACCAAAATGCATTTGAACATACATGTAGGTGCCCCACAGGGTGGTGAAAGCAGTCTTATCTCTATTTGACTCTTTGACCACCACCTGATTGTATCTGGAAAAACCATCCAAAGTATACAACAAATCTGATCCAGTCATATCTTGAAGCATATTATCCATCTTAGGTAGTGGATAATTATTTTTCAAATATGCTTTATTTAAATTTTGTAAATCTACATAGAGTTAGATGTCTCTATTTTACTTTCTAACAAGGATAAGGTTCGACACCCATGATGAATATCTAATAGGCTAGATGATCCCATTGTCCCTTATATTTTCTATCTCTTCCTACATTTTGATGACTAATATGGGGTTTATTGGCCATTGCTTCTGGTGGAATGACTTTGTATTGGGCTATAGGGGAATAACATGTTGAAAGAGATCCTCTCTATAAGCCTTTAACTCCATCTAAGACCATGCCAAGCAATCTTGGTATTTCTTCAATAGAGTGATGAATGTTTTATTTTCATCTTTACTTAAGTGAACACCAAGCTAAATCTTCTTTCAGTTTTTTGGTGTCCCAATGTTAATCTTAGTCACTTCTTTTGATACATATGTACTTCTAGATTTGATTTGGTCTAGTCCATTGAAGGCTACCTCAAGACTAACTAATCTCCTAGGGATGGTATTAGTCTTGAGCTAGATTATTTACTTCCCATACAAGTTTTCCTTCTCATCATAGACATGGATCATTGAATCCCAGTCTTTAATAACTCCCTCAAATTCCTTTGTCTAGCATAAAAATCTTATTATGTGACCATCGTCATCAAAGACTTGCCAAAGGTTAATATTATATAGAATAGAAGTCCTTACCAACATTTCAACTTGATATTCACAAAAGACACCTTCAGATTCAATCCTAAATTTTTTAGCTCTCTTGGCAAACACATCTACCAAGTGATTTATCTCTCAGGCATGGTATTGGATGTTGAATGCATCAAACCATTCTAAACAATCCCAGACAATATTTTAGTATTGCTTCAACCTCTTCTACCTCATGGTGTAAACAACCCAAAACTATTTAACCACTAACTTAGAGTCACCCTTCACTAAAAACATTTTAAATCCATAATCTTGGGTGATCTGGAGGCCTATCATAAGTGCTTCATATTTTGCAATATTGTTTGTGCACTCAAAAGACAATTGAAAGGAAAATAAAAAAAATTGGCCCTTAGGAGTATATTAACAACTCTAACCACATTTCTAACATTAGAACATGCTCCATCAAAATGCATAACCTGAATGGATTCATCATCTTGGATATCAGTGTCAAGGGGCATCTCTATAAACTTAATATCTCATATGAAGCTCTAGATGTATGTGTCTACATACAACACTTCATTTAGTTGGTACTTGGGGTCTTCCAAGATATATTTCATTTGTGGTTCTTGATTTAGGTGAAGTATTTTTCCATCCAAAGTTATTATGGCATAAGATAAATCCATTTGAATGCTACTACAGATGCTAGTAGCCCACTTTTGGGAGAGCAACATACCCCACTTAGGTGGATAGTCTACAATAATGACATCCATACTTAAGAACTTTATGGGGTATTATGAAAGTTGTACCACCAACGCTTTTACCACACTGACTATAGGCACTTCTCTAGAATCCATGGCAAGGCATCATCCATACGCTATAGTTATTCTTATGCATAGTTCATTTAACAAAGTTAGCAACATGATGTTACAAGAATCATCAAAATTAAACATGTAATTATGGATGATCAATCCAATAATTACTAAAGTGGTATAGAATTGATCAACATCCATTTGGATCTCTACAAGTGTTATCCCCAGATACACTTTTAAGTGTTTCTCAAAAGATTCTAAGGCATTCTTATTTTATCTAGAGGGAATGAAAGGAGGATCTGCCTCAACAATTTCATCAACAGTAACCTTTTATGTGAATCCTAAGTATTCAAAAGATCTCCATCTATTCTCTAGGATCCTAAGTAGCACCACAAAAGTTATTTTGACCTTCAACTGACTCAGTACATGGGCAATGTCACAAACACTGTATTTGGGCAATGGATTATTAGCAAGTAAACTTGTAACATTTTCATCTAGAATATATCCTTCTAGTGCTAAGGGAATAGAAACAAGAGGAATGATACTTTTGACTTCACTCTTCAAAGGACACTTCTTGGGCTCATCCTTCTTAGGAATACTAGATAGAAAAGGGGTTTTATTCTTGGCCTGGGAAACACTTGGTTTAGCATGATAGGGCATAGGACCGGGCTTAGCAGGATTTTGGACCTCCTTAGTTATGGTGGTTATTTTCTCTTTGGTGTCTACCCTAGGAGCAGGAACACCTTCATCCTTGGGGGGAGTATTTTGGTCCTTAATTCTCAGATTATACTCCTTTTTTTGGGTAATGGTAACATGAATAATCAACTGTTAGTACTTAATTAATGAGGGAGAGTCCCCATACTTATATTTCATCATTGATCTTAAGAATTCAAAATCATCAGCTAAAAAATCATACTTATGCATCATATTAATTTTGTAGACAAAATTTAGGGATAGAGCTCTTACCTTCTCCCACACATCCTAAAATACTCAAGTAGTGGCAACATCCATTAGTTTTTTACATGGAGATAAAACCATTTCACCTGGTTCATCAAAACTAAAAGTGAAATAATCATAGGCTAGAGTGTCCTCATAGTCTAGGACTGGTAGGGTACCTACCCCCTTTTCCCCAAAGATGTAACTCTCCACCTCTTGGAAATATACTATATAAATGTCATCTTCATTAAATGCAGCTTCAAAACCAACCACCTCTAAACATCCCTTAGAGGTTGTCTACATGGGGGGTGAGGGAGGAAATATTTATCACACCAGTCAATGTCAACATCAATTATGTTAATCTTTACAGCCAAAATATTTGGCACATCCCTTTCACCCCCTTGAGTATGATTCCTATCATCCCTTTCCAACCCCTTTCCTTTGTCATTATTCCTCTTTTGGAAAGGTTTCCTATCTTGACCTTGATCTTAGAGATAATTTTACTCAAAGGCTGAACCATAGCTTTGAGGTTATTTTCTATTTGGACATCCAAATTGAAATCCATCATTAGATTTATGAGAGCCTTGTCTCAGAGGTAAGAGGCCACTTTTTTTTCAAATACATCACAATACTTAATTAGGAAAGTGACACCAATAGGCCTGATATCCTCAATCAACCTCCTCAACACCTTACTAAACCTTGAATTGAAATCCTTTACAAATTCATTGGGGTTCTTTTTAAGGTTCTTGAATTTGGAAAGAAAGAATAAGGGATCTATACTCTCACTAAACTACATCTTGAATGCATCAATCATTGCTTGTCAGGTATCTATAGATCCATCAGGGAGGGATTTGAACCACTCTCGAGCTTATTCCTCAAGCATGTTGATAAAGAGCCTTATGCACACATCCTCAAAGTCAATCTCATAATCTTCAATAATATTTAAAAAGGCTTTTAGATGCTACTCTCTAGACATTGCATTATTTCCTTGGAACTTAGGTAGAACACTCCTAATCTTGACAGGGACCTTATTGGGAAAGTTGGGCATACCAGTGAAATTGATGGTTCTAAATCTTGGAATCATGAATGGTCTATATTGGTTATATAAATCTTGATCTTTGTCTCCATAATTTTCATTATCTACATTGAACATTGTCCTCCTTAAGTCACAGTCTCCCATTTTTGAATCAAATGATGAAGGAGAACTGGGGAGAAGCTGAGAGTGACCACTACTCAAAAAACTATAAAGGGCGAAATGCTTCTTTGGGGAGAAGGATCTTGACTTGTAGGGAATTTGGAACTATTGGAAGCACTCAGGTACCCTTAAACTTGAAGAGAGGGTTTAAAAACAAAGGGAGGTACAAATAATAGACACTAGTACTTTAAACCTACGATAGAATGGAGTCATTACTAGAAAGAAGACTTCTAAACCAACAAAAACTAGGCACAAGCACAAAGAAAGGCTAGATTTTACACCCTAATAATACCCTTCAAAGGTGTTAAATAGATTCCCACTACCAAGGTTAAATGTTTTGAAGAGTATTAAGAGAGGAATAATATAATAAGTATGAGCAACTCAAATTGGAAGAAAAGCTAGTGAAACATTCAATATTTTTGACAACCAAGCCCGTAATAAGGGTGATAAGTCCTCGATAATGACACCAAAAAGGGCCTATGGTTCATAGTAATACACCATTATCACTCAATCTCACATGCCCTAGGGGCAAGAAATCAAGAAGGGGAGTGCAAGTCAAAGGTGAGGAACTGCGAAGATATGTCATTAGAGTTAGGGAGGGCTCAACACCTTGAAAGAAAAAAATAGGGGAAATGACTAGGAGAGGCCTAAAAAGGGGGATGGTTAGTTCCCTATTACTTTTGGCTCTACCTAAACCAAGGTGAGAGGACCTATGGGTGGGGATAACTAGTTTTGGTGAAGGGATTTCAAACCTTCAACCTTCATGGGGATTTGCAATTAGGGAAAAGGGAATATGACCAAATAATAATTGGACTCACACACTCCACCTTGTAAGGTTTATCACATGAAATACATGAATGCTTGAGTCATATGAAATCTACTTAAGGCAAATGGGAAAAATGGTTGCAATCTTTTATGTGGAAACTATTGTTGAATTACAAGGGGTAAGTGAGGACTACAATGCTAGGATTTTGAGCATATAAAGTGAATACACTTTAGGTTAACAATGTATTATGCATTCATCAGGTAGATAACACTCATGGTATGCTAGTTATATGATGTATGCAAGCTAGAATAGGGTAGGACAACGTTTACAATGAAATTTTGATGAAAAAGTGTGGAGGGATAATAACTAAATATGGAGGGGTTCACACAATCATGATATCTCCTTTATCAACAAATTCTTGCTTAATTCTTAAAATATCTAGGAAGAAACTATGCACATATGGTCCTTGAAATATTACAAGCAATACTACAGGTTACTTTTTAAGAATTCTTTCCTATTGCATCCATGAGCCTAGGACTACCCTTAATAAGGATATCAATGATTTGTTCCCCAAACTTTAAAATAGAAAGGATTTTATGTTCTAGTTGCACCTTAAAAATGACTACCATAAATAAACATACCCCAGACAACCAATATATTTAGCTTGTGAAAAGAAACACTACATTTGAACAACAAGATAAAATGGAAACCATGAACATATTTTATTCATTTATTGGGAAAATATTGATCACAACACATTTATTTAAAATTAGATATCATAAGACGCTCTATAGAAATGACTCTGTAACAAGGGAACATCATAGATGATCTCAAAGCTTGCCAATGATTTTAAAAATGAAATCAATTTAGTACCAGGACACTACATAGGGATGACTCTCTAAACTATTCTCTTTTACACTTAAATTTTTATCTGACCTTTGTAAATGGACAAACCCCATTTACTTATACAATTCCATAACCATACTTGACATATTCTATAAAGATACTCCAGCTGGAAGATTCCTTCATGTGCCTGGAGTTGGTTGTAATGAACTTGATTCCTTGAACCTACGGGTGTGCTCTTGTGATGACAAAGGATATGATTTCTCACTAGAGAAGAATATTTATAGTTATGTACACGTAAAATAACCCACAAGGGACAAAACAAAACTTTATCCAATTGCAAAAAAAAACAAAAATGTCCTTTCCTTAAACAAAACAAACTCAAAAAGGGACGTACCACTATCAGGTAAAATATAAAAGTTCTTCAAAAGGAAAGAAACAAAAAGGAGAAAAGGACAAGAAGAGAAAGGGTTATATGGAATGATTCCCTTTTTGGGAAAGAAACTAGGGGTATATCATCATGATGTAGAATCCACATTGATGACTGTATCCTTTTCTAGCTTGTCTTTGTGTGTAACAAACTTCTCAATCATATTGGTGAAGATATTTTTATCCAAGCCCATTTGATACTTGAATTTGGCATCATATTCCTCAAACCAATTTTTTGTTCTTTATATCACTCCCTATTTCTTTTGTATCAATGCCTCTAACTTATTGTAAGATTTTTTGAGAGATACCAAGTCCTTTATTTTTTGACCATTGAAAGCTTTATGAGCTGTATCAATGAGATCCTTCAGAGTCTTCTCCAATAGTTATTTTATCAGGTCCACCACACCATCTAGCCTCAACATTTCTCTCAAATTGGCCTCAATATCTACTCTCATAGTCTTGATAGACTACTCTTCTCCTTTTAGATCAAAAGTGCCATCTTTAAGCATGGTGAGCCAGTGCTTTATGTCCAATTAGCACTCTCTAGGCATCTGAATATTATTTGGAGAGATAATGTTTACATATTTCACCTATTTCGGGCTTAATTTCCTCCCAAATTTTGATATTAGCATCATAAATAGATACTAAGGAGCTACACTCTCCTCGCCTGTCTATCTCATCATTTAACCATTCCATCATTGTATGGATTATTTCTTAGCCTCAGGTTGTCAAGTCCTATTGCCAATACTTTATCACCCATCCTATAATCTTTAAATCTTCACCATGAGCAATGTCCAATGTTCTAAGGGGGATATGGAAAAGGTTAGGATCTTGGATGGTAGTTGGACTCACCGCTTGGGGCTCACTCATTAAATTTTTCAAGTACTAGATCATAGCTTGATTTTCTACCTTTAATTCCTCCATGGTGGCTTTATCTTTATCCATTCTATGCATCACCATGTCAACTAGGACTTGTGAAGTATGCTTCAATTCCTTCCTTGATGGCTCCCTAAGATTGTAACGATAGATGGAATAGTTTTCCATGGGAGTATCCTTCTTCAGTGCATCCAAAGGAAGAATGGCTACTTCAACACTTCTTTCCCTTATGTCAGTGAATGTCATTCTGACATGCATCTTGGCCTTCTTTAGGGGCTTGGCCTTTTACTTTTGAAAAATCTAGGCTATTTCAATATCTCTTGCTTTGCTCATCACATCCTTATTTTCCTTCACTTAGTCTACAATCCAAACAAGGGGCATAGTTTAGAAACTCGCCAAAGTTGCAGATGTTGAGGATGGCCTTGTAGTAGTGATGAGTGGTGCTAGTGGGGAAGCAACTACTAGGAGCATCACTAGTTTAGGAGGAGGGATTAACACAAATTATTGTGTGTCTTCGTCACTTTCCTATTCTTCTTTTTCTTTTCTGGGACCGGCTCAACTTGCTCCAAAACTTTGAAATTAGACCCAAGTTGGTGAGACTCCATGCACAATTTGTCAATGGAACTCCCTTTTTCTATGTTTTGGATGGAGGATATAACAATGGATTCTCCTTTCATAACACCCTGGGTCGTTGGGTCTGTATAGGCTATGGTGACTTACTTATCATGTTTAAGTGACTCTTTAACCATCATGGCCTCAAAACCCTTATTTTTCTCTGGTTCATGTACCTTGATGGTGGGGAGAATCCCTCAAGGGATTTTTATTGAAGTAGCATCATTTGGGGCACTTTCCTTAGCATCTTTTTTGACCTCTAAAGTTGTAGGGGTGCCCATTTGTAGGCTTGATCCCTCTTCTCCTATTTTATTTTTCTCTTGTTCTCCCACCTTTGTGCTACTAGTGGGGGATTGAATTTCATTACTAGGTTCAACCTGATCCCCATCATCTTGCTTTAGGGTGTCCTTGACTTCATCAACTTTGTCCTATCTAGGGGACTGAGAAATAACATCCTAAACAAATGCCTTTATTTTTGGGGAGTGGGGCACCTTTTCAGTAGGGGCTTCTACTTGGGTGGCCATCTTGGCACCAACCTTCACAACATCATCAAAAGATAGAGAATCATTTGAAGATTTAGCCCCTTCCTCATCACCTTTACATTTCTCTATTTTAGGTTCCCCTTATACAAATGCTTCTTTCATCAAGATTTTTAAAGGGGAGTGACGTTTCTCCCTATGGGTCCTCTACCTAGTTTTAAACTTAGGGGGAGTGAAGGCACACTATTTTTTCATTACCTTAGCTATCATCCTTTGTCCATCTAAGTCCTCCCCCTCACTCATATCCCTAACCCTCTGCACGTATGAAGCTTGATCTTCTTTTGTCTCTGGGGGTCACTCCTCGGTGATTGGGTCTTTAAAGAGATTTATTCTTTGCTTGATTGAAGATTTTGTTAGATTTTGTTTTTTTGACTCTTCTTGTTCCTTGCCTCCTCTCTTCCTCAAATATATCTTCAAAGGAGGCTCAATTGTAGCCTATTTTGGAGATAGGATAGTTGGGACTGGTGCTTGACTGTCCATAGGAGAAGCTATTGAGTAGGTTGACACCCCCAAAGCTTCCCTCCCTAAAATTTAAATAGGGAAAATGCTAGCTAGTGTGACCTACCCTATGAAAATTTTATCCCAAGTTTAGGCCAAGATCATTATCTTTGAGAAAAACTTCCTAGCTTTGGATTGGATGAAATTCATTTTCTCAACATCCATAGGCTTGGTAAAGTCAGTGTCTCCTAACTTTCTTTTCCCTCTTCCTACTATAGATGATGATGAGTTTGGAGGGTCATCACTATATGCAGGGAGGAATGCATTCAATTATTTTGCCTCCCTCAACTCTTGGAGGGTAGGGGTGTTTTATTCCCTAAGGTTGACCTCATGCTCCTTCAACCACCTGAAGGTTATCTTCATTATCCATGTCACTCACCTAGGGATGGAATCATTTTCTTCCTTAGTGAAATTTGGTAGAGTGATGGGCTAAGTTTTAATATTGCTCCTATTGTATATGGAAGAGAGCATCATCTTATCTTCAACCATATATCCTTAGGGAGAGGAGTGATGTCATATGCTATGACCTCTTGCACTATTAACCTCATGTACTCCCATTTCTTGACATCTTCTTTGGTGGTGCAATCAGACCACAGGTCTTCATATTGGTAATGATGTCATACCACATGTTTCACCATATTTATCAATCATCTGATGTTGTAATTGTGTTAGGGTGGCATCTTACCAAGTGTGTATAAACTCATTTATATTTCTAAACCCTTTACTTTGACCATAAAGGGCATGAATAGAAACCAATCACCATAGGAAACTTGAAAGGATTGTTTATCTTTTTTAATATAATCATTTCATGTGGTGGCAACATCTACCTACACAGCTCCATTATTTCCAATATATCATCTAGGTATCTAGGTAATTTGAATGGGCATCTAGA
The DNA here is from genome assembly GCA_037957365.1 of Torreya grandis. Classification (NCBI taxonomy): domain Eukaryota; kingdom Viridiplantae; phylum Streptophyta; class Pinopsida; order Cupressales; family Taxaceae; genus Torreya; species Torreya grandis. The sequence goes on along the minus strand of JARHVA010001235.1, from coordinate 1,730,263 downwards.
ATACCCACTCACCCTAATATACGTAAATGTTTTGAACTAAATATAGGTGGTGCCAAACTAATTACCTGCTTCGCTATTGCATACATTCTATTCAAGCTCCTTAGGGGGTATCATAAACTCATCATGGGGTTGAAGAAGTAGTTATGCACCTTGAAAAACTATTCCTAGACCCTTCTAGGGTTACCTCAAGATATATTTCATAAATCTTCATCCCCGTAGGAATCCTGGTAAGTCCCTGGAAAACCCTATTAGGTACAAAACTATACATCAGGTAGGAAGACATATAAAATGTACCTTGAAATTTCTCCTTAGAGGCAATGGTTGCTTGGAGTCATGTCATTTGTGCATGAAAATTGTCATTGAGGATGGTGGCCCAGTTGATCATCTTCTTCCCCTCCAGTACATAGAGCATGATTAAAAACATCCATGTCTCAAACTTCTTAGTAGTGGGTAGCCCATAAATTTTGGTGGACATGGCTATAACATACTAAGGCAACTCATTAAATTCTACTAACTTTAATTTCTTTAATATTTTTTAAACCTTGGTTCTTTTCTTGGTGAGCCAACATGAGTTTACTACCTCTCAGATGGCTTTTTCATCATTATCAGCATATTGTTGGCATTCTTCAATGTTGAGTGTGATGCTTTCTAGTTGAGGGGGAATACCAAGCATGGTTTTGAAGGCCTCTAGAGTAAAGGATCATACTACTGAATGACTACCATCAATGATGGTTTTGGTGTTTGGTTAATATACTCTATCACATGTTATGATGAGCTCTAAGTATAGAACATCCAGGGGAAACATTGCTACTGGTGTGATGTATCTCATGCTAACACTGGCAACTACTTGTGGGGTTTGGGGTCTTGAAAAACATTTACTAGTGCCAAAAAATATAAATTCATAACATTAATGTCCTTGATTGAATCCAATATTGATATGATACTTCCCTTGGATGATTTTGAAGTAGCTACTATTAGTAGTAGTTGAGGTTGCACACAGGTGGAAGTAGAAATCCTTTATAACTTGTACTCTTATTCACTATATTCACATCATTATTCAATCTAGCACACTTAGTCACTTGGAAGCACAAATATTTAGCTCTGAATGCAAAAGGTAAGTTCAAATGAAGAATAAAACTTAATTATAATCCCTCAAATTTTAGAATTAGGGTTACCATTAATGCTCCAAGATAAGGTGACAAATTAGCATCTACCCCCATTAATTTCTTGAGCCTCATTTGAAAAATAGAGGTAAAATGCAAGGCCTTCCCTTACACACTAAGTAATTGTTTTTTCAAAATACGTGGCAAAATATGAGTGAATTATAGAGTTAAAAAAACTCCTATTAGGGTCTTTGAGGATTTCCTCACCTTTTTTACCTGTTATGACATTTTGGTGTTGTAAGACAAAAATTCCTAAGTCATCGATGAAACCAATGGCATAAACTACATGATTCTTCTTTTACAAAAACTTAATCATTTAGGCCTTCGGGGACCTTTAGGAAAATATCCATAAAATCAAGTGAGGCGATTTTCAAAAAGGTCTCAAAGTTAACAAGCACTCAAACACCTCCACATGGCACAAATATTTTTATTATTAGAAATAGACATTTAGGCCCTGGATATTTTTAACACCATGTCCACAAAAAGGTAAGTGGGGTAATTTTTCAAAGAGTCTTGAAACATCTGAGGGCCCGATGTTCTGCCAAGTGTTCAAATCAAAAAAGAAACCAGGATCATGGCCACTTTCTCCACTTATACCAACTTCCTTCAAAAGGGGAGGCATGCAAAATCCTCCCATCTCCTAAATCTCACTCTCAAGGGGGGGTCCCTTAAGTCAAATACATATTTTTCATTCAATTTATCAGACTATTCCTCACCTTAATCACCAAAACACATAAGTGCAACATGTTATTTTTATCTGGGACACTAACATACTTCCTCTTTCAAGCATGAAGGATCCAAGCTTTGGAAAAAGACTTGGTTACACCCTTAATTTTTTACTAAAGACTCTTGTGGCATAGAATCCTTGCTCCACACACGGTTAATTTTTAAATATTTCTCGATCTCCTTGCTCCACACATGGTTAATTTTTCAATATTTCTCGATCCTTCCTTAGGTATTTTCCATCTTTGATAGACATCCCTCTGGACTCATCTAACCAAGATAACAAACATGAATGCTTAAATTACACACCCCAGAATTTCCTCTTGATGAGGAATGCAATAAACTAAGACATTGAATCTCACTTAACTCTAGCACATGGCATAGCTCATATAAAGACCCAAATTACTCTAGCATAATTTTGGGCACTAACATATTGTAAAAAATAAAACCTTTACTTAAGTTCATCCCATCTAATTAGTGTGTTGATGGCATGAAAATTTACCAAATTCTCCTCCTATTTATAAAAATCAAGGCCTCACTTGATAGGGTACTTGTAACTTATGTGGTGCACATCTATACACTACTACACATTGAGAAAATCTACCTATTACTCCTAAATTGAGAATCAATCATAAGAAAAGTATGAAGCATATTAAATTAAATTCAAATAAAACATTATTAAGTATTAAATACATATCATCACCTACATTCATATAGTAAATAAACATGATTTAAAAATCACACTAGGTGGGAGAATTATTTGTGGCTTGATTTTAATCCTTAGAGTATCATATAAGTAGGTAAATGTCAATCATCAATGGGGGTGATTTGGGTTAGATCAACTCATTATATTTTCCTTATTTTTTTAGTTTTATATCCTTAACAGGCACACCTAGGATTTCAAGGTTAAGGAGGTTGATTTATAGAATTTAACACATCATCATGGCTTGATATTGCACATACAATTATTTTAGAGATAGGCATAGGTGGCCATATGGTCATAGACACTTATTTTTCCATAATTCACTACTGAAAACTATAGGTCATTATTGATAGTTGGTATTGACCTAGATTTAATAAAACTAACCCTACACAAACATAAATAATATTATAAAACCTAACAAATTGTAACCCTACTTCAATATTTTTTAGATGTCATAAGTTATAATTAGACTGTTAGTTAGTAAAGCTAAGTACTTATCCCTTTTTGTTAGGATAAAATAAAATAGATATTTATCCCCAAATTGCATACAAAATAAACTATGAAATGAATCAATCAAACATACAAAAAATAATCATGAATGTGCATAAAATAGGAGACACCAGATTTAATGTGGTTCACCCAAAATGGGCTATATCCACCAAACTTGTCTAGTATATTATTTTTAGTAATACAAGGGAGAAACAAATCCTGTACCAAACCCTATTACACCTCTCTACCTCTTTCTGCCTCCTCTTTGTGTGCAATATATTTCATCTCAGCCATGTAACAATATATTTTAGGGTGAAAAACACCTAAACATAACCTCTTCCATTAGATTTGGAAACCTTTAATCAATGGCCCAGATTGACTACAAAATTATAATTTTTCAAGGTAATTTTAATAAAATTTTCTCTTTAGGGGCATTTCCCCCAAGTCCCTGCAAGGAAGCATGGCTCCCAGATCCCCCGCTAGGGGGGCATCCCCCCAGACCCTGTAAGGGGGGTTCCCCCCCCTTTCAACCCCCTGTGCCATTGTAGATACAAAGAATGGGATCCAAAACCTGGCTAAAATAACATCAAATTTTTCACCTCTGATCCTAGAAGACAATCAGGTTCCACACCTAACACTTTTTTATACTTACTATATTTAGCATATACCACTTGTTAAATCATTACAATCAATTTCAATATTTTAAATTCAAATGTCTAATTGAGTGCCATATCTTATATTCTAAATTGTATACTAGTTTAGACCTAATAGGGTTTTTAACACCAAATTAGGGTAAAACATATAGATATATTCTCTTCTACTTTCAATGAAAATATAGAAGATTCATCAGTATGTTTAGCCACACTATGCTCATCTCATTAGGGATAGTAATTTTTAGTCTATTTATGTATCTAGCCACCTTTTTTTTGGTTTATTTTAGTATGAATAGACCTAATTGTAATATTGTCTAACTCTTCCATGTAATCTCTGACACTGAGTTGTGATTACCTCAAGTCTTGTAGTTTATTCAATAGTTTTAGTTGATAATATATTGGTAGGAACTTTAATTTTAGTTTGAAACCATCTTGTCTCACTAGATGATGTTCTCTTTATCTCTTATGTTTATTTTACTCTATAATTATTTCTACCACAAGGTTCCATGAAATTTATTATTATTTTGAGACACTTTCACAATTTTTGGGATCATAATCTCATCAAAATAAAAGTAATCCTTGATTTTAGTAACCAAAAAAACTAATTTGTATGGGTTTAGATTCCATGAAAAGCTAATAACATCCATTTTTTCCCTATTCTAGTAATGGAAATAGATTTGAGGAGTTTATCTTCATGGGAATCTACATGTTCATATTCTCCTTGAACTTTTTCTAATCCTTCATCTCCTTATTATTATTTTACATCACTGATATCCTCTCTAGGAAGAAAGCCTCTTCTGTTATCTTCCTCCAATACATATAATCTATCCTACATTATTCAAAATATTCCCACTACCTCTTCTATTATGATAACCCTATTGACACCATTAGTTCCTCTTTGGGCCCTGAAACTACATGTTTTACCCTATTTTTGATTTAGTAATTAATATGTTACACTAAAAGGTGTAAAACATGATGGATATCACAATGATAAATATGTACAATAATTAATTATTATGATTTTGGAAATTGATAAATATTGAAAACTATTTTTTTTTTTAATTCTAAGAAAAAATGTACTTATCTCAATTATGAATCTCCATACTATTTCAAATATTTGAAAGTTTAAATAATGAAAAGAGATGACTATGTATACTCAAGATCAGGTACATAATCTAAAAAATTTTCTAGACAAGTCTATGCTTTCTAAAAAATAGTGTAGGTCATTCATATATTTTGATTGTGGACTTGTCCCAATTGATTGTGATCGATGACTGGTATAAAAATATAAGAATTATAAATGTGTTAGTGAAAAATAAGAATCAATATCTAAGGATAATTTTATATGACCACTATTTATAGAAAATAATGTAGGCACTCACGTCTATTGATTGTGGACTTGTACTCATTGAGTGTGGCAAAAATATAACTCTTCTACCCCCTTAACTTGTGTTTGTCAAGGATATTGACATGCTTTTTATATCTTAAATATTTTTAGGATATATATGAAATGAAAAAACCCAATTTCCTACAAAAACCAAATAGATATAAAAAAAATGGGTTTTCATGTGAAAGGGATTGATGTGGGATGACCTTGGTCAATCGTAATTGAATAACCAAGTGTTTCACTACATTTCAAATAATTCAAAGTGGGACCAAGCTCAAATGTAGTTTTCAAACTTATGTGTATGTGTGAAATTGTGAATGTAATTCTAAATGAACTTTCTCCTATTTTACCCTTGACATAAGCATGAAAATACAAATTCAACATAGCTACTATATATATATATATATATATATATATATATATATATATATATATATATATATATATATATATATATATATATATATATATATATATATATATATAACATGGAAATATTTGAATAAATTTTGAAAGTGATGAGTGCCATCATTATTGCCTTAGGGTAGCCTTTTATTTATAAAGGTTTTGATTTTGAATCAAGGGATTTATTGGCATGCAAAAGCTAACCCAAAACAAGACCCAACATACAAAAAATGGATTCAAATGAAATGTGACCTGAAAGAAACTCTAAAAATTATGCTTGGATAAGTTTGCTCCTTATGAATAGGCCCATGAGCCCAATCTTGTCTAAAAACAATAAACTTTTCCAAAAATATAGAAAATTAGGATTGTGGATTCTTAAGACAAATTGGAAATATGAATTAAAATATAGATAAATGTATGAACAAAATAGAAAATACCCAAGTAAAAAGCATTAATAGATACCTTATTTTTCATCAATAGTCTATATGTGTAAAGTTAAAATAAGTGACATTAAATATGGGCTTGTACCAAATTTAGGTGTCTACATTTTCCACCATTTATTTTAATAATAAAATTTTTAGATTAAATAAAATAAATAAAATATGAGTGTGTAAGACACACTTTGTCTTTTTACTTGAAATTTTAGTTGTACAAGATAATCAATGGCATAACCTGGAATAACACATGTAGTAGTCAATGTCCATATGTTAAATATAAAGTTCTAAATTTGATATAGAAAAGGTCAAGAGTGGGGAAAGAGTAAAACTATATGCATGTGGGAGTATGTCACCTATGGAGTGTCTTTATGCTATGCAAAATGGATAAGGGATGTTTTTAGTCCTACCCATTTCATGGCTAGGGAAATGAGCAAACCCTTAAGTGGTAATGAAATAAAAAATATGTCATTGGGTGTTGTTTAACCCATGAAAATAATGATTCTAGTAACTAATATATCTCTCATATTATATCCCAAGATAAGAGGTTGGAGAAAACATGCCCCCTTGTAGAAGAACTTGGAGAGAATAGTTTCTTATGTTGAACCATTGACAAATTAAGAGTGATCAATTCTCAAAATTTAAATAACTAATCAAGCCTATGAGCTTGGAAGATATTTATTCAAATTTTAATGAATTAGGAAAAGTATTTGATGTACTAATCTCTAAGAAGGTAGAACTAGATTAGGTTCACCAGAAGTCACGTCAAGGATTTTAAGTGTCACTAAACATAAATGTAGATCACGTATAATTTAATATGGAACCAAAAATGATTTTCACATAAGTAATGTCAAGGATGTTGAGTGTCACTAGACTCAAACATACATTACCTAAAACACATCAAATCACACTACTGTAGACAAATCTATCAAGTTTCTAGGATTAGAACATAGATTATCATTTAAATAATTTAAACAGTAATTTACATGTACAAAAATTACAATTAATTCAATGTAGTACATAAAAAATAATAACACAACACATTGAAATGCTTTTATGTGGGAAAACCTTTATGGGTATAAAACCCATATAGAATAGTATAATCTAATATACTTAGAAATTTTATAGAATCCAGTAGCTCCTTTTCATTCTCACTTCTTCCCTCTAACAAATCTTCACAATTCAATCAATTTTATTACAAATTGATGCATTCCAAAATGTATAAAAAATCTCATTACAAAGTTTAGTGAATTTATTACACATATAACTAATTATATCCATACATTGTTATATTTGTTTTAATATAACATGCTTAGTAAATATGTTTTTCACTTAATTAAATAACCTTAAGTTATTTAATAGGGAACAATATGTGTAGAAAAGTATGCAACCCATAAATATTAATGCTCCAACACTCCCCTTAATGTTTAATTGGGACACATGACAATATAACATTTTTATACAAAAGTTTTTACAATCCATAAACTAAAGTGATAGTTTAGGTTAACATGATACTGGACTACATCCCATAATTTATCTTATATATATATATGTTTACAATAATTTCAAGTAGAAAGAAGAAATATAACAAGGATATAGTATTTAAGGGCACAAAGAGTGAGGCCTCTCCTTCCATCCACCTAGCTCACCCATGAGAGGGAGGGAAGAAGGAAGAAATAAAATCCTTTGATCCTTCTCCCCTGTAAGAGAGCTCGGGTAAGAAAGTCAATAGAATTCTTTAGTTCTAATAGGGCATCAAAAAACCTAACTTTAAAATACATGAATTAAAGGTGGCATAGATTTGGAAGAGGGATACTAATTTGGCCTAGATTCTAGAGGGTTACAGGTAGAAGCTAACTGAGCTCTGTGATAATCTACAGAAACTAGGTAGGTAGTTGGTGTTATACATGAAATAATGGGACAATTTCAAACAAGAAATTGATGAGCTAAGGTAAGGGACATGGGAATTAAAATAGTAGGAGGTAAGTTAGAGGGAACCCCAAAAGGCATATAAATCCTCACCATCAATCTAAGGAGATACATCACCAAGAAAGGAAAAATGATGGCTAAGAAGTTTAAAGGCTCAATAGAACAAGGGGAAAACATGGTGGAAGGAAAGGGAACTAAAACTAGAGGGTTGATAAGTAGTAGTGCAAAGAATAAGATAAGTGGAAATAGGAAGGAGAGTCACTTTGAGGAAATATAATAGGTGGTTTTATTTTTAGGTTTTGTCTAGGTCCTTTTTACTGAAATTTTGTTTATTTTATGTGTTCGATAGGCTGGGTTGGCCTTATTTCATTTTTTATTGTTTGTACTTATTTATTATTGAATGATGCTTATCAATTCCCTATAAAACCTAAGTTTAACCTATCAAATAAAAACTAATTTTGAGCCTTTTATAAAATAAGGAACTCCATTATAAAATAATCTAATAGATTCATAGTAAACTCACATAAGATGAAATATACACAAGAAAAATCATAAAGTGATTTTTTACAATGATATTACAATAGTTAATAATTATATAGAAGAAAAGGAACAACATGACCATTAGGAGGTAACATTGTCATTGACACTTCCCATAAATGGTAGCTCTGAAAGGCCTAACATTGCTTAGAACTTGAAAAAAATCATTACATAGAGGTTTAGTGAAGATATCTGCCATTTAATCATCTATAAGAAAAAAGAAAATATCAATGTCTCCATTGAGGACTTTGTTATGATAAAATACATATGAACTTCAATACGATTTGTTTTTTGGTGCAAATTGGTTTTTTTGCTAGTGTTATACAACTTTTATTATCACAAATAAAAAATTTAATTCGATAAATACTCATATTGAGTTATTCCAACAATATTCACAACAACATATCTTCTTTAATAGCTTTCATAGCACTTGTATACTATTTTTTATATACTAAATAGAAATAATTGGTTTCATTTTTGTTTCTCTAAGTGATAGATACTGTACCAAATTTTAAAACATATTCAAAAGTATATTTTTAGTCTATAACATCACCAACATAATCAATGTCACAATAACCATATAAATAATCATTATCAATGGAAGAATAAAACAAACCATAATTAATTATTCCTTTGATATAATTTAGTATTCTTTTATCAATTTTATAATGATCCAAATAAGGATCCTACATGAATATATAATCAACTCCTACAACATAAGAAATATATGGTCTATTAATAGTTAGATAAATTAAACTACCAACTAATTTTATATACAAAGTAGGATTAGCTCTGTCACATCCATGTATTTAATTAGGTTTAATACCAAATTAAAAAGGTACATAGATAGGTTTATAGTGACTCATGTTAAATTTAACAATTGGGTGTAATTTGAGATATAATAATTGAATTTTGATCCTAAAATATAGTCAAACCTAAAAAATGATGTAGTTGATTTAACCTTTTTGGGAATAATTGGGGTTTTTATTCCTATTTAGTTAAAATTCTGAGTAAAGTAAATCAGTCAATAATTATGCCATAATTAACTTACTAATTTTTTAATTTTGATTGTTGCTTAGACTTTCTAAAAATAGCAAGTGAATAGAGAGAAATATAACTTAGCTTAGAACTATGCTGATCCAACTAAGATGAAGGCTAATATTAACTATGCAAGATTGGGACAGTATTAGGAATCTAGATCTAGATTTCATTCACTGAAAGGATAGGAGTGTCAAAAATAGAACACTTTGAGGTTTGACACTATAGCCTTATTCTTGTTTCTATTATCTAAACTAGTTATAGAGGTCTAAGCTATTTGGGTTCTATCTGCCACTCTTGTATGACCCTACTTATGATATTTTGAATCTTAAATCTCAATGGAGCTCCTTGTAGAGATGATTTATCTTTGATCTTAGGTCTCCAATAAAATTGAATAGGACTTTGAGAAAAGAGGATGTTAGTGTGTGTAAGATGCACTGGACGTGCTTCACACCCCATGTGTGGGCACACTGCCTACATACCAATACTCTGAAGAGGGATCAAGCCATATGTAATTCTCCCTTTGAAAGTGCTTAGTGCAATTGTGATATGATAATGTAATAAATTCTAAAATTAGATATGCTTGAGGTGGCTAGGGGTTTGTGTAAGGATTTGAATGAGATTGTAAGTGTATTGGTTGGTTGTATGCAAAGAATAGGGAAGATTATCTGAATATCCTACTTGTATTCTTGCTTGCTTAGTAATATTTTCTAACCCTTTCCAAATGATCTTTTAATGGGCTTATATAGGTGCCTATTGATCATGGGTTAAATGCAATCATGCTAGGCTGACATAATGAAGAGGAAGAATCAATAAAAAATGGTAATCTAGGCTTGAAATGTGATTAGATAGGAGCAATAAAAAGGGGACACCCTAGGGTCCTAGTCCAAGTTGGGAACTATTGTCCTGAGGGTACAAGACATGGGGGGATGGAATAAGCATGGAAAAAGGGTCTCGGCTAAGCTAGAATGAGGTCTTAAAAGCCTACAGATGATTGGTAATCATTGAAAAGGTGCCTAGAAGGGTCATGAGATCAAGTGAGAGGGAACTATGGGTTAGGTATCATTAGCTACACTCAAGTTACCATTTTTTGCATTTTATATGACTACATTTTCCCTCCTTTATTCTAGTGATGCAACAAAGTGAAATACTAGGATAAAGGAAAAATAGAAAGTGCACCCGAACTTACTTGTAAGGGTGAAGCTCATGAACTTGTTGTAATGTTAGGTGTGCATAGAGAGAGCACATTGTGAAGTATAGATATACAAGAAAAACAAAGAATAGATTAGTTTTTACTAGATACACTATATCTAAAATAAGAACGTATAAAGTTGGCTAAGAGAGAGAGGGAAAAAAAGACTGAATACACCTCACTAGGTACGTGAACCAATACAAAACCTATTATGATGTTGAGTGATGATGTATTATGTTGAGTAATGCTGGAAGGTATTGTACAAAGAGTAATATCATGAATGGAGCTAAGTTTTCAATTCCTTGAGAGTGGTTCAAGAATGCAAAGGTTGGCCCTTTGGCTCAATCATCACCCCATAAATTAAAGCTATAAACTGACACTAGTATGAAATGTGTGTCAAATGAGATATCTCCTAAAGCCCTTGAATGATCTATAATCTAACAATGTTAGTGTGGATATCCAAATGTATTCTATAAAATAGGCCACTCTTGACCACTCTGAAAGATGGAGATTAAGCTTGTATGAAATTCACTCCAAAATTGGAAACAAAGCTTATATGGAAGCCACTCAGGAACTTGATAACTTAAAAATGTGGAAGTTAGGCTTGTATGAAAGCCATTTTAAAATGATGCCAACCACCTGTAGATGGAATAAGGCACATAACTACTGAGAATGCCTGGGTAATACTGAACTCAAAAAGGAAAAGAAAACAAATGTGTCATGCACATTTCCCCCAATCACTGGTGTCTAGAACATGGATTTTGATTTAGAAGTTATATCAACTACCATGTCTAAAATTGAAAGTGAGATCTATCATACCATGCATGATGCCCCTTATATCTAGATTCTCTAAGCAAAAGTGTACTAAAAACTACTAATTATAAACTAGTTTGAATGTGCAAACTGTAGTTGAACCTAATTTTATGCTTGCTTCTAGAACATCTATTTATTTGTTGTTTGGATATGAGTGCAAAAAATAGGACACCCTAGTGTCTAGCACTATTTTCCATGTTTGACGCTGTTGTCTTTTTCTAACACTAAAAACTATACTGGAATTATCACTATTTTTCTGATCTATTCTACCTAATTTGACCTCTAATTATTATTTTGAGCTATTATGGAAGATAAATTTTAACTATAAGGAGTTCTGATCTCTATGACAAAACCCCTATTTTTTATCCCTTTTTCTAAAGGTAGGAATGAAGAACTTGTAATGACTACCCTTAGAGGAAAGAGCCATGTAAGTGTGTTATGTTATAAAGATACATGATATAGTAATGATAATTGATAATATATCTCAAGATATAGCATGGTTTCTATTGAGAGAGTGTTAGATCAATAGGGGTATGCCTAGATAGATATAATAATGTAATGTAATATACTAAACTTGAATTGGAATGAAAAGTTTGGTTAGTTGTTATTTTTTAGTTGTCATGGATGGATGGAGCATGATGTCCATCATAACACCCAAAAAAGCAAGATAATGCATGATTAGGATCATGGCATTGCAAACAATCAAAAAGCTAACAAGTAATAAGCACACAAGGCAAAAAGCAAGAAACATGCAAAAGATGGCTAAGGAGCCAAGCAAACAAGGGACAGGGGCACATGTCACTCAATCTATAAATCAAGCATATAAGGCATGTTCAATGTGGTATACACATAGAATTGAAATAAGCACATAAAAGAGTACAAACAAGGGACATTGGCAAATTTCCAAAGACACACACATTAATAGAAGCGAAGGACATTAGTAAATGTCCTAAGGCACGTTTAGGAGACAAATAGGAACAAAAAAATTCAATCGCATCAAGCTAATGCTAATCAAGAAAATAAATCATGTACGAACTATAAATACAATCATGATCTAACTAATCAAAGCAAGAAAGTGAAGGTATGCAAAACATGTTAGTACAAGACTAGGTATATGCTAAGATATAAATAAGTGCTATGTATTAATGAAATATCGATAGAGTAATCTATTTAAGCTATTAAATAATGTACACCATCATGATAACTAAAGTGTGTGGTGTAGGAATGACATAACCTGGATGGTGCAGTAATATAGAAAATACCCCTAGTGGGTAAATATATCAAAGTATATCTCAAATGTATAAGTAAAATGCCCCCTCAATGGGTAAAGTGAAGAAATCAAGGATCTGGATGTCACTGCACACACTCAAAGAAGTTTAAGTGAAGCATGGTAATGTAGATAAATTGATAAACAATAGCATAGAATAGTAAATGTAAGTATAACATAGTAGGATAAATGTAAATCATGGATAATGCATACAATCGAAATGTTTTTGGTGTTTTTAAATGTTTTTATATTTTGAAATTTTTTATTGTTTTTGAATTTTTGAAAGTTTTGAGCTATGTAAAATCAATTAATAGAAACTATTTATAGGTATTAATGGGTAAAATGATACTAACCAATGAGTCTCATGGGAGACTCCCTATCATGGTGTCTTGTATCAAGGAGAGGAATCATGCATGATCATGAAGCATGATTGAGAGGCTGAGGCCGTGTCTCTAAAAGCTATAAATTTTATAAATGCTCTAAAATATCTAAAGTAGAAATTGACTGTGGGGTCCCCCTATAACTTTGAGAAGTGGATGCAACTATAGGGCTCTTTGGGGCCCATTTGAAAGTAAGAGAAGATCTCTAAAAATGTGATCTATGTGTAAACACATGAGATCTCGATGATATTACCTTGGGTGTGAATATTGTAGTTAGGAGCTATCTAGATTCTTGAAAACATGTCTACTATGAAAGAGACCTCTATGGAGGTGTATGAACTCACTGTGCTTGTGGTGGATGCCTCAATAATGTCTAAATATTAATTGGAGGAAGAACTAGAGCTAGTGTAGTAACTAAAATTGGTGGCTAAACAAAAATTGGTGATTTAACTAAAATTGGTGACTACAAAGTAGAAGATGGATCTGAGGTGGGGAGTGTAACTCATATGGAACTCTACCAATTATAATAACCTAATTAACATGAATGAATTTCATGCATTTGTGAACTATAAAAGGTACTACTCAAAGTTTTTAAATCCATGGTCGACTAACTAACATATCAAAAACTCCTAGACTAGGAATAATAGTGAATGGTGTGGCCACATGTTTTGGACCCACATATAGAGGAAGTACGATCTCACCCAATGAACTATGTATGTGCCTAATGAATCTATTGATAATTGTGTTTATCGGTGTAATATCCTTCTCTAAATATCCCAAATGATGCAATAATGTCATAGTGCATATGTTCACACTAGATCCATTATCTATGAGAACACTACGAATAGGATGATTATGAATGTGAGCTCTAATAAAGAGTGCATGATAATTGTTATCATCCTCAATGATCTCCTGCTCTAAGAAGGAGATGGAAGGTCTAGCTAGAACTCTATAATTGTATACACCAATCATGTTGCTCAAAGGATGTAACTCAACTGAAGGTGCCTTATATGTATCTAGTGGGGGATGTGCATGATATGCATTATGAACCCCTGATATATCCCTTAGATCCCATTTAGAATTATTTGGAAAAGGATCTAAAAATATTTTCAATGATTTATCCTGTGTTGGCTTGGCCTAAGGAGGCTCAACTGAAGTGTCAAGTTCAATATGATTGTCATCTATTAAGTCTATATCTTGTGTCTCAAATTGATGCATCTATTTATTGTATGGCCTGGTGCCCTATGAAAATCACAAAATGCATGTTAATCATATCCCCGTGGAAGAGGCTTTGTTGGGTCAACTTCCCAAATAAGAGGAAGACATAAGATGTTACATTCTAATAACTACTATAAAACTCTAGCTAGAGAAACTAGTAGATTGGTAAAGGTACACCAAAGAGGTGTTGAAAAAACCACTCATTGAGGGGGAACTAAAGCTACATTAACTATAGGTTGATTTTGACTCTTTTTATCATTGAACTTTACTTTGTATGGGAATTTTCTATTACTCTTGTTTGTTATGTCTGAGATACTTATGTACTTGAGTTTTTCCATTGAAATTAACTTGAATTCTCTTTCCTTTAGTGTGTGACACAAGTCAATGAAGGAAGAGAATATTTTGAACATAATTGATTCATGCAAAGTTGATAGAAGACTTTATTTAAAGAGATCCTATAAGTCTTGATCGACCATGGGGCTAGTCATCTTAGCCAAGATAGTCTTATATCAAAGAACATAATCTGCGAGATGCTCATTAGCCCTTTATTTTTGTTGTGGAACTTGGGCGTATGAAACTTTATCACTAATGCTAATGCTAAAATGATCTAGGAACATGTCAACTAAAGGATTTAATGCATTGAATGACTGATTTGGTAGACTATAGAACCATTATAAAGCATAATCCTTTAGGCTCCATGGAAATAGCTTGGTAAGTAGCCAGTCATTTGGTACATAGTCCAAGAATTCTTCATGAAAGGCTCTCAAATGTGTCTCTAGATCACCATCATCATCATATAGAGTAATCTTGGGTTGAACAAAACCTTGTGGCAAGGGTGTCAAAGCAATGTGACATGCCAATGGTGTTTGCAAAAAGAGTAAAAGAATCTAAAGCCTGTGTAGGTCTAGAGGCACCTTACTCAAGATGTAGCACCTTGGATTGAAGATTTTTTATCTCTTATAAGGGTTGCCACATCAAGATACAAAGATATACTAGTTATAGCTAGTGGCATAGAGATAGATTAAGTTGTTATAGGGGGTTGTTGAGACATAGTTGCCCCTGTAGTGTCATTTGTAACTAGTTGCTTTAAAGGAATGGAAGATTCAACTTGCTTAGCCTTTTTAATTTCCATGATAGATTTAAAGATAAGAGTATGATCTCAAGGCTAGTTTTGGAGTCTTTATCAAAAACTTTGTAGGATCAAATCTTTATTAAGGATAATTTCATTATCAATAATTGGTGGAAGTATATCAGTAGTCCAATGTGGTGGAACATGAGCATTGGTGTGGACATCATCATTATTATTTTCATAATGCTCATTATCAAAGTTATCTTTATTGAAATTAGTGTAATATGGATGTCTAGAATCTATAATAAGAACATGAGTTAGTTGTTTATCCATGGTATATGGTTGATTTGTAGGAATATGGATGAATTCAAGAGGATTTCCACTAAGTCTTATACTTCATCTCAAAGGAAGAGATGCAAGGAACCTAGGTGGCATAAGGAAAACAACTTGGATGATAGTAGAAAAGATTAAATAGATATAATCTAAATAAGGAACTGAAATATGCATAAAAAGGATACAAAGTTCATGCACATGTAAGGTGATACCTCAAGAAGCAATGCGACCTAGTATAGGCAACTAGGGTTTTAACAGATAATTATTTGAATACTTACTATAAAATTTTGAAATTGAAAGTAGATTTTTGAGTTAGATATGCAAGTAAAAAATCAAAAAAATATTGGAAAATTAGTGATTTAATAGGACCTAGTAAACACAACTAGGGTTTGGAAAAATAAATATTTTGATAACTTACTATGAAATTTTGAATTTTGAATGGATTTTTTAATTAAATATGCTAGTAAAAATTTAAAAAATGATTGGAAAATTACTGGGATCTTGTGTGGAAAACTAGGGTTTCAAAGAAAAATATTTTAAAATTACTATGAAATTTTAAAATTTAATGCTAATTTTTTATTTTATTATGCAGGTAAAAAATCAAAAAAATGGATGAAAAATTAGTAGGAAATTTACCCTAGGATTTCTAGGGTTTTTATGCACAAACGAAGTAAGTTGGGTTCACCAAATAATTTAACCTTTTTGGGAATAATTGGGGTTTTTATTTGTATTTAGATAAAAGTTTGAGTAAAGTAAATTAGTCAATAATTATGCCATAATTAACCTACTAATTTGTTTATTCTATATTATTGTTTAGATTTTTTAAAAATATCAAGTAAATATAGAGAAATATAACTTAGCTTAAAACTATGCTGATCCAACTAAGACAAAAGCTGATATTGACTGTGTTGGACTAAGATAGCATTAGGAACTTGGATCTATATTTTGTTTAATGAAAGGATAGGAGCACCAAAAATAGGACACTTCAAGGTTTGATGCTATAGTCTTGTTCCCACTGTTGTTGTCCAAACTAGTCATAAACATCTAAGCTTTCTAGGTTTTATCTATCACTCTTGTATGACCCTACCTATGAAATTTTGAAGCTTAACTCTCAATGGAGATCCTTGTAGATCTGATTCATCTTCAATCTTAAGTCTCCAATAAGCTTGAATAAGACTTTGAGAAAAGAGAGGGTTTAGTTTGTGTAAGATGCACTAGACATGATTTACACCCCATGTGTGGGCATATTGCGTACATACCAATACTCCAAAGAAGGATCAAGTTATATGTAGTTCTCCCTTTGAAAGTGCTTAGTGTAATTGTGATATAAGAATGTAATAAATGTTAAAACTAGATATGTTTGAGGTGGCTAGGGGTTGGTGTAAGGATTTGAATGAGCTTGTAAGTGTATTGGCTGGCTATAGGCAGAGAATAGGGATTATTGCTTGAATAGTCTTGCTTGTATTCTTGCTTGCTTAGTGATATTTGCCAATGCTTTCCAAATGATCTTTGAATGGGCTTGTATAGATATCTATTGGTCATGGGTTAAATTCAATCATGTTAGGATGATATAATGAAGACGATGAATCAAGAAAAAATGGTGATATGGGCTCAAAATGTGATTGGATAGGAGCACCAAAAAAGGGACACCCTAGGGTCTAATTCTATAGTCCAAGTTGGGTGTTATTGTCCTAAGGGTACAAGACCTAGGGGAATGGAATAACCATGGAAAAAAGGTCTTGGATAAGCTATAATGAGGTTTTGAAAGCTTTTAGATGAATGGGAATCATTGAAAAGGTGCCTATGATTGACATAGGAGCAAGCAAGAGGGAACTATGGGTTGGGTGTCATTAGACACACTCAAGTTACCATTTTTTGCCTTTTATATGACTACAATAGTAATCCTAGATTGGTCATCTAAAAATATTGATTAAGTTTATATTTTTATTTATGAATCAAACTATTTTTACTACTATTGATAAAAATATGATCTGCATATAATAAAATTAAAATAATGTGATAATGTTCAACTTTTACATAGAGGTCATTATCAAAATAGCAATTGTAAAAACCTAAAAAATTTAATTAACTGGTTATTTTGGAATACCAAGCTCTATGATATTATTTTAAACCATACACATCTTTATTTTAACTTTCATACATTATGTTCTTTGTTAGGTTCTTCAAAACCTTTAGGTTGAGTCATATAGATCTCTTCTTCTAGGTCATCATTTAATAAATCATTTTTATCATACATCTGATGTATTTCCCAACCATTTTAGGTTGAAAGAGAAATCAAAAACCTTATAGTGCTCATTTTTGTAATAGGATCAAAGGTTTTAGCATAGGCAATGTTAGGTTTTTTAATTAAGTCCTTGAGAAAATAAACCAACTTTAAATTTATCAATTTTCCCAATTAAGTTATATTTATTCTTATAAATCCATTAAGATCTTGCAATAATTCATTTAGGATGTGAAGGGATTAGATCTAAAGTATGGTTTTTAATTAAATCAACAAATTTTGATTTCATATCATCCCTCCATATTTCATCTTGTTTGGCCTCTTAAAAATATTGGGGCTCACATTCATACAAGGTCATTAGACCATGATAAGTATGTTAACTTCTAGTCATTTTGTTAAAATTTTCAATATTATAAAATTATAATATATATTGACTCCATTTTGGTTTTTTATATTGAATAATATTTTGTGATGGATACTCCTCAAATTTGGTTTTTATATTATCTATATTTAGATAACACATTTCTAGTGTTTTAGTTTCTTCATTAATGTAATTATGCAAAGGTTTTGAAGAAGATACATAAAAATATTTTTAAATAATTTAAACATCTCTACTTTCAATTATCTCATGTTTATAAATATCATATATTATTAGACCTTTAGTTTTTCCAACATATCCTACAAATAACAATGGTAGGAAGTAGGACCAAGTTTCTTCCTCTAAGTTTAAGGAATAAAAAAGGAAATAAGGATTCTAAAGATTCTAAGGTGAGAAACAT
The DNA here is from genome assembly GCA_037957365.1 of Torreya grandis. Lineage (NCBI taxonomy): Eukaryota > Viridiplantae > Streptophyta > Pinopsida > Cupressales > Taxaceae > Torreya > Torreya grandis. The sequence goes on along the minus strand of JARHVA010001235.1, from coordinate 1,711,509 downwards.
TAGGTTTATTTTTAGTCCATATTTATAGATTAGTTGATTGGTAAAGGTATTTTTTATGAATCCTATTAATAATATGAAATGTTGTGTTTATGGAATCTATCCAAAGAAATTTAAGGGCATTATCAGAGTATAACATTGTACTATTCATTTCTATGATAGTCCAATTTTTTCGTTCAACAACTTTGTTTTGCTAAAGTGAATAGGGAGTGGTTAGCTCTCTTTCAATTTTAAACAAATTTATAAAATAATAAAATTCATTAATAATGTATTAACCACCATTATTATTTCTTAACTTCTTTATCTTTAGGTTAGAAATGTTCTCTACTAAATCTTTAAATTTTGATTTTTTCTTTATATAATAAATCCAAATCATTCTAGAATAGTCATAAATAAAATTTAAATGATACAAATATCCATTAAGAGATGAAAATTAAATTGGCCCTTAAACATCACTATGAATAAGTCATACAGGTGATGAATAATAATAATCATGATGTTTGTTAAATGGTTGAGAGTGTTTATTACCACCTAAGCAACTTACACAAGTTTCATGATAAGTTTTTATTTTAGAACATCATTTTACAAGATCATGTCCAAACATATCATAAAGACTCATAAAATTAGCATGTTCAAATATTTCATGCCAAAGTTGAGTTTCATTACTAATTTGAGAAGAAAAACAAGTTTCATTATAAAACACACTAGTGATATAAAAATCACTTCTTTGAATACCTTCGGTAATGTATAATTAAATTGACATTTAATTAATAACTTATCTTTATGAAAAATAAAAATTAAATTATCTTTAGTTAATTAAGAATAGGATAGAAGATTATTTTTTAGTTTAAGAACATATAAAACATTGTTATGAAATCCATTAAGAAACTTAGACTTACATTTTCTTCCTTCTTCTATGACTAAGTTGTTGTCGAGATAGATTTTCTAATTAAAATTTATGATATCATAATGAATATCATGCATATAGGTCAAATGTATTGAATCACCACTTTTAATAATCCACTCATTATCCTTTAAGGTTGTGAGTGCAATGTAAAGGATAATGGTTTTATTAAAATTCTCATTCTAGTTCTCATTTTTAGCTTTATTTAAAGGTTTCTTTCCTTTATTATTTTTAATTTTTTTTTTTAATTATCCTTTTTTGGTATGATAACAATATTCCTCTTTATGGCCAGACTTATCACAATTTTTATAATTCCCATTAAATTTGACTTTAAATTTTCTGTTTAGGATTTTTTGTTCCCAATCTTGTTATTGTAGTTAGATGATTTGAAGTTTGATTTAAAATTGTGAGTTTAATTATTTTTGGGAATAATGTTTTCTTGATTTTGAGATAGAAGATCCTAAGTAGCATTCTCCTTAGAGTAAAAGTTTGTCATGACCTGCTCTTCTTAGATGAGGAGAGTAAATAGCGTAGTGAGGTTAGGTATATCTTTATTAATTTGATATTTTGAATTTCAGATAGGAATTAAGTTCCTAAAATATTCATGTATGTTCATTTGAATGATAAAATAAAATAATTGATCTTGAATTAGCTTTAAATTATAGCCATCCAATTGGGATTTAATGTAAATTTTTATTTTTCTTAGGAAATTTACTACTTTCTTATCTCCTTTCATAAGAGTAGTCATGAGTTATAGGATGATTTTGATGAATTTAGATAGCGTAGTTCCTTTTTGCATAGATTCAAGGTTTTTACAAGATTTATTTTGGGATTCCTTATTTCCTATATGAATCATGAATTAATCCTTAACACTACTTTAGATAATATACATGGCCTCTTGAAACCTTTGTTGATAGGCATTAGCATTTTTGGAAGTTTGTTGCCTTCATAAAGGGGATTTTTTTGTTTCATTTACAATCGAACATAGTTTTCTAGCCATAAACTCAAATTTAAATCTAATTTTATAAATGTTGTAAATTGAAACATTAATCATGTGGGATTTGTCAAATATGATTTTTTAAAAATCCAAGACTTTAAATGAAACTTAAATACAATTTAAAATAAAAACCACACATACCTCATATGTACTGGATCTCCTTATATCTACCAAGTGAAATTATACAAACAACATATGATGATGCCTAAAAATAAAATACATGTTAATTCCATGATAGAAAAGGATAAAAATTATTTCAAATTCAGAATTGTGAAATAACCACTTGTCACGTAGAGTAAATAAGCCTCATTACAATAATAAACAAGTTCTTCAATATGCTGAGATCACATAATTACTAAAACTTTCTTCTCCATATTGTATTTATGCATTACTCCACTAAAATTCACTCTATCATAAACCTCTAAATAGAACATCCCACTTCTTATAAGTCATCCCATATTTCTAATTGGGAAAATAATTAATTTCAAATAGAAGAGAAAAGAATTTCTTTTTTATAATTAATTATTGTTTGTTTCCTTGAGATTCATCTAAAAATAATTTATGTTTTGAAGCCCAAAGGAAATAACAATCAAAATACATATAAAATTTAAAAATGTGAGAGGACTCTTGATAAATAATATTCCCCAAATTTATTTGTGTAATTATATCTCTAATTATCATCTTGATTTTTTATGGGCCCCTAATATACATAATTGAATAGACTTTTAAAAGGTGCAGATAACATAGTTGAAGTTGTAATAACTTTCAATAGGGGCATGTGCTTTGGTAGAAAATAATTTTGGGATTACTAGAACAACTATGTATAAATTATAATGGTATTATTTCATTTTGAAAGAAATAATACATTATGAAACATAACCTTATAAATTTTAACTAGTCACTTCATGGAATTTGTAAAGCATTATAGTTTCTATATCCATGGTACAAGACTCTAATGGGTTATTTATTCCATATTCATGACCATATTATATAGTTTATATAATACCATTAGATGTTCTCTAAGACATATACATCATTATTGGCATCTAGAACATGTGAATCCATAAGTAGTTCAAGCTCTTTTCCCAATAAATGCATATTTTTTATCCACTTGACACATGTATCAAATTTTCCCTGCTATAATCTACAATATTAAAGTAAATTTATATGGTAATGTTAGCATGTTGAATATCTATATAAGAAAAATATCCCACATAACACATACTGTGAAATATTCTAGAACATAGTGTGAGATTTTACAAGGTTAATCACAACTTGAAAACACAAAGTGTCCTTAAGAAATAGTGTGATATGTTGGACTTAGTTCTTGTAAAATGTGAACTCAGTTGATTCATTTTCAATAGGTGTACGACATGACCAAGTAATCATGTCATAGAAAGAATTAAGTAGGTCAAAAAGCATCTGAAAGGCACAAAGAAGCTATAAATATATAAGATACCATTAACATGGAATTTGATGCCTAATTTAAAATAATATACCACCTTACAATTGGTCTTGACCTAGAACATAGTTCCACCATCATAATATTATGATAGGATCTTGCAATAGTGTTTGAATTGGATAGAACTACTATGCCACCATGGAATGTTCTATTCCCCATATCAAAACACTTTCCTATATATCCATTCATGGAAATGAGGTACCTTTAATTTATCCAAAAAAAAAATGGTATATGCCAAACAAGATTTACATCCATATCAAAGGACCACAAAATTATTAACTATGCATAACAACATTCCCCATTTGAAAACACTATTGGATTTATTGATTTTGTTATCAAACATTGGGTAAAATAATTCAAACACATTTATATGGTTTCATATATAAATTACATCCATACACTGTATCAAATAGTTATCAAGCCTTCTATTTAGAGGGAAACTAGGAAAAAAACAACCTAAAAATAGATTTGATTTATCCTAACGTATAAAATTATTTGGATAATAACACTTTTTTTTATACAGGAAAAAAATCCATGAAAAATAATATAATCTAATATATTGAGAAAATTTATAGAATATAGTATCTCATTTTCCTTATCACTTTTTCTCTCTCAAAAACTTCAAAATTCATTCAAGTATCTTACCAATTGATGCATTCCACAATGTGGACAAAATATTTTTAAATTAAAGTGAATTATTTATACTTTTCACATATAACTAATTATACCCCTACATGGTTATATTAGTTTTAATTTAACGTGCTTAGTAATTAATATTTTCAATTTATAAATTAAATAAACTTAAATTATTTAATATGGAGCAATATTTGTACACAATTATGTGACCCATAAATAATCATGTTCCAATAAGATGTAGATTCTATATGCATGATCGAAAGATAATAAATAATATTGATGCCCCTTTCATGATCATATTTGTAGTAGATTTGGATTAAAATAACTAATTTTATTTGAAAATGTAACTTTGGATTGTGAAAATGTGCATGAACAAAGTATCATGCCCCTTGAAATTTAAAAATGTGTATGAAAAATGATCATGCCACTTGAACTTTGGAAAATATATAAATGTGCCTTTTGAATTCTAAAAATGTACACGAATAAGTATCATGCCTCTTGAATTTTATGCCAATGGTATAAAATGTCATGGACATATATGCTCATTTTTAATTTTATTTTCAACCTATAAATTTTATCTTATAATTATTTTACATATGCCAATCCATGTGCATTCAAATAGATATGATTATATATTTCAAGTCTTTGAAAAGTGAGTGCATATGCATATCATATGTCCCCATAATTTGTATTTATTACAATATATATTGTGTGTTTAAATTATCAATTTGTTTAAAATTTTGAATATGTATTGTGAACCTTTAAAACCTATACTCTATCATATAATATGATTTTTTATTACCCTTAAATCTTTAAAATTTATATTTTGTCTTTGATTTGACTGAGTGTGATTGCATGGCATGTGACCCCAAAATCTATACATGCATGTATACTCTATTATAAATATGTAAGACTCCTGTTATAAATATGTAGTGTGTGGGTGATTTGAACCATTTTTAATTATGCAATTAAATGTTATTTATGGCATCTTATTGAAATAACAAGGTGTATGTTTTGAAATATGTTTGAGAAAATTGTAATTTATTTGATTGGATATCATTTGAATTGTGATTATTTTCACATATTATAATTTTTACTCTTTTAAGATAATAATTATAATTTGATGAGTTTTTTTACAAATATTGTCGAAGGTAATATTTATAGTGAAATATTTTTCAAGATAACAAGGAATATGTGAAGAACTCTGCATATAGGTAAATAAGTGTTAATTTTTAATTTTTAAAAAGGTCAATAGGTATAATACAAATATTACCATGTGGAATATCACATTGTGTGTGTTAAATAATAACTCCTGAGGAGTGATTTTGAGATGTATTTCTTAAGATATCACATGTACAAGTTTAAGAGGAAATAGTTATAAAGTTTTGTTTTTGAAAAAAAGTAAACCCTTATAAATAGATTGTTTGAAAAGAAAATTGTAATTAATTTTCACATTCATAATTTGTGAATGATATGAGTGAGATAAAATGTTTTAGAATAGATATTTTAGGATTATGAGATTCCAACAGGTGAATTTCATCCTAGAGTTTGAGGTTACTCACCAGTGGCATGCCAAAAACAATTTTTAACATATTTAAATATTGAATTATTATCATTTTTTATATATTTCAATTGTATTTTCAAACTTTTTTAGTCGTGTTCACCCATAGTAGTCTTGTCCAAACCTTGCTTGGACTTGTCTAAGATGGTCTTAGAATTATATGTGGAATTTTTCATTAAACTACAGACCTATACTTTCCAGTGGAGACCTATATGTGGGAAAATTAATAAATTAGCAACTATAATTAATTGATTTTTTACCATATTTTCATTATATTTCTAAATTTTTTGTGTGTATTTGTCATTTTAGGATAATATGTGATTATGAGAGTCTATATGCAATCACATGATAAAGACTATAAGAGCATTATATTTGAGTGACACTGGGATGGATACACTTGATGACACCTATCTTAGCCATGTTGGGAAGTTAGATACGATTCCATATGACATGCACCTAAAGACAACATTGGCTAATCATTTCGATTCAAACACATGTACTTTATCTCTCCCTATAGGGAGATATGACCATAATATAATAGGATTTTTGGAGGATACTATAGCTAATATAATTGGTATAGATGTGACCTTTGAGGGTGGTGGTGGTTTAAACCATATACCACAAGCACAATGGTATATGGTTGGTAATGCTTGGGGTGCTTAATATGGTCCTAGTAAAACTATGATTTTGTTATTAGACAATGTACTAGTGAATGTTCTACATGTGCATAAGTTCATTTATGTGTTATTTATATATTTAATTATAGTGCATGGTGATGGTATATTTATTTCTTACAATATTCACCTATATTTATATGTTATATATGATCATGCCATTATGTACTCTTGGGGTCATACTATGTTGACCCAATTATATAGATATTTACATCCATTCACTTGAGAACACTTTGGTGGAGGATTGGGATTAGTTACATTATTTCACTACTAGGACTAAAGTATATTACTATGATACATCCCATGGGGATACCTCATAGTGTATGGGTACATACATAGATGTATGTTGAGAGGTGGATTACTACAACTTATGTTTTGGGGATTTGGATGATGGAATAATGTGAGATATTCGACTAGATGTGTGTGTGTGTGTGTGTGTGTGTGTGTGTGTGTGTGTGTGTGTGTGTGTGTTATTTTTTGGAGACCTTATAGGGTTTTAGAGGATGGATTGAGGATGGGATGTAATTTAGGTGGATTCATGTGAGATACTAGATTAATATTTGGTGGGTAGATGTATTTGTGTAATTTTAGTTTGAATGCATGTCATGAAAATTTGAAATTGTATAGGATGTGTGTAGGCACTTTTTCTATGGAGGTGATATGTGATAGCTTTTTTACATAAGGGGGATAGAGGTTGACCTACTGAAATTAACTAGGCATCTATTTTATTGAAATATTTGGATCTTATGATCCAAAATCCTAATGTTGATGATGATCGTTACACACAAACATATACACGATGGTAGGTGGCCCACATTTTTAAATTTTTATATCATGTTGTAGTAGAGGGTTCCCTAAGGCACAGGGTGGAGGAGATATGGGTGGAGTATAATATGTTATTCATCAAGCTCATCTTGCGAGTATGTATATGTATATTGATAGTTTCTACTAGTTTTTAATTGATTTGTTAGATTTCATAATGATATTATGTATTTTTTGTTTTTTAGGCTATGATGAGTATTAGACTAATATTATATATGCATCCCTAATGTTTTTATGTGACATGTACATGGTTAAGGATTTCTTTAGGGATTAATAGAGCATGTGGTAGATATTGTGGGTAAGCATGCTCTCCCTTTTTTTAATGGTGATAATTACTATGGATGAAACAAAGCATGATGAATTGAGAGATACATAGATGTAGTGATCATCAAGTGAAACCATATCAGGGTAGAGCTTATGAGACATTAGATCCCCCCTCATGTTCAAATGGTGGATCTAGGTTAGAGTGTGTTTACTAATAATGTATAAGTAAAACATGAGCATTAGCATTTATAGGAATAAATGGCTATATATTAATACCACACGAGAATGATTTGATCCTACTTGTGATCATGGATGGATGATATTGGGGTTTCATGGCATAGTCCATTTTTTATTGAGAGAGGGTAGAGGGACTTGGATACGTAAAGGGTGAGAATCCTATTATTGAGTAACTTTTTATTTGTATCATTTTAGACATTTGATATATATACTATAATATATTCTTTATTACATTATGTTTATGTGGAATTTATATTTCATATATATATATATATATATATATATTCTTTATTACATTATGTTTATGTGGAATTTATATTGCATATGTTCTTGAGAATGCTTGTATTTGATAATTGAATTTATGTGACAACATTAGAACTTAGTATAGTGATACATTTGATTACGCTCTTTTAAGTGAAATGTGTTAATGATATTGAATTTTAACATTGTGACATATGCACCTAATTGATCTAGTTGAGGAATATATAATGAATTGACCATCCTAATGGAAAAAAATTGTGCATCATATTGATTATAATTTATAATTATCTTTTGATAATGTATTTGTAGCTCTATATTCTTATATATATTCACACTTGTATTAATTACTTGTGAAAATTTTGGTTTATATTTTTTATTCTCTTTTTATATCTTTAAAGCATACATTACATGTTCATATATCTAATCTAAATTTTAGTGTCTTTGCTTTGGTATCCATTTTTGTGTAAGTTGAATTGTAATGTTATCATTAACCTTAGTGTATTTTACATTGGATTTATTACTTTATCATGTTAACAAACTACCTTTGAAAGTAAAAGATAAACTACTATTATCCTTATCCATTGTTGTATTAATTTTTGTAACCAAGGCTTTCCCAAAGCTACATTTCCCTATGGAAGAGTATGTTATATGACCAATAATGTATTCTCTATATTGATAGTGATTGGTAATATAATATGCCCCATATTAGATCCATACCTATGTTGTAAATATTTTTAAGTATATCTCACACTTTAAATAAATTTTATTGTACATGTATTATGTTGTTGCATAGTATCTAACACACTATCTTATTTATGTGTGATATTGATGAGTGATTGAATGATAATTGGTTCTCTTTGGCATATTTTTGTCATCATAGAGGAATATGTATGAGGATATGAAATATTTTATTTTTTTTACCTTGTCCACTTTTTCATATTTTATAATCCTTTTATTTGTAATTTGTGATATATTTTCACATAATTCATAACAATCATTATCTCAATGTCTATTTATACCATGATAAGTGTGCAATGGATAGAATTTGAGATACTCAATATGATGAAGAGGATGATATTAATTAGGAGGAAGGGTAATTAATTTATTATTCAAAAATGTGTGTAGGATATCATGTGATCCATGTCTAAATATATCAAATTGGAGTGGTTTCGTCTTAGTGAAAGTGGATTTATTCACATTAGGCGGTGCCTTGTATACACAATATATTCCTTTATTGAGTATTTTGACTTCTTCTTCCTTGATTTTAGTTTTCTCCATTGATTCATATTTATTATGAGTGACTTTAATAGTATTATTTATTTTAGATGCTAAATATTATTTCACCCTTTTATTGATAACTTCCTTCTTATGTGAAAATTATCTTGACTCATTTGTATTAGTAGCATGTTTTTTTCCTAATTAAGATCACATGAATAATTGAACATGTACATGTAAAATTTATCAAAATAAATATAAATTATATGCATGGATTTCTCTTTGAGTGGAGATAAGAGAACCATATTGAATATAAAATACATTACATGTTCATATATCTAATCTAAATTTTAGTGGTTTTGATTTGGTATCCATGTTTGTGTAATTTGAGATGTAATATTATCATGAACCTTAGTGAATTTTAAATTTGATCTATTGCTTAATAATGTTAAAAAACTAACTTTGAAATTAAAACATAAACTAATATTATCCTTATTCATTGTTGCAATCATTTTTGTAAACAAGGTTTTCCCCAAGCTACATTTCCATATAGAAGAGTATATTATATGACCAATAATGTATTCACTATATTGAGTCCCATAGCAATTGGCAAAACAATATGTCCCATATCGGATCCATACCTATGTTTAAAATATTTCTCATTATGTCTCAAACTTTTAACAAATTTTATTGTACATGTATTATGTTGGTTTATATTATCTGAAACACTATCTTATTTATATGTGAGATTGATGAGTGCTTGAATGATCATTGGTTTTATTTGACAATTTTTTTTCATCATATAGGAATACATAGGAGGATGTGAAATATTCTATTATTTAACTTTTTATCCATTTTTTCAAATGTGATAATCCCTTTATTTTTAATTTGTGATATTTTTTTACATAATGCATAAAAATCATTATATCGATGTCCATTTATACCATGATAAGTTCGTAATAGATTGCATTTGGCATATTCAATATGATGAAGAAGATGATATTAATTAGGAGGAAGGGTAATTAATTTCTTATTCAACAATGTGTGTAGGATATCATGTGTTTTATCTCTAAATATATCAAACTATAGTGGTTTCCTCTTAGTAAAAGTAGATTTATTCACATTAGGTAGTGCCTTATAAACATACTATATTTCCTTATTGAGTACTTTGACTTGTTATTCTTTGATTTTAGTTGTTTCCATTGATTCATATTTCATATGAGTGACTTTAATAGTATTATTTCTTTTATATGTTAAATCTTATTTTACCCTTATATTGATAACTTCCTTCTTATGTGAAAATTATCTTGACTCGTTTGTATTAGTAGCCTGTTATTTTTCCTAATTAAGATCACATGAAATTTGAACATGTACATGTATAATTTATAAAAATAAATATAAAATATATGCATGTATCTCTCTTTGAGTGGAAACAAGAGACCCCTATTGAATATAAATTATTTTTCCAAATTTAAGGGTGGATAAGTTAAATAAAACAAAATATTTTTGAATTGTAAAATGTAATCTTCAATAATATACTCATAACCCTATTTTAAACATTGTATATGTTTTAATGTGCACTTAGGTACCATTTATTTATGATAATTTGATAAAAAATCATCTTATAATATTTTAAATCTAGGTAAGAAGTCACTACATAAACTTTAAAATCAATATAAACCATCTCTTATGAGATTTATAAAAAATATTTTAATATAATACATCCATCATTTCCCCATGATTTGAATGAAAGTGTATATTGATTTAAGTAAGTATAAATATCTCCATGACCATCAAACAAGATAAGTGTAGGCATTAATTTTTTTTTGATGTGGTTGTTTATATAGCTCATATATGAGGTTGTACTAAGATAACATTAACTTTAATATTATCAAAACACGATCTAGCTTGTAAAGTGAGATCAAGTAATTTTTTAGGGGGGGTCACCAATGGATATAATATGACTAGTATAAATATTATTGATTTTGAAAGGCTAACTCAAGGGTTTTGATTGATCATATACTTTAAACATTGGTATGAGAGGATCATGACAAATATCATTGCATGGATTAGGATTGCATTCAAAAACATAATTAATACAAAATTTAGAATCATTGCATAACTGATCACACTACATTTGTATATGAATAAAAAAACAACATTACTTTTCATTATATTTTATTGATTTATGAGATGAGGGAGAGTCATTATAATTAGTTTTATCATGAAATTCACATTTTGTAGATATAGGGTAACTATCTTTAGAATATTTTCATAATATGATATGACTATCACTTTGTAAATATAAAAAAATATGTGACTTTTTGTTTGTATTTCACACTCATTTGCATCATTTTATATTTATATAGAGGGATAATAAGTATCATGAGATGTTAACACGTTATTTATCATTTCCAAGGGGGTATTAAGATTATCACAATCTTGAATATCATTAACCATGTATAGTTGATAATTTGAAATATAATTTGCAATTATATCATCTACCATTTCTAAAAAGGAGGTAATAAAACACTCATTCACATCATTTTATATTTATATGAAAGGGGTATGTTTTTTTATTGATTAATGCAATGTAATGTGTTAGTAAACTTAAAAGGTAAACAAGGTGCACTAATTACTAATTATTCACATTTTTATCCTTATCAGAGATTAAGGGAAAGAAGATATTCATTATTAGTATGCTCTTTTTGTTCGAATTTATGCAAAGAACAATAAAAAAAAGAGGAATTTCATGTTAAATTTGTAATTTAGTGTGCTCAATTTCTTGTTCACTATTGTACCAATCATATTGATTTTCACTATTATAATTATACTCACAATAATAATCATATATATCACAATCATGTTCTTTGTTGACATAAGAAGCATACAAAATTGTACAAGTGTGATAATTAGTCCATTTATTATCATAAGAATAAAATGTAGCATTTTTAGAGAAGATGAAATCAAAGGGATGAACACCATTTGTAATTTCATATTTAGAAGCCATTTTATATTTTTTAACCCATAATATATAAAATATGAAAACACCAAACTTACTGCTAGCAAATAATCGATCATACCAAGGAAGAAAGGATGTCAAATAGTATAAATAAGAAATGTGTGTTTGTTATGTATGCTCTTAGATATACTAATATTAGTCATAAAGAGTAAATGTGGCCCAAATGGAACTAACTACAAAGGATTTCACTATCTCATAGTTGCACTATCCCATTTCTAGGGTACATTAAGAGTAACTCATTGGGGTTAACTGATTACTAGTGCATTAAAAGAACAAATGATCTAAGAATTATTATGGATAAAAAAAGCATTAAAAATTTATGATATACCAGGAGGTTCTTGTAAACTAAAATATTTATATATTACTATCAATGGTTTGAGCAGTAAGGAATCACTCATCACACCATAGCTCAAGTAAAATTAAAGATTGATTTTCACAGCATGACATCTCCTATGAGTTCTAAAACTATTAAAATAAAGTTTCTATAAAATAAGAAAAGAAATAAAAATAAATCAAAATTGAAATTAAAAACAAAATTAGGAAATGAGATTTTTGTTGATATTAATTGAAAATTAATCTGAAACCTTAGGACAAAAATGAGAAAACAATGCTAAAAGAATAAGGGATTATTAATTGTTATATCCTATTTTTTATTTAAAAAATAATATTTTTAACTAATAAGTTTATAAATTGATAGATATCAAAATGCTAATGTGCAATAATTAATTATTTTAATTTTAGAAATTGATAAATATGAAAAATAGCTATTTTGTGAAAATACTAAGAAATGTACTTAACTCAAATTGAAATCTCTATTGACTATTTTTGATTACTTAGCTCAATTGAAAAACTAGTATTTTGTGAAAAATATATGAATTTGTATTCTCAATATCAAGAACATAATTTGAAATTATTTCTAGATAGGTCCAAGATTTTTAGACAACATCACAGGTTGTTCATGCTTGATGGCTTAATAATTTTCCCTATTGAATATAATTGATTGCTAATAAAAATGATATAAAATAAAAAATATTATAGTGACAGATCAACAGTACGTTGTAAGGGTATTCATGGATAGGATTTCTAGATAGTATTAAGGGACACTCGAGTTTATTGACTACAAACTTATTTCCATTGATCGTCATATAAATATGAATGTTACACCACATGTGATTATATTTTATAAGGTTGTTGATGAAATTTAATATTTTAAATACCATATAAATATACATAAAATTAAAACCCCTATTTTTATACCCATAATCCAAATTGATACCAAAAATGGGGTATTAGGTGAAAGTGATTGAGGTGGACTGGCCATGCTCAATCCTTATGGAATGACTAATAGGTTTACTACATTTCAAATACTAGGAAGAGGGTTCAAACTTGAATTTATTTATCACACTTAGGTATAAGTGTGAAATTTTTAATGTAAGTGTGGATTTTCTTTCTCCTATTTTACCTTTAGCACAAACATGCAAATGTGAATTCAACCTTTGAAAACCTTGAATCTAGCTTCAAAAAGTCTATATAGAACATTGAAATATTTGAACATAGTTTAAAATTGAGGAGTTACGTCATTAATTCCTAAGGGTAGCATTATATTTATATAGGTTTTGATTTTGAATTAAGGGACCTATTAGCATATTAGAAAACACCCAAAATAAGAGCCAATAAATAAAAATAAGATTAAAACAAAAGATGAGCCAAAATAAACTCCAAAAATTATGCTTGGAAAATTTTAGTCCTTGTGGAAATGAATTTGGGCTTAGCCCCATTTATAAACAATGGACTTTTTCAAAAATATAGAAAACTAGGATTGGGGATCCCTGAGATAAATTAGAAATATGAATAACAAGATCTAGATGAGTGTATGAACCAAATAGCTAACACCCAAGTAAAGTGAATAAATAGATATATTATTCATTTTTAGTAGTATATATGTGAAAAGTTACAATAAGTGACATTAAATATGGACTTGCATCAAATTTGGGTGTCTACACTACACCACTTCTTAGAGGCATCCTAATTAAATTTATCAACTAAATATATTATTGTAATACTACATAGGTACAATGTTTATTACCCTTTGGTATATATAACTATATTTTATACAAAATAATCTAGTTAAGATTGAGGTTTCTAATAACTAAAAATTGAACCTTTTAGCATAAACCAACATTACACAAATTTACATGCCAAATATAAACTAGTAGTTTTAAAGCTTAAACTGGTGAAAGTTTTATTTGAAATGGTTTAAAAAATAATGGAAGGATTAAAAAGTGATTATAGATTGATAATTATGGTCAAATAAAACCTTACAGACCTTCAAAAATTTGTGAACCTCCACTGTCATGTTTCTAAATCACCCAGCTTGTTAGAACATTTCAAAGTTTACTTTTGACATTTTTTTCATACACTTAACATAAGTTTTGATTATTAAATTATATTAAACTATGAATATTTATTATGAGGATGGAATTTATGCACCTATAAAATGAAAAAATCACAAGGAATCTAGTCTCCATTTCACCTATTTGCTCCTAAAATTATGTATCCTCATTTTGACCAAATTTACAGTAGAAACTAAAAAAACAACCATTTGTCACTAATATAGGATGAAATATGATTATTTTAGTCACTAAAAATTCTCAATGGAATTAAAAAATATATTATATCCTTGGATTTAGCTCTTTTAACCAACATTCGAATGGATTTGACTGGGCATCCTCCTTAAGGGGAAATGAAAAATATTTCCTCAATCTTGACCTAGGTTTTTTTCCTAAGTTTTCAATGCTATTTTCACCTTAAATTGATTTAACTTTTGGTCTTCTCACTTATCCCAATTTTTTTCTCCTTTATTTCAAAAAATGAGTTTTTTCATCATGTTTTTGGGCATGTTTTTATAAAAAAATTAGCATGTCTCTCCTTGTTATTGACATTTATTAAAATATAATGGATTTATCATGGTTTTAATTATCTAAAATAAGTCATGTATCCTTAATAAAGGATCATATTTTGTATTTATATTTTAAATCCTAAAATTTCATCCCCTTCTAACTGAAAACATATGCTTAATGTAAAAAATCTTTTCTCTCTTACAAATATGATTTTGATGATGTGGTATGGCCTTGATGGTCTAAACACGATACTATATGTTGTGAGAATGAATGAGAGTGTTTAATTTTCATCAATAAGCATAAGGAAATTAAAAATCCTATTGTTAGTTGGCTTATAGCAAATAAACACATTATACACACACAGAGGGATGTGATATTTATCATATGCCCATATGCTCAAACATCATCTTCCTCTCTTTAACTTAAATGAAAATGTTGAAAATGATTATTTGAATGTAAATAATTCTTTTAACACTCCTTAATTGAATGCCCATATTGATGATAATATTTTTCAATAAAAAAACACCAAGAAAATGAATGAACAGCAATCATGATTTTATTAGAAAATTTCAAATGTATGTTAAGAAGGATAATTCTAATATTTTTAAAATTATGAAAATAGTAAAATAAACAGCTTGTGCAATTTATCCATGTGTTAAATGCAGCTCTTATTCTTTGTGATAATTGGGCTTCTCATTCTAGCCATAGTGACTATTAACTAATTTGACCACAAGTCAAATTAGGTCAACCCCCTATAGAGTCAAACTTGTTATATGGGTCTAATAGGGTGTAAAATGTATCCCATGGTTTTATTAAGGTTAAGCATAATGTTTCCACCCTTGTCACATTTGTTAATTTATCCTAAGTCATGTTAAGGTCACACTTTGAGTCATTTAATGGATTTATATGGTTTTTATGGAGAAAATAGGTGTCAATATATACTCCAACCTCTTATATGTTAGGTGAATGTTAGAGATGGTAGTTTTAAATTGACAACAGTAGGTGCAACACCCAAACAAGAAGATCAATGAGAAAAGTGGTAGTTTTCAATTGTTGTATAGCCTATACAATAGTTTTATCACATATGGATACTTTAGATGTGTCCCTTAAGCTTCCCAAAACTCATTTCCATTCTTTTGAAGCTTTTATATACTTGAAAATGAGAAAAACTGACCTTTAATTCCTATCACTCTCATAGATAAGTCAAAAAAGTTCAACTGGTCTTTGCATGGTACAGACAAGAGAAGGTGAGTTGGATCAAATGATTTTGAGGAATGATATTAATCTTTATGTAATTTAAATTCATGGAAAGAGTTTTAGGTTTGGTGTCCTAAGCTTCATGAACCATTGTTAAGAAGGTGTGCTCCTATTTTCTACTTGCACATCCCTATTACCTCATATTTCCTTCTCTATCTAGATTGATATAAACAAGTTAAGTGTTACACATGTTATATAATAGCATGACCATACTTCTCATAAGGTTTTAGTTAAGTTGGTTTTGAGGTCAAGGAATAACAAGACTATCTCATTTTGTCCATAAAAGACTCCATTGAAGTCTATAGACATTATTTTCACAATAGTAGAGTTTCAGCTTCCTGTAAATGGTTATAAATGGTGTAGATAAAAGGTAACATATTGTGTTTAATATCCCATTTCATAGTGATCAATTCTTCTTTGAAATTTTAGTCTCAATACTATCCATAGTTAGAAATGCAAGGCCTAACACATGAACACATTCAGATTTCCTATAATAGTCACCTACAGTCAAGTGAGATTAGGTCTTGATCAGTCACATTGATGTAAAAAATAGTTTTAAAGGTGGTGATAAGTCTCATAAGGTGTAAATAATATGATTGATCTATCCAAATGATCAGAAATTGGTTGTGAGAACCAACATGGCACACTGTCTTATATCCTGTAGTAGCACCTATAGGCAGTATTCATCAAAGGTCTAAATAGTGTGATATGAAGGTATTTGAGCTCAATGGAAACCTTAAATCACATGTAAATAATGTATAAAACATCACTCTCATAGTGTTAAATCCATAATGTGGTAGGCAAACCTAGAAACATGCTCACAAGTCAAGAAAATGTGATTGAGACACTTTATCTTAATTTTTCTAAATCAAGGTTTTGTTCATATTCAATGCCATCTTATGATGATAAATTAGAGGTATGTGATAGTATAAACATCTTCTATCATGTATCCCAAGAATATAGATAGTGTCTTTACATGAAGAGAAAGTGGGTTGATCAAAATAAGATGATGGTTGAAGTGGTTTCAACCCAATCTAATTCTCATTGATAACCTTTAGTAAACTATAGTGCTTTAAGCTCAAATGGTCTTACAATACAATAGTGACACAATGGAAGCATGACCTCAAGACAAGGTGAATCCATTTAAATGAGAGATAACATTAGTGACCCAAGGATAAATTAAGGATTTTAGGTACAATGGTCTAACTCAAGTCATCACCTATAAGAATCCCTTTTCCTTCAAAATATCACCTACAGTCTAACTGTAAACTGATAATATATTTGGAAGTAGGCATGGCCCTAAGGCATGATATGAATATTTTCAAATGTGATACATTTTAATAACCTCAATAAGATTAAATAAGATGAATCCTATCACTAAAACATACACCTTCACTTATAGGAAACCTACAATCTATACTAAGATAAACACCTACAGTCTGCTACAATTCTTGGACTAGCTTAGGCAAATAAAAGAGATGTAAGCTATAGAGGTTAGTAGAGATGTTGATGAATTGATCATTATAAGACCACTCTCAAAATTGTATGACTAAATTTATATGTCCTTGGAAGAAACAAAGTAATAAATAAAATAGAGTGAAGATAAGTCCTAACTTGTCACTCATTATAAGTGTCTTAAAACCTTGCAGAATCACTTGTCCCATAAGTCTATCTTGAATATTTGAAGCATTGGAGACTCTAAAAAGTTGTTCAGATATTAAATTTTGGTGTAGAATGTCCTTATGACCTATTATATCCCTCCATGACTTTACTTTGTCTAAGAAAATAGGGGATATTCCCTTTGTTTTACTCAAACATATGACACTCCCAGTCAAGTCAAAGACTTCAGGTTACTACGTGGTTGGTAAAAACATGTGATGAAGAGTCTCAAAACACTGTAAAAAGTTTTGCTAAGTTGAAATAGAGGTGAACAAGTAAATTTCACGGATGATAACACTGTATAATGGTAGCAAGGATAATTCATGGATGCTAATGAAGGTGGAGAGTAGGATTTGGTTACTCAAGGAGGATTTACTCCTCAGCTAATAGCAGAAGATGAGAATTACATGCAAGCAAATGAAGGATGGTAGCCCCAAAATGTAAAAATTTCAAACTTTATATTGGAAGACACCTTTTATATGCAATTTCATGATACACAATGAATTAATCTTGGATTAGATAAGATAGAGCAGACCTACACTTTTGATTGGGTATACACTTGTTAAGTGGGAGCATGACCAATATGGGGATCTACTAGATATGATTAGGGGATCACTTGTATCATTTATCACAACACATCATGATAAGAAGGGTTTCAAATCCTATAGTCTAACACAATCACACAACAACCCTAAAAGAGCCCTATGATTTGATATTCCACTTATGTTAATAAATAAGAGAAAGTAAACTTTTCTAATAACAAGAAAGTAAACTAATCTAGTGTGCACCAAAGCTTGTGGAAAAATGTGAGGGGTTAGATGCAAAGCAATAAAATATGTATAGGGAACTTCAAATAAATTAAGTATGAGTAACACCCTAATACATAGAATATGAAGAGTAATATTATTTGAGCCAATACTTATGCTACTTTTATCTACTAAAAGAGAGGAGAAAAAAGTTAGAATATACTTACCTGAATGTGAACCCGTCATGATTTAATCTATCCCTTGGATAATGGGGCTTTTCAAGAGGTTGTTGTGGTTCATAAGGATCACTTTATTAGGCCACAGCATCCAAGACCTATCCACAAGACTAGATTCTCCAAATAATAAACCTAAGCTAAGACTCCTCAAGTATAATGGTGGAAGAGCAGATTGTCAGTAAGCGTGAGTGAATAATAACTCTTCATTACCTATTATTAATAATGACTGAAATGACCTTGTATATATAGGAGTATCTCACCCAAAAATCATTCAGACATGTTAGTTGTGCTAGGTCGATCGGGTCAACCTAGTACATTCTCAAGGTAATGCCTAAAGTTTGTCCAAGGTCGGTCAAAAGACAAACAAGTTAAAAGAGCTAAAGTGACCCCAAAATACACTAGGTCGACCTAATGTACTGAATAGGTAAAAAGGATGTAAAGCAAGGAGAAGGATAAAAAGAGAAAAAGACTAGAGGAATGTGCAAAGGAGGAGAAATAGCTTAGGGAAAGGTTTTAGGAGCTGAATGGATTTGGGAATAATGTGGTAATAAGGGACAACAATCTTATGAAGCACCAAAGGTCTACCCAACCCGTTCCTAGTGCACCCCTTAAGGCATGCACTTAGAGACATTGAGTCGCTTCAGGTTCTTATAAGATGTAAAGCATCAATATTTGATAAAAGTTAAAAATATTGTGTGTATACATATGCCCCACTTGAAGCTCATCATGTGTCACTAAGGTGTAACAGGGGATGGTGCTTCAAGAAAGACCATAAGGACATACACAACGCTGATGCTAAAAAAAAGTTGTAGTATTTTTAAAAGCATAAAATAATTGAAAGTAAATGACTGAAAGGGAAATTAATTTAAAAAGTAAAATTGGTTCATACCTTAACTTACCTTTTATCATGGGATGGTTTTCATTTGTGTTTTTAGTTTTGATTGTGTAGGGCTTCGAGACTAATTTTGACAAACCCATAAATATAAAACTAAGGAGAAAAAATAAATAAATGCAAGAAAATCCAAGATAGCTAGTGTTTTATGGATGGGATGTACTTGGGAATTTGGCAAGCTAGGTAACAAGTGTTGTGTTAGACCAATTGACCAAGTCAAACAAGAGTAAATCGGGTAATTGAAAAGCCAAAGCTACTAAATATTGAAAAATGCAAACACGTAAACCTCAAGTAAGAAAAAGGTAAACTCACCAATTCAAACCAAGGATACATGTTTAAAAAGGAATAATAAGTAAGATAAATCAATGGTAAAAGGAAAAACAAAATGGTTAAACAACATTGATGAGTGAGAAGTAACAATCCACATCTCAATCATCTATGGAAAAAGGGGATGCATAAAAAGGAAAATAACATTATTGAAGGAGCAGTAACAATCCACATCTCACTCAACAATAGAAAAAAGGGTATGAACTTAGGTGTTTGTGATAGCAGGATAATAAAATCATGATAAATGAGAAAGGGAAAGTTAGGTAAGTTTAGTAAATGAAAATTTTAATGGTGTAAAAGAAAAAGGTGATCCATAGTTTCTCAAAGATGTTTTTTTTATGTCTAAAGGTAGATAAAACTAAATTAAGTAGTGCTAGCATGTTTTTAAGAAATGAAGGAATTTAAAGAAGAGGGAAAGATTTGGAATCATAATTTATCTATCAAGGTAGGGAAATGGTATGGGTAAAGGGGAGAATGAAGAATAAACTAAATTAGAGATAACTCTTTATCAAAGTTAAGACACTCAGATTTGGTTTGTCAAAACAAGAGGACTATTAACCTTAGGGACTCTAAAGAACTTCCCTTAAAAATATAAGTCTTGGGTAAACAAATGGAGTATATAGATCAACCCATGAAGGATATATGCATGAAAATTAATATGGACCTACCTCTCCATGACATGTTCCCCACTCTTCCAGACCCCTTATAGATCCATCAGTCTATTGTGCAGATAGGGTATTTGCTTGAGAAAGTAGGTAGCACCATAGATTTTATTGAATTCCCCTAATCCAATCTATTGACCTACCACACCCTAAAGGACTTCAGCTCTATGTGAAGCTAACTATGGAGTTTGAGCTTTGATTGGAAATAGGAGATGTGCTTGTAATCACATATTTTGGTGTGATTTGACTTTTGAGATTTGTATGTTGCCTTTTAGATATCATTGCCTTTTATTTCAAATGATTTAGCTCTTAACTTTCTTGATGGATTTTTCTATTCCTCATCCATATAGATTTGGAGAACCAAACATGGGTGTTAAAGATTATTTTCATTTGAAAACTTTGGTACAAGGTTGTTAAGAGAGATAACTTCAAAGAGCATGGGGTCAAAGAGTCTCATAAATCCAGGTGAAATAAAAGTGCTATCTTGACTTCAACCTTGTTTTATCCAATGTAGAGATGAAAGAAAGGGGAAATCAAGAGGAATGACACATTGAACAATTTGAATTGATTTAAATTACAAAAATTGTGACAAATGTAAAAAAGAAGGGATAAAATGATATTAAAGTATGATTCCTTATCATAAGACTGAGGTAAAATGGAGGAAAACATGCTAACATAGATTATTTGCAAATTCCATCTAGCATTAGAAGCAAAAACTAAAGTTTAAAAACAAGGATCAAGAACATGCAAATAATGGTAATTTTATGAGGAGGGTTGGGTCCTATCCACAGTCTTACAAAGAAACTCATAAAATAAAATTCCAAGAGGGTGCTAATAAGTAAGAGAAAAGTAAAAGTGAGGGAGCCTTTGTACAAAGCATCTCACTAAGAAAAACCCAAAGGATGCCAAAACAACGTTGGAAAGCAGCAACAAGAGAAGGAAAATAAGTAAAGGATGGTGGTTTTATGAGGGATGCTAGGTCCTATCCATAATATTATAAAGTAACTCACAAAATAAAAACCCAAGGGGTACCAAATCAAAATTGGTAAATACAGAGAGAATGAAAAATAAGATAATGAAGACTATGGTACATCAAGAAACCAAAAGACCAAAAAAGAGGAGTAAAGGTTTGTGAACAAGAGGGAACTATTGTAGAGGGAGAGATCCATGCTTAATTAACCTATAAAAAGTATTAGATAGATATAGATAGAAATCATAATAAGAAGGAAATAATTAGGCAAAGTAATTTTTTAGGAATTGAGCATTGGTGGGTTCTTTGAAAACATGGCCTTCATTAGTTTGAAGGCGGTAGGTACTTAGACCAAGAATATCTTTAACTAAGTATGAGCCCCACCATTTTTGGGAATATTTTCCTTCTTTTTCATGAGTTTAGTCTAATTTAAAGACAAAATCACCAACATTAAATGTGCATATTTTGACATATTTGTTATGTTGTCGAGCAATACGAGCCTTATATTGTTGATTACGTTGTAAGGTAGAGAGTTAACTTTCATCAAATAGATCAAGAGCATGAAGGAAACATTCATGCAATTCCTCATTGAGAATTATTCCATGAATAGATATTCAAAGAGAAGGAATCTCAACTTCAAGAGGAAGAACTGACTCATAATCATAGAGTAGAGAAAATGGAGTTGCCCCAGTAGTAGTATGAATGCTAGTCTGATAGGCCCAAAGTGTGGGATAAAGATGAATATGCTAATCTGTGCAAGTTTCAAGAATTATCTTTTGAAGGATTTTATTGAGAATCTTGTTACTGCCCTCAGCTTGACCATTGCACTCTGGATGATAAGGAAAGGAAAAATTGTGATTAATCTAAAATTTGGTGCAAATTTGTTGAACATGTTTATTTTTAAAATTAACACCGTTATCATAAATGATGGTATGAGGAATTCTAAAATGATAAATGATTTGGTTTATAATGAATTTAGATATGGTAGGATTGGTAACATTAACAAGGGACATGGCTTCTACCCACTTGGTAAAGTATTCAGTAGCGGTGATAATAAAGATGTGTCCATCTTGGCAATGAGGAGGTTTACCAATGAGATCAAATCCCCATGTGGAAAATATCCAAGGAGATTTAATGGTTTGAATTTCAGCTAGTGGTGAATGAATGAAATAATTATGAAGATGATAAGGATTACACTTTTTAGCATATTCAATAACATCATTTTCTAGAGTAGGCCAATAGTAACCCATATGTAGGCATTTACAAGTTGTAGCATCTCCACTATAATAAAAATTGTAAATTCCCCCATGTGCTTATTCAAGTAGAGGAGGGACCTCATCTTACATGACACAATGGATCAAGGTACCTTAGGCGTTATGATAATAGAGGATGTTATGTATAAATACATACTTTAAAGCTTATTTATAGAGACATGTCTTTTCATGAAAATCTAATTTAAGAGAGTAAGTTTGATGTTATAATAATTAGATGAGATCTTGATACCATGGGCATTGTCATATGGTAACAGCTTTGATGTGGTAAATAAGCAAATCATGAGGGTGAGTAGATGATGGGGATTTGATTATTTGTATGATAAAGAAGTATAAAAAAGAACTTGATGTGGATGAAAAATAGATGTTGAAGAGGCAAGAGAATCAACAAAGGAATTTTGATCTCTAGGAAGAGGCTCAATTTTAAAAGAAACAAAATCCTTAGCAAGATTGATTTTAATTTGATGATAGGCGATAAGGTTTTCACTTTTACATTGATAGGTACCACTAACTTTATGGTAAATGAGTTGAGAATAACCCAAAGCATGAAGGTATTATATGACTACATCAATACCATCTCTCATACCTAAGATAAGAGATTCATACTTAGCCATGTTGATGGTGATATTAAATTTAAAACAGAAAGCTAAAGGAATGAACTTGCCAACAGGACTAGTGAGAATGCAACTTGCCCCATCTCCTTAAAGGCATTTATCACCATCAAAGTGGAGGGTCCAAGTATCCTCATGTAATTCAACATTAATTTAAAGAATCTCTTTGATAACTACCTTTGATTTAGTATTATCAGAGGGAGGGGAAGATTCATCAAGTTGATTAGCTCCAAGATCGGTAGTAAAGCTATGAAAATAATCTTTAAGAGAAATTGTCTGATTAATACCTTCAATATAAAGGATATTATCATCTGGAAGGTTATCTTGAAGGGAATAAGTGGCTAGAATAGGAGCTATGACAAGTTGGTCAACTATGACTTTCCCTTTGACAACTTTTTGCATGACAATGCGAAGATCAAATTCCATTAGTAAGACCATCCACTTATTAATTATATCTCCTAGAAGAAATGATGAAGGGGGTCAGAATTAATGATGACATAGGTGGTTTGGTAAAGCATGTAGTGATGAAGTTTTTTAGCGGCAAAATAGATAGCAAGGCAATCATGTTCAATTTTAGTATAACATGTTTCATAATCGATAAGGCTTCAACTAATATAGTAGATGGCATACTCCTTGCCCATATCATCCTATTGTGAAAGTATTACCCCTATTGAAATAGGTGTGAAAGAAGTATAAAGAATCAAAGGTTTATCATTAGGAGGATGAAGTGTAGGTGGATGAAGCAATGACTCTTTCATATTGTGAAATGCTTTCAGACATGGATTTGTCTATTTCAAGGTTGTACCTTTCTTAAGAAGGGAATTAATAGAGTGAATTTGATAAGCCATCTCAAGAATGAATCATCTAATTTCCCCAATTTTTCCTAAGTAGGTATGAATATCAAGAATAGAATGAGGACTGGGCATGTTGATAATAGCATTAATCTTGGTTGGATCAACATCAATGCCATGGAGAGAGACTAAGAATCCTAACAATTTGCTAGATGTAAATCTAAAAATACATTTGAAAGGATTAAGTTAGACTTTAAATTTAAGGAGACAATCAAAGATGATGGAAAGATCGAAAAAGTGGTTCTCATGATGCTTGGATTTGGTAATAAGATCATCTACGTATGTTTCAATAAATTTATGGATGAGGTCATGAAACATATGAGATATTGCATGTTGGTAAGTGGCCCCAAAATTTTTTAGACCAAAGGGCATTTTTACATAAAATTAGGTACCCCATTCCATGGTGAAAGTAGTCTTATGTTGGTCTTTAGGAACTATATGAATTTGATTGTATCCAAAAAAGCCATCTATAAGAGATAACATTTCATATCCAGCCATGGGACCAACAATAGCATCTATTGAAGGCAAAGGAAAGTTGTCTTTAGTAAAATCAAGATTAAGATTGTAGAAATCAATACAAAAATGAATGACCATAGTGACCACTTTTCAAATTAGAATAATATTAGAAGCCCATTCAAAATAATCCATAGGTTTAATAAATTTAGCATCAAGTAGTTTGATGATTCCCTTATGGCTTAATTTGGTAAATTTAAGATGAAATTTGTGTTAATTTTGACACACAAGTTTGGCATTAGTATAGGCAATGATGTTATGGACCACTATGCTAGGGTCAATGCCAGGCATGTCTTGGTAAGACATGAAAATGCCTCTTAATACTTATAAAAAAATAGGCTGAAATTATCATGTAGAGAAGGTGAAAGTTATTTAAAAACTATGATCGATTGAGGGCATGAGTGAGTACCATATTCAATACGAGTTATTTCTTTAATAAACATGGCATTACCATCTTGAAATTGGTATGGTAAGTTGGGTAAAGATGAAATTGGATTAGTTTTAGGATCAATGCTAGTGATAAAGTTGTTGAAGTGAGGAGGTTTAGTTTTAAAATGTCCAAGTTTATGATGTTGTCATGGTAGTTGAGGTTCTCAAGCATAAAGTAACTCAATAATAGCTTCATCACTAGGCAAAGTAGGAAGAGGACCACAATTCTCAACATCTACTTCTAGATCTAAAATTTGGTTACCATGACAATCATGTTCAAAATGTATTTGACAAACATTGGTTTCCTTGGAATCAAGTGTGATTGTAGGAGTAGAAGAAGTAGATGGAGTGGAAGAGGTAGATGGAGTGTTGATGGGAGAAGGATTAGATTTTTTTGGAGGATCCAAAGGAGGTAGATAAGGTGAAATTGATTTTGGAGGTTAGAAAGGTGTAAGTTGTTCTACCACCTAAGGAGAATTGATACGAAGAGGATTAAAAGGAAGCACATAACCCTCAAGTTCTAAGTGTTTAGCTACAGAAATGGTATGTACATCTTGATTGAAATCATGAATTTGGGCTAAGGTATTTTGATAATGTAAGATATCCAAGTCTCTTGATTGAGCTTGGGCCATGATATAGTTGTCATCATATGTAGGAGAAATTGTACATGTTTGGGATCAAGGAGGATATTCAAGAGGCAAAATCCCAAGATTAATAAATGTTATAAGAGACATGGTGAGAGGATCTTGAAACAATTTAGCCACTCTAAAATCATTGTAACTCAAAGCATTTTTAGGTAGAGATGGCTCTAGAGCATTGCATGGAGGGGGAAATTGGTAATATCATCCATGAGAGGAATGGTATGATCCCTAGGTAAAAGAAAAGGAGGAAGCAACTATAAAATATATGGAGGTAATCTAGTGGTGTTTCAAGTATCTTGTAATTCATTGGGCTCATCATCATTAGAATCTACAAGAATAACTTGTAAATCAGGATTCATATTGATGAACTCAGGTAAAGAAGCATTATTAATTTTAGGGATCATAGGAATATGATATTGTGATTTAGGATTAGGTAATTGGATACTCCATGGGTTGGGATTAGCTTCATGCTTATAGCATTTTTTGTTATGGAGAAATTTAAAGCATTAACTTCTAGAATAATCAATGGCCTTCATTCAATAAATCCATAGATGACCAAGGAGTATGCTATAAGATAAAAGAAGGTCAAGAAACATGATTTTGGTCTAAATGGTCTTAGGACCAATGTGTAAGGGAAGCCATATACAACCAAGTGGATTTTAATTAGTCTTGTCAAAACAATGAAAAGTAATATGGGTTTGTTTAAGATGACCTTTATTATAACTAAGTTGTTGTAACAACCATAAAAAGGTTACATTAATACCAAAACCTTCATCAACTAGAAATTTTCAAATGAGGGTGGTATTTGTTGGGTGAATATTTTGTCAACCAGCTAACTGGTGAGCAAAAAATGTCTCTTCAACCACAGCATAGGGAGATTGGTCGGCTAGATGTGCAGGATTACTACATCAACAGGGGACAAATCTCTCCTCTCATCAAGGGGAGGTTCCCTATAAGTATGAGGCGCTATATACTATATATATATTTATATATATATGCAGAAAATAACACTCAGGGGTAAGATACACCATCCATCTCTCTTCTTTTAGAGATGATGTTCACAAACAAAGGAGAAAATCCTAGTGTAAACACTGAAGGCACTTCTCTTCTTTCAGAAGTGTTCTTGCAGGGAATAGTAGGAGTTCTTTCAGGTAGTGACATGTAACCGATAACAGGGGCATAGTAACTAGTAGACTGAGGTGTAGCACAAAGTCTCCACCTCAACTGCCCAAGAGTGAAATATGAAGGACAATGAGGGCACAAAGTCATCCCAAGGTCCTTTACACAGGAACAAAAAATAGACAAACACACTAAAGGCAATTGTAGACAGTACAGAGTCTTCCCACAATTGGCTTTAGGACACCTTCTTGATTACTTCCACAAGTTCTACTTATTTCATTAACTAGACAAGAATGCATTCAGAAGATAGACATAAAAATAATCTCCTAAAATGACACAAGCTATAACAGCACAAAGTCTAAAAGTAACTTGCTTTCTCATTCAAACAAAGAAATATGATTAATAATTTGAGCTCAAAGTCTCAGTAATCATCTTTTAATTTCAGTAGAGTTTTTGCTTCTATAAAAGAGATGTCTCCCTAAAATAATAAAATAGATTACAATATATAGTATCCAAGAAAAACTTGGCCCTTTTTTTCATGGAATGGCCCATGTTGTGCATTCAATGCCTTGAATGCATTTTTAGTTCTATCAAGGGGCCATGCTAGAATAGGATGGTTACCTTAACTATGGCATGTCATTTCATCTCAAATGTCTTCTCCTTGGTCTAGATCATCTGGTGTCTACATAGTTGTCTATTTTGCCTTTACTCCAAAGGAGACAAATAGGCTGTGTCTTCAATGTTTAAGGGCTCAAAAATCTACCTTGCAGACTATTCCACCTACTGGAATAACTACTGCGTATATATTTTGGCCTTTCCCTCTTTTTGTTGTGATTTGAGCCTTCAAGCTTTCTTTTCCTCTTTTTGGTTCTTTTGGTTCCTCCTCTCAGTGGTTCTTTCTTTCAGCCTTAGCCTTAAGGCCTTTGAATGCATTCAGGTCCATGTTTAAGCCTGCAAAGATCAACAGACACTTTGTTGCTGTAAATTTGATGTCTTCGGGTCCGTCATCATTTAAAAGCTAATAGCTAGTTGATTGTCCCTAATTTGATGACTACGAGCAAATCATCCTCATTAGCAATTCCTTCATGTCTTTCCCACTTGCTTTGGCCGCTTTTTGCTGATCTTAACAAGTGACACATGGCACCTTCTGCTGTGAAACAGGTGATGACACTTGGTAGCATTTGCTTAACTTATAGAAGCTTTAGATACCTTTGAGAGTCCTACAAAAGATGACACTTGGTAGCTTCCACTGAGCTTTAGAATCACTATAGAAACATTCAAGACTCATTTCGATTCACGTAGACAATGACATTTGGCACGCTCTGCTTTATTTAGCAACTCACCTGGTGCCCACCACAGTCCTTACTCAATAACAGAATAAAAGGAAGAAACAACAGATGTTGACACTTGTCAGCTTCTACCAACCTTTACAAGGGACACATGGCACATTTTGCTAATTTTAGAGACAAATTATAATGTGTCTTGGCAGACAACACTTGGCAACTTTCACTTGACTTTGAGTTTTGATCTTTTGGGTTTCTTCAGGCTCCAATTCCTTTAGACATTTTGTCTGAAGGAAATAGTTTTTAACAAATTTGATGTGGGAAATTTTTTGAAGGAATTCCCTATTTGCTCAACCTTTGAAATGATTCACTTTGGCTAAGTGTTGAACCTGTGTCTTTCCTACAGAGTCTGTAGATATGAGTTCATAGAAATGAACCTGCCTATAGAGTCCATAGATTTGAGCCTGTGGAGTCCGTAGATTCCTGCTTGTAGGATCCCTTAGCTGAAAAAGTTTGAAAAATAGAGAATTTGAAGGCTCATAACAATTTTTTAAAAGGGAAGAGAGAATTTTTGGTCTTTGTAGGACTAAAATAGTTCATATGTTGTCCCAAAAAATGAGTGACATTTTTTGGGGACAACCACTGGCTCCAGTTGGGAAACTTCCCTCAGTTAAGATTTTGAAGCAGTTGAGGGGAGTAGAAACCAGAATCTCTAGTGCCTTGAAGTACGCCATTGAGATATGGATTCATGCTACCCAAAAAGAAACAGCTCAAAAAAATGAAAATGAACAACACACAACAGAAACAAAGGCTATACAAATATACATATGTATACGTGAACTTATTAGATACTTCAAGAGTTGAAGTGCTTCAAATGTTGCCCATTATGAGGTAGAGAAAAGAGTGTGTCATCTTTATACTTCAATAGGAAATTTTTCTCACCATTGAGCTGATGGATAATAAATGGGCCAAAGGGAATCAAATTTCCCATGCATCCCTTTTGGTTATCTTTTTTGTCCCACAGCAGGACTTGATCTCTGATCTGAAAATCACAGTTCTTTGCTTTCTAGTTGAAGAGCTTCTTCATCAGACTTTGATGGGTAGTAATTTAGTCCACCACCATGGTTCTCTACTCATCCAACGTGATTAGATACATTATCTTCTTATCAATGGAGCTTTCATATGTTTGATCTTCAATTGCCTTAGCCAATTTCAATGCTGGCAATTTTAAGGTAACTGGTATCTTAGCATTGAGTCCATAAAGAAGTTAGAAAGGAGACATACCAATTGCCCTTTTTAGTGTAATTTTGTCTTCCCATAGAGCATCAACCAATGCTTTATGCCATGTCCTTTGGTTGTCATCTACCATCTTCTTGATGAATATCACCAAGTGCTTGTTGCTTGATTCAGCTTGTCCATCCCCTTATGGAAAGTAATCAGAAGAGTGAGAGAGGGTGATTCCATAGTAAAAATAGAACTAAGTAATCTCTTGGAAAGTGAAACAAGTTGCATTGTCAGTGACAATCTTGGTTGGAACCCCAAACCTAGAAATGATGTTCTCTTTGAGGAAATTGCACACTACTGAAGTAGCATGATTGGTTGGAATTGCTTCCACCCACTTGGTGAAGTAATCTATGGCTGTAAGGACATAATCATGTCCAAAACTAGAATATGGGTTTACTGCACCAATGAAATCAATTCCCCATTACTAGAATGGCTCCTCTATGACCACTGGCTTGATAGGCAGGGCAGCTAACTTGGGTCTCCCAACAAACTGTTGGCATAGTTCACATTTTCTTACCCACTTGTATGCATCTTGAAAGAGAGTTAGCCAGTAATACCTAGCTTGCATAATCTTATGGGCAGTCACAAGAGAAGAGAAATGTCCTCCATAGGCCAAATTATGGAAGGACTTTAGAAGTTGGTTCTTCTACTCTTTGTCCACGCAACGAAGGAATAATCCATCAAGGCTCCTCTTGTACAAGCCATTGTCCCAGAGGATAAAATTGACAGCTTTCAACTTGATGGTCCTCCTTTCTTTATAAGATAGGTGAGCAAGACACTCACCATAAGTAAATAAATGAGAAATACATGAATACCACTCATTTGTAGTGGATATAAAGAGGACTATTGGTGTGTTTTCTTCTTCTGATTCTTCATGCTCTATTCCTCCTGGCTTATTATCAATAATTAATTGGCATAGGCCTTTTCCCCATACCAGCTTAGTTGGTTTGATCACTAGATCAAACTCCTATATTTTAGTGATCTAATTACCTCTTTTCATCCCAAACTCCTATTGAGTTAATATGGATTTGACTGTGGTGTCAGGAACTAGGGCAGTAGTGTGGGAATTCAGAATGTAAAAGTAAAAATGCTTAACTACCTTGACCACCGCATAAGCATGTTTCTCCTTTTTTTGAATACTTTAGCTCATGATATTTAATAGGACAACTCATGAAATAAATGGGAGATTCCATACCTTATTTATTCTATTGAACCAAAATTGCTGAAAGTATGCGTTCAGAAGCATAACTGTATATGGTGAATTCCTTGTTGTAGTCTAGACAAACTAAAATCAGGGCGTGGGCAATAACTGCATTAATATCTTGAAATGCCAATTTGACTTCTTCAATCCAGTTGAACGTGGCCTTTCCCTTCATCATGTTTATAATATGGTGAGTCTTCTCAACAAACTCAGGGATGAACCTTCTTAAGAAATTCACCTTTCCAAAGAAAGAGTGAACTGTAGTTTTACTTGTGGGCAAATTGAGCTCTTGGATGGACTTGACTCTGTCTAAATCAATATTTATGCCTCCTTTGAACACAATGTGTTTGAGAAGTTTTCCCTTCTATTACCCCAAAAATAGACTTATTGGAGTTTAAGGAAATGTCATTTTGGTGACAACGTACCAGCACTTGTTGCAAGTGGTGCACATGATCCAGGCGATGCTTAGAAAATATAGTCAAGTCATCAAGATAAACTATAATGAACTTATCCATTTCATCCTTGAAATCAAGGTCCATTTCCCTTTGAAAAGTGGTACTAGCATTAATCAGGCCAAATGGCATCTTTTTATATGCAAACATGCCCTAAGGCATGGTGAAAGCAGTCTTGTGCTGGTCTGCTTCACCAACTTCAACTTGATTGTATCTTGAGAAGCCATTTAACATTGATAACATTTCTGAACTAGTCACTGTCTAAAGCACTTGGTCCATGATAGGCAAAGGGTAGTTATCCTTCAAGGATGATTGATTCAAGTTCTTGAAATTCACACAAAGGTAGATTTTGCCATTCTTTTTCCTTACAGGCACTATATTTGCAATCCATGTGGAATGATGGATTAGGAAGATTATCCTAGACTTTAGCATTTTTTATATCTCAGACAAAATGGTACCTGATATCTTCAAATTATATTGCCTGGATTTTTGCCTGTAAAGTGTTGAATCACTTTTGAGAGGAATGTCATGGCAAATTTCATCAGGCTTGAGTGACTTCAGGTCATCATAGGAGTATGTTAAGACATCCATGTACTGGCTGAGTAAGGTAGTGAACTTGAATCTCTCCTCAGGAGTGCATCATTTCCTAATGTTCACCATCTTAGAATCATCTTTGGTACCTAGATTTACTTGATCAGACTCTTGGGAGGAGTTTGAATCAGTTTGTTGTTGTTTAATGAATCCGTCATGTTTGTCAAACAACTTTTCAAGAGACACTAGGCCTTTGGGAATTTTATTTCCTTTCAACTGTAGGAACTCCTCACCTGCGTTAGAACTTGACTCAGGGGCTGGTTCAAGTTGTTGAGGCTCACTGCCTTCAAAATGAAGATGTTTAAAGCTATCTTTTTGTTCTAGAAAAGCAATGATTTGGCTGTCATGGTTAAACACCTGCCAATGACTAGCATTATTAGGTACACTTGGTGAAAGACCAACTTAATAGTGTACCTATCTCCTTTGAAGTCTAGGTGAGGAACCAATAGACTAGCTAAAATGGCCAGTACATCAGCCTGGTCATTGAGTTCCCTTAGTACGACAGAGATGTTAAAAGCATCAGAGTTTTCAATCTAATCTCAGACCAGATTGTGATAGTGGCACAATCTCTCATTCTTAGTTTGATACAGGTTTCTCACTTGACAAACCACTAATTCAGCATCTCCTTTGGCATGAAGGAGTTTGATGCCTTTGTCTTGAGGAGCCCTCAATCCAAGCAATAGTGATTCATACTCAGCTATATTATTGGTATTGCTAAACTATAATTTGTAGGATGAAGGAAAAATATCTCCTTAAGGAGATATCAGCACAATTCTGTCACCTAAACCGGTAGAGGAGCAGCTGTCATCAAATTCTAGAATCCATACCTCCTCAAACACTACTTTTTCTTTGGATTATTCTTCATTTGGAGGTGGAGATCCTTCCACATTTGTATTTCACTCCACCAATTCTCTTTATATTTGATGAATCTGCATTTCTAGGTTTTCACCTGTAGGAGCTTCATCAGATGCCTCATGAACTTCATCCATGGATAGAAAGTAGTTACCCATGCCTGAAGACTCAAATAGAATTTGAGCTTCAGGTGCCGAGGTCTGGGTAACCACATATTTCACTTCCTTCTCAGGGAGCAGCGTCTTCATAACACCCTTGACTGGAATCCTTGCTTCAGATAGGTCCATGCTCAATTCACCTCCAACATCCTTGCAATAGTTTCATCCAAGAAGGATGCCATATAAAGCTGGGACATCAGTGACCAGAACAGTCATCTTGATTCTTTTGTCGGAAAGGCTACAAATGCAAATTAGGCATCTTTGATTTGTCCCAGCAGTGGTACTTATTTGTTCTCTATGGAGAAACATCTCCCAAACATCTTGGTCAGTGTGAGACCAAGGGATTCTGCCACTTTGGTAGGCATAACATTGTCTAAAGCTCCAGAATCAATGATGCAATTGTTCAGCTAATGTCCATTTATCAGCAATGAGACATAGAAAGGTTCACTCCTACCAGGAGCAGTAGGAGGAGTAATGACAAGGTTGTTCCTGGTAGCAGCATTCTTAGGGGAATCATGAGTCACCTTGGGAATTGCTTGTCTCAAAGGGATGTTTTGGTTCTTCACACATTGAACCAATTTATCTAATTACTCGGGGTTAGACTGCGAAAATTCAAATTTAGACATTTGAATTTTGGTTTTCTTTATATGGTCAATTATATCAAATGTTGGAAATAAACTAGACACAGAGGCTTTAAATTTAGATTTGAGAGTGTCATAGTCAGTCACTGACTGAGCCTATAGGTGGTAGAACTAGTCTGTAGTAGCACCTTGCAATGTTTCCATAAATAGCCTGACTGCCACGTCCTCAAATTCCACACCTATCACACCACAGGCTATGTTAAAAGTTGTAATGTGTTCATCAAGGTAAACTCTCCCATCACAAAAGAATTTGGGGAAATTCTTCCTTAAACTACGTAGAAGCTCGTGTAGGGGTGGAGTTAAATTCAGTGGGCCAAAAGAGTTACCCTAGGGGCCTTGAATTGCCATGATTGGATTACTAAAAGTAGGGATAACAAATCTAGGTGGAGTACGTATAGGTAAAGCCCTACTAAAGGTAGAAAAAGAAGCTTTACCTTGTATTGGTGACCTGGTTTTGGTAAGAAGAAGACTCCTAGTTCGTTAAAGGTGAGGTTATGGAGGAAACAAATCAAAATTGCTCTACTGCACCAACTCAAAAATAGGGTCAACAACAACTTGAGCTTTTTGGCTTCTGGTATAATGTGGAGTTGCCAGATTGTAGAATAAAAATGGAAAAGAGTAGAATCTACTTCAGCTTGAAGCTTGAGTCTTCAAACTATGCGCTCTTCCCCAGTAGAGTCACTAAAAACTATTGGGTGAATATTTTGTCAACTAGCTAATTGGTGAGCAAAATAGGTCTCTTTAACCATAGCATAGGGAGATTGGTCAGCTAGATGTGCAGGTTTACTACATCTATAGGGGACAAATCTCTCCTCTCATCAAGGGGAGGTTCCCTATAAGTATGAGGTGCTATATACAATATATATATATAAATTAACACTCAGGGGTAGGATACACCATCCATCTCTCTTCTTTCAAAGATGATGTTCACAAACAAAGGAGAAAATCCTAGTGAAAACACTGAAGGCACTTCTCTTCTTTTAGAAGTGTTCTTGCCAGGAACAACAAGAATTCTATCAAATAATTACAAGTGACTGGTAACAGGGGCATAGTAACCAGTAGACTGAGGTGTAGCACAAAGTCTCCACCTCGACTGTGCAAGAGTGAAATATGAAGGACAATGAGAGCACAAAGTCATCCCAAGGTCCTTTACATAAGAATAGAAAATAGACAAACACACTAAAGGCAATTGTAGACAACACAAAATCTTCCCATAACTGGCTTCAGGACACCTTCCTGATTACTTCCACAAGTTTTGCTTATTTCATTAACTAGACAAGAACGCATTTAAAAGATAGACATAAGAAAAATCTCCTAAAATGACACAAGCTATAACAACACAAAGTCTAAAAGTAACTTGCTTTCTCATTCAAACAAAGAAATATGATTAACAATCTGAGCTCAAAGTCTCAGTAATCACCTTTCAATTTTGGTAGAGTTTTTGCTTCTATAACAAAGAGATCTCCCTAAAATAATAAAAGAGATTACAATGTATAGCAGCCAAGAAAGACTTGGTACTTTATTTCATGGAATGACCCATGATGTGCATTCAATGCCTTGAATGCATTTTTAGTTCTATCAAAGGGTCATGTTGGAATAGGGCAGCTACCTTAACTATGGCATGTCATTTCATCTCAAATGGCTTGTCCTGGGTCTGGATCATCTGGTGTCTATGCATCTGTCCATTGTGTCTTTACTCCAAAGGAGATAAACAGGATGTGTCTTCAATGTTTAAGGGCTCAAAAATCTACCTTGTAGACTGTTCCACCTATTGGAATAACTACTGCATAGATATTTTGGCCTTTCCCTCTTTCTACTATGATTTGAGCCATTAGGCTATCCTTTCTTCTTTCTAGTTCTTTTGGTTCCTCCTCTCAGTGGTTATTCCTTTTAGCCTTGGCCTTAAGGCCTTTGAATGCATTTGGGTCTACGTTTAAGCTTGCAAAGATCAACAGACACATTATTGTCACAAATTTGATGTCTTTGGGTCTGTCATCATTTAAAAGCTAACGGCTAGTTGATTGTCCCTAATTTGAGAGTTACGGGCCCGTCATCCTCCTTATCAATTCCTTCATGTCTTTATCACTTGCTTTGGCCACTTTCTGTTGATCTTAACAAGTGACATGTGACGCCTTCCGCTGTGAAATAAGTGAGGATACTTGGCAGCATCCGTTTAACTTATAGAAGCTTTAGATACCTTTGAGATTCCTACGAAATATGACACTTGGTAGCTTTCGTTAAGCTTTAGAATCACTATAGAAACATTTGGGACTCATTTGGATTCACGCAAACAATGACACTTGGCGTGCTTCACTTTCTTTAGTAACTCACCCGAGGCCCACCACAGTCCTTACTCAATAACGGAACAAAAGGAAGAAATCACAGATGTTGACACTTGTCAGCTTTTGTCAAGCTTTACAAGGGACACATGGCACGTTTCATTGCTTTTAGAGACAAATTATAATGTGTCCTAGTAGACGACACTTGGCAACTTTTGCTCGACTTTGAGTTTTGATCTTTCGGGTTTCTTCGGGCTCCAATTCCTTCAAACATTTTGTCTAAAGGAAATGGTCCTTAACAACTTTGTTGTGGGACTTTTTATGAAGGAATTCCTTGTTCGCTCGGCCTTCGAAATGGTTCACTTTAGCAGCTAAGCACCCTCCACAAGGGCACTTGTCCTTTAGGCTCTTGGAAGACCCCTTTGAATTTCTTGATTGAAAAATAATGGCTAAGTGTTGAACCTGTGTCTTTCCTACAGAGTTCATAGTTATGAGTTCATAGAAATGAACTTGCCTGCAGAGTCCTTAGATTTGTGCCTACAGAGTTCGTAGAATCCTGCCTGTAGGGTCCCTTAGCTGAAAATGTTTGAAAATTAGAGAATTTGAAGGCTCATAACAATTTTTGAAAAGGGAAGAGAGAATTTTTAGTCTTTGCAAGACCAAAATAGTTCATATGTTGTCCCAAAAAATGAGTGACATTTTTTGGAAACAACAGTATTAAAGGTCATTTTGATGAAGAGGGGCAAATCATTGGCATGAAAGAGGATTTCATCATTAATCATGTCTTCTTCAAGGAATTCAATGGAAGGTTTTGAAGGACACATAGATTTGATGGTATTAATGTTAGTTGGTTGAGAATCAATAGAAGGTGGTTCTTCCTCTAAGGAAGATGGATCTTCAATCTCTTGGAGTTTTCAAATAAGGAATTTATGATGATAAGGTGAAGTGTGAACCAAATCCATAAGAGGAATCTTGCATGGCATAGAGTTAAGTTCTTCAAGAAAATTCCAATGAGATTTAGAAGAAGAGCCACATG
Organism: Torreya grandis; assembly: GCA_037957365.1. Lineage (NCBI taxonomy): Eukaryota > Viridiplantae > Streptophyta > Pinopsida > Cupressales > Taxaceae > Torreya > Torreya grandis. The sequence goes on along the minus strand of JARHVA010001235.1, from coordinate 1,674,596 downwards.
TTTTAGAAGACACATTAGACTTTGGAGGAATATATGTGGTTGGAGGATCAGAAAGAGGAAGTTATTCCTCAGGTGATTTTGATTCAATATTGATGATGGTGGTATCTTTAAGCAATTATTCCTCCAAAGAAGCTTTTTTAGGCTTGGTAACAGGATATTTATGGGCAGGTTTTCAATGATAGTTAAGTTTAGCCATATTGACATATTGAGAGTTTTTAAAGTATTGATCATAATCGGCATCAATAGCACAAACATCTTTGGAAGTTGATTGATTATGGGAAGAATATTTTTGGTTATTATATGTAAAGTCCTTAGAGGATTGTCATTTTTGAGAAGCATTATTATAATCTTGATGATGATGTTTGATCATGGTTTTATGGTCGAATGAATCACCAAACATGTAAGAAATAACACATTTGTAAATCCCTTTACAAAGATTAGTGAGAATTTCCAATGTTGGCATGAAACCAACAAAAGATATTGGGATCATACCACTTAAGAGGAGCATTAGGATATATGAAAGGTTTAAAGGGCGGTAAAAATTATCTCATTTGATGTACCAAAAGAGGTATGTGAGATGGTAAAGGAATATCATTTTTGGAAACTCCTAATTTCGATTGAGAAGTGTTATTAGTGATAACATTGAATGTTTGGAAAGATCCTTTAAGAAGCTTAGAATTATGTTTGAATTGCTTCATAAGAAAGTCTTGTCATTTATCTTGGTCAAGAGCTTCATTAAGAGTTTGAGGAGCAACAATTTGAACCTTGTATTAAAGAGTGGGAGTTAAAGCGGTGGTAAAGAGTTTGAATAAGTTATCATCAAACATATTATGATCGACTTTATGAGCTAAGGTTTCCATCTTTTAATTTAGTCATGATCTGATTCATTATGACTTTACTTAGCATTTATGAAATGGCTAAGATAATTTTTAGGAAGATCATTATTTTGAAATTCTTTAACTATAGGATTGACCAAATCTTCAAGTTGCCAAATAGAATGTTGAGGTAATTGATTATACCATTCTAATACATCAACTAAGAGTTAATTGATTATTCCATTATAACTTTCAACTAAGAGTTTATTAGTGGCAAATGTATTAGTTTGGATCCATTCTTTGTAGATATTACCAAAGGCTTTAAGAAATGAGGAAGGGTCTTTAGTCCCATCATATTTGATAGTTGGTGATATGTTACCAATGTCAATAGCTACAATGAATGGAGCTAAAGGCTCATTTTGAATGGTTTGAAGCATCTTGTTGTTAATTATTGGTTGAGGAATAACATTACCTGAGGCATCTCTAAGAGCTGGAGGAATGTAGTTAGGATTAGCTTGAGGATGCATGATTGAAGGTTGATTAGTCACATTGATTAAGTATTGTTGAAGTTGCATCATCTAATTGGTATTAGATTTTTACATAATGTTCATTTGTTGAATTACTTGAGCTAATAGTTGGTTTATATCAGGTGGTGGGTTGGTGTTATAAGGAGCACTCCTTGAATTAGTGTGGGGAGGATTATAGAAAGGAGGGTTGTTGACAGGATTATTAAGCAAACTTCTGTCAATCACTCTTACATTGGTTTGAATATTTTTAGAAGTTTTTTGATAGGTGTAAAAAGGATTGGATCCATCAACTTCATCTTGAGGTGTTATTTGAACCATGTGACAATTTGAAGATGAAGGAGGATAAGAGGTGCCCCAAGAGTGATGGTTCTATTAGGAAGAAAAGAAAGGGAGAAATGAACATCCTATATAGAATCTAAATGGATTAAGACTATCCAAAAAGATTCTGATAGGTGACCTTATACTGATTACAAAGAAATAAACAGAATGCAAAATTAAAGAGGTGGAGAATTAGGTTGATAAAAATAGGGATAGCAGGTAAACCAGGTCAACCTAGGAAATAGAACTAGGTCAACCAGGTCAACCTAATGTAGTGAATAGGGTCAAAAAATACGGTCTAAAATAGTACTAGGTTGACTAGATAGACCTAGTATAGTAAATAGGGAAAAATAAAAGATTGATAGTAAGATAGGGAATAAAATAAGATAATTTGAATCTAATCCAAGAAAATGAATGTTGAAAGTAAACAAAAAATCAATTAGATTGATGTTATTCAATCTAATTGAAGCACACAAAACAAAAATCTTGCACTAATACTGGCTAGTGTAAGTTCTTGCGCACATAATTGAATAAAGAGCATGCAAATAACTTGGAAAGTAAAGCTAGCTAATTGGTCAACCTAGAATGTTAGATTATTAAGAATGATTTTAAATGATAGAAAGTTGGATATAAATAAGGTACTAAATAACAATCTATGGATGGTTTGAAGTGAGTTTAGTATGAGAGGGACTATAGTAGAAATGATACAGGCTTGGTATTAGGGCCTACCCCCTCACTTCACACACCGCAGTGATAAGAGTGTTGGGTGCTTAGCCAAAATATACCATTAACCAAGCTTTATACTTGACTAGAGTATCAAGTTGGATTCCCACTTGGTGATGAAATCCAAGTAGGTTGGCCTAGGTAGTCAAATGTTAAAATGCTTTTTGATGTTAAGTGATTTAGTTGTGTGTGCATAAAACAAAAATAGTTTAACTAAGCAGTTAATTAAAAACCTCCTAATTAGACTATGTGAATTTTTTTAGGCATGAAAATAACTAAAATGAAAGATGTGATTAGCATATAAGGTGAATTTCAAATTTAAAACAAGGTATAGTGAAAGCACTATATGCACAACAAATAGAACTAGGTCAAGAGTGTCGAGCTATCACTATTAAAAACAAGGTCTAAAAAACCTAATAGGTTGACCAGGTTGACCTAGTTATTTCAGATAGTAAATATAACATAAAACTAGGTCAACTAGGTCAATCTAGTTGGTTGTGTAGAGGTAGTTTTGAATGCTACAAACTTGAAAATAAAGTATAGAAATAGAGAGATACAAAAGAATATAAACTCACCTTGATGGTTCAGAGATATAAATTGTTGATCCAAAACCTATAAACTGGTTTGAGTTGGTCGATCAAGCAATACAAAAAACTATTGAAAAATTGCTAAAAATGCATTAGGTCAACCTACTTGACCTAGTTGGTTGGACTGGAAGTCTAGAAATATACAAGGTCAAGTTGGTTGACCTAGTAGGATGATCTAAAATTTTATAAACTAGAATTTGTACTGAATCAAACTGATCGATCAAGCTATACAAAATTGTTATAAAGTGACTACAAATACACTAGGTTGACCTAGTAGGCTAAATTTTTATTTTGAAAAGTGTTGAAAACTTGTACTAGGTCGAGCTGCTCGATCTAATTGCATATTCCTATGCACAAAGAAAAATAAAAAACTAGGTCGATAGAATCAAACCAGTATGTCAAAATATATGATAGAAATGATGACAAAATAATGAAACAAAAGTGAACAAATCCAACAAGGGTTAGATTCACATTGGGTTCAACTTAATGTATTGAAAGTGAAGCCAAAGTGAAGATAATGATAAATAATAAAGGAATAAAATTGGAAACATGAAGATAATCCAACCAGTAGTGGGATAGGATTCACGTCAGGTTCACTAGAATGTATGCAATTGGAATTGCATGATGCATAATGAATTAATCCTGGATTGGATAAGATAAAGCACACTTACACTTATGATTGGGTATACACTTGTTAAGTGGGAGCATAACCAATATGGGGATCCACTAGACTTGACTAGGGGATCACTCGTATAATTTGTCACAACACATCATGCTAGGAAGGGTTCCAAAGCCTACAGCTAACACAATCACACAACAACCCTAAAATATCCCTATGATTTGATATTTCACTTATGTTAATAAACAAGAGAAAGTAAAGTATTCTAATAACAAGAAAGTAAACTAATTTAGTGGGCACCAAAGTTTGTGGAACAATGTGAGGGGTTAGATGCAAAGCAATCAAATATGTATAGGGAACTTCAAATAAAGTAAGTATGAGTAACACCCCAATACATAGAATATGAAGAGTAATATTATTTGAGCCAACACTTATGCTACTTTCATCTACTAAAAGAGAGGAAAACAAAGTTAGAATAAACTTACCTGAATGTGAACCTTTTATAATTCAATCTCTCCCTTGGATAACAGGGATTCGCAATAGGTTGTTTTGGTTTGTAAGGATCACTTTGTTAGGACACAACATCTAAGACCTATCCACAAGACTAAATTCTCCAAATAAGAAGTCTAAGCTAAGACTCCTCAAGTAGAATGGTGGAAGAGCATATTGTGAAGAAGCATGAGTGAATAATAACTCTTTATTGCTTATTCTTAATAATGATCGAAATGACCTTGTATATATAGGAGTATCATATCTAAAAATCATTTGGACATGTCAGTTGTGCTAGGTCAATTGATTTTACCTAGTACATTCTCGAGCTAATGCCTAAAGTTTGTGCTAGGCTATCTGAAAGACAAACAAGTCAAAAGAGCTAAATTCACCCCAAAATACACGAGGTTGACTAGGTTGACCTAGAGTACTAGATAGGTAACAAGGGTGTAAAGCAAGGAGAAGAAGGATCAAGAGAAAAAAAATAGAGGAATGTGTAAGGAAGGAGAAATAGCTTAAGGAAAGTTTTTAGGAGCTGAATGGATTAGGGAATAATGTGGAAATAAGGGACAACAATCCTATGAAGCACCACAGGTGTGCCCACCCCTTTCTTAGTGCACCCCTTAAGGCATGCACTCAAAGAGATTGAGTAATGATGGGTTCCTACAAGATGTAAAGCATTAGTATTTGATAAAAGTTAAAAATATTATGTGTATTCAACTTCATCCCCAATCAAAATAGTTAAGTTTCAATTAATACCAGATCTAAGAGGAGGGATTTAGGATATGATCATGGTGTCGATACAAGTTCAATTAACCTTCCTACAAGGCAGCAAGGTGTGAGTCCAAGTGTGAAAGTCTCTACAACTTTTGTACCTACTTCGAATCAAAATGTTAGAAGGGATAATTAAAGTGATCCATTGTCTCAATCTCAAGACACTCTTTTCCTATTATATATAAAATAAAAGGTAAATGTTCCTTCTTTCAACATTGTTGATTCTTTTAAGAGTGCTAAGACATCTATTTTTCTTTGGGAAGTGCTTCACATGCTCAGTCAAAAAGAGATTCTAAAGTAACAACTCTCTCAAATACATATTAATCCTCAACCATTAAACCATGGTAATGTTTCCCTCACTAATTCTCCCACACACATTCTTGAACCCTATTCCAAACGTAAAAATCCTCCACCCTTATACCTTATTCTCATTATGGGAGATAAACTTGTTCATAATTGCATAGTGGATAGTAGGGCTAGTAGTCTAATAATGCCCAAGGTTGTCATAAATAAATTGGGTTTGAAATATGAACCATATAGTAAAGGAGTGATACAACTTGATGGGACACCAGCTAAATTAGTGGGATTAGTAAAGGTTTGAGAGTTCTCCTTTATGATTATCCAAGCTTCCCTATCCTTCAAGATATAGTAGTGGTTGACTTGCCTGCATACTTTGTTATCTGCCTTTTAAGGGATTTCATAGCCAAGATAGGAGGATACCTCTCAAATGATTGGTACTTATTGGCCTTCAATATAAGGTATGGAGTAAAGGTAACCCTCATAACATAACCATTAGCTAAGTTTCATATTGATCCCTACGTGGAAGCAAGATCTAACCTCAATTACGTAATCAATTATCAAGAGGATAATGTTTTGGATTATGGAACATCTTCTAAGGTGATATGACCTTTTCCTAGATTGTTATGGTGTTGATACTTATGGAAATGATCCATACACTTTCTTTGAACAGACTAATTTTAGCACATACATCATCCATGAGGTAGGTGACTAACAATCTGAGGTAAGCATCGACAGTTCTTTTCCAAAAGCTACTAAAGTCAATTACCTTATTCATATGTATGATTATGATGGTTTGAAAATCATGATAGATCAATATGATGAAGAATACAATGCCATTATATGTACATAATATGGAGGAGTCTTTGAAGATGACAACCATGAAGAAGAAGATGACCTATGGCAAAGGTTCCATGCCATAAGTCAAGAGTTTGAGTAGTTAAGTCTACTCTCCCTCTAAAGAAGCATGAATATAATGATAAGGTTGTTGAGTGTCTTATTAAGCATGAATGATAATGTATTTTTAGGCATGAGGTTGAGTGTCTAGCTATTGTCAAAGAAGTTATAGTCATGAAGGAACCTAATGAAGCTAAAATAGAAGATTTTATGTTTAAGAAGTAGTACAAGCCTCAACCTGATGTTGAATCACTTTTAGATGTATTAGATCAGAAAGGAGATAATATTAATGGTTTTTAATGTCAAGTACATCATGCCCTAGAAGATGGTAAAGTTGAAACAACTTTGATCACTCCCAAGTTAGAGTTTGAGAAGTGTCATTTGGACATGACAAAAGTCAAGCAAGATACAAGTTTAAATAATATTATTGGAGGGAAAGATGGAGTGTCCTTGAAATCTCCAAGTATCACACTTGTAGATAGAATAAGATCTAAATATGGTGAGTGCCTTGACTATCTACACAAGTGTTTATGAATAAGCATGCTTCACATGATAGGTTGCTTTCATAGAATAATAAGGATTCAAGAGGTATTATCTTTGACCGTGGTTGAATAATGGTGAATTTTCCTTCACCTAAAGTGTATGAGGTCTTATATATACTAGGATAGGAGTTATTTACTTATGTGTGTAGGTCAAGGAATAATCAATATTGTCTCATTTTTTCCATAGAATACTCCATTAAAGTTTATAGACATTGTTTTCACAATAGCAGAGTTTCACCTTCATGTAAATGGTTGTAAATGGTGTATATAAAAGGTAACACGGTGTGTTCAATATATCATTACATAGTGATCAATGCTTCTTTGAGTGTTTAGTCTAAAGACTATCCATAGTTAGATATGCAAGGCCTATCACATGAACACAGTCAGATTTCCTGCAATAGTCACCTACAGTCAGAGGAGATTAGGACTTGATCAGTTACATTAATGTAACAAAGAGTTTTTAAGGTGGTGATAAGTCTCATAAGGTATAAATAACATGATTGATCTATCCAAATGGTCAAAAATTGGTTGTGAGAACCAACTTGGCACATTATCTTATATCTTGCAGTAGAACCTATAGGAAATATTCATCAAAAGTCTAAATAATGTGATATGAAGGTGTTTGAGCTCAATAAAGACCTTCAATCAGGTCTTTAAATGTATAAAATATCACTCTCATAGTGGTAAAGCCATCATGTGGTAGGAAAACCTAGAAACATGCTCACAAGTCAACAAAATGCAACTATGACACTTTACCTTAATTTCTCTAAATCAAGGTTTTGTTCATATTTATTTCCATCGTATAATGAGAAATTGGAGATCTATGTTATTTTAAATGTCTTTTATCATGTATCCCAGGCTTAGAGATAGTGCCTTGACATGAATAAAATGTGTTTTGATAAAAATAAGATGATGGTTGAATTAGTTTCAACCCAATCCAATTCTCATTGAAAACCTTTAGTAAACTACAGTGCTTTAAGCTCAAACGGTCTCACAATGCAACAATGACACAATAAAAGCATGAATTAAAGATAAGGTGACTCCATTTGAATGAGAGATAAGATAAGTGACCCAAGGATTTATTGAGTGAGTTGAGGCATAATGCTCTGACTTAGGTCATCACCTTTACATTCTGACTATATACTAACAATATATTTGGAAGTAGGTAGTTTGGATGTTGGCATGGCCCTAAGGCATTTTATGAATATGTTTAAGTGTGAAATGTTTTTATGACCTCAATAATATCAAATTATATCAATCCTATAACTAAAACATTAACCTTCACATACAGGGTACCTTCAATCTCTATTGAGATAAGCACCTACAGTCTGCTATAGTTCTTGGACTAGCTTAAGCAGATGAAAGAGATGTGATATAAAGAGGTTAATAGAGATGTATGATTAATTAATTATGATAATACCACTCTCAAAGTGGTAGGTCAAACTTCATATGTTCTTGTAAGAAAGAAAATAAAGCAAATACAAATACTAACTTGTCACTCAGCCTAAGTGTCTTAAACCCTGCACAATCACTTGTCCCATAAGTTTGTATTAAAGATTTGAAGTATTGGGAACTCTAAAATAGTGATTATATGTTGAGGTTTGGTTTATTATTTCCTTATGACTTATTATATCCCTATATAACTTCACTTTCCCAGTCAAGTCAATGACTGCAAGTTACTATGTGGATGATAAAAGCATGTGATGAGGAGACTTGAAAGGTTTTATAAAGGTGTGATGAGTTTAAATAGAGTTGAAAAGGTGTTAATATTCATTCACATCCATTAATACCACTCACAAGTGGCCAATGACTCAAAGAGTGCAGTTATACCTATTAGGCCTAGAATTAGACCTAAGCCCTACAAGGGCCTAAATTCATGTCTAAGACCATATGACCCTTCAAAAAACTTTTATTATATTTATTATGAAGTTAAATATGTATCACATCCATCATTTTTTAGAGTAATTACATAGAGGGGTCATTTTGGGTCTAAAACCATGACAGGGTTGTCTAAAATGCATAAGAAACCTCGATAGGCCAATTTCAAATGCTCATACCTATAAGAAAACATTGAAAGGTGCCCAAAATATATATGATAAGTTTAATTATTTCCTACATATGGTTTTAGTGACATTTTTTCAAATTTTGGATGTTAGGATTTTAAGAACAATCCTTAACAGTCCAAACAACTTAAAACCCTCCTAAAACCCTATCTAGAACTCAAGGAGAATAAACTGATGGAAATGCATTTAGGTGGTGTAGTTTGGTGATGAGATTTATATTAAAATTTCAATAACTCACCCATGATCCTTTCCACCCAATTGGTTTGTACCCTAATTGTATGAACAAGCCTAATGTAGGGTTTTTTACAAGGATTTGACTTATTTTGTAGGTATAGAGGATATTTGAATAATGAGAATACATTTGGGGAGATCAAGTGGGAATTTTTATAACTCCATATGTCCATTTCTCACAATATATAGGTATATAAATACCTCTATTGACTCAGTCATCATAAGCAGTCTTGGACAGGCAATGAAAATACAAAGTAATTACCAAATGAGAAAATGGGAAGTTCAATTTGGGATCTCTTTAAGGAATAATTTATGGATTAGAAGATACAGGTAAATTTAAAAAGTTTCCTTAAACCTCTTTCATGTATTTATTTGAGAAACTAAAGGTTAATATGTTGACAAATGTGAAGAGTGAGGCCTATAAGAGTAATGAATGACTGTAGATGGTGAGTAAAAGTGTCATGAATAAGGCTAGTAGTTAGAGATGCATCTAATTATTTTTATATATTTTTTCCAAACCCACTAAGATATTACATGTGTCAAGTCTTCCTAGTCTAGTTTTGAGCTGTCAAGAGATGCCTCATCATGAAGGCAATTGAAGACCTTTATACCAATTTTTTAGAGTTTGTCATGTTTTAGGTGGATACTTGTCCAAGAAGACCTTCATGGTCTATTTCACACTCCATTATCCTACAATAAAATAGGTCCTCATCACTTGAAACTTGTTCTTATGACCCTTTATCTCTACTTCTCTCTCCTCTCACATGCTCTATAAATGCAAGCCATTTTGAATTTTGTAATGAAATCCACCCCTAGTATGGCGAAGCCCTTCTAGTTTGATATTGTATTTTTCCTTTGAAATAAATATTTTCAATCTAGTTTTATGTTCACAAGTTATCTTTTATAAGTTTTTGAAGTGGTGTATAGTTAACGGTCAAGTGATTAGTATATATCCTTGCTTTCTCTCAACCCTTTTATGTTTGATGCAAGTAGTTCTCACTCTAAAAGGTCACATGAAGTGTAGTAAAGTGAATTTATATATCTTTAAGTGTTATAACTATCCTTAGTGTCTATAATCTAACCTCTGGTTGACTCACCTTGAGTAGTTCAATGTATATCACCTCCATGTTTGAAATACTAATGTTAGAGTAATTCAGGATTTTGAGACTAGTGTTGTGAGTCATGCTTCTTAGTGCAAGTGTATAGTAGTCTAGTAGATCATTCTAGTGTAACTCCTCATTAGAATAGTTTAATTTCATGTATCTTTCTATCTCTTTCCACCCAAGAAAATAAGTAGTGTAGATGATAAGCTTTAAAGGATCAATCTAGGGAGCTAGTCCTTAAACCTAGAGGTTTACCTCTACTATAAGCAACCCACAGGCCTAGAAGTAATCCAATATTGCCCAAATATTAGAGTAGGCTTGAACAACAATCTTTAGGGTGAAATATTTGGTGAAAATAATGATGATATAGTTTAAATAAATAATAAAACTAGACCCTTAAATTAACCTCTTCATACTTTGATTGTACCAACTCATAAGATTCTTATTATGATGGATGTGATTAGTAATTTACAAAGACAAGTACAATATTTTTATCTAGAGTCTATTGCATCAAATTCTTATACTGGTTTTAATGTTTATATGATTAACCTTTATTGCATAATATTCTTGATTCTTCTCTCCCATGTGATTTTAAAATGCCTAAGTTTTCATTATTTTATGGATATACATATCCTAACTTACATATTAAGTACTTTTGCACTTTTATTAGGAAATATGGTGCTAATGATAAAATCATTCTTAAGATATTTTTTGTAATCTTAGTGAGTCATGATTTAGATTGGTTTCAAAATTTAGCTATTGGTTCCCTACATAGCTTACTTAAATTGGGAGAGGATTTACTATTGTGATTTATCAATAATAAGGAACCACATGATGCATTTGAGTGTATTCCATCTATTCATCAAGGAAAATATGGGCCTATTCATGATTATTTTTTAAAGATAAATTTAGCATAAATTATTTGATATATCAAATAATGCATCTAGAGAAACAACATATCTTTAATAGAACTCATTTTCATTGTCTAAATGATAAATTACATTATCATGTTCTATGAGTTGATGTCACTAGAGAATGATATTTTAAAACCACATGTACTTAACTATGAGACTACTATTTCACATTGTTCTTTGATTCATCAAACCACAAATCCTTGCATTAGCCATGCAATGATCAATAAAAATATTAAACCATTGGGTATGCATATAATTATACCTAATGTAAGTATAATGCCTTCCCTTAGTGGGCCATGATTATTTAAAAAGATTAAATAAATTTAGTGTAAAACATTGAAAGGTTTCTTAATAAAGATATGATTGTATTACTTTCTATTTGGTTTTATGATTAGATATATGTCCCACAAACATTTCATTCAAAATTATTTTGTGAATATCATCAAATAAATGGTCATATAATGGATAGGTAACATTTTTTTTAAATATACAATATATTATTGATAATGGTGGCCTTACATCTGATATATCTAATACAAAACCAAAATTCAAAACTATATCTTTTAAGTTTGAGTAATCAATGCAAAATGTTGTTTCATCTTTTGAAATAGAAAACACTACTCCTAAAGTTGAGACACCTAAGCATGATAATGTATTAATCATAATTCTCAATGATCTTATAGATACTCATCCTTCAAGTTTAGGACTTTTTTCATTAGTGATCATATGGAATAAATAACTGAAACATAAATTTATGATAGATGATGAATTTGAATTTATTATATATATCTTTATTTTCCTTAAAATATTTTGGTATGATATTGAAGCTATAACCCAAGTGTATCCTTCTTAGACTAGACACGTAACATTGGGATGCATTAAATTTCCCATATCTATGGTCCCCAAACATGTCATACATTATTATATGTTATGAAATATTTATTTCTATGTAATGTGATATTTGGAAATACATGGTTAGAAGTGATGAATGCAACACTTTAGAGTATGATTATAGAATGTCTGGAATATAAAATTTAAATAATCCAAAAGAGCATCTTATTAAATGTAAAATACACCACAAATGGGTGCCTAAGAAAAGGTGCAACAAGATCAAGTTAAATTAGAAAATAAGAAACATATACTAGTAAATTTTCAATAAAAATAAATTTAATTTAAAATATCCTCGTGTCAATGACATTATTTCAAAAAAATGATTTATTAATGCACCATTGTGATTTGTTACAAGAGCATAAAAATTCCATAAACATTATCCATTTTGATGATGTAGGATTTGATAGCATCATTGATTAGCCTTCAATAAGGTGACAAAGCCTGATGAGGAATCTAAAAATCCTCCTATAGTTGAGGGGCCAAGTAAAAGGACAAGGGGAAACATTAGAAATAAAGTGAAAACCAATGGCAAAATGATTGTCAATAATAATAACAACAAGATCAATGTTATTGTTATAGCCCAAATTTGCACCCTAGAGAATTCAAAGAGACCTTCTCAAATTTAGGACAACATGGAACTATTTCTACATATAGACAAGTTGCTACAAGAGATAGATTTATAGATTATGGTCTAGCTCCCTTGATCTATCTTTTAGTATCACACACTACACTAAAATAATCAATTGTTTGGGGATGAAAAAGAAATAAGGAAACATAAAAGTAACCTAGACTAATGGAGGTGATACACCCAAGATATCTCCACAACCATACTTGCATTTTCACTAAGAAGGTAGACTTTTAAAACTAATCTCAACTAAAAGGGTATTCTAACATAAGTATTTCTACATGAAGGAAAATTACCATGCAATTTCAAAGGTGGGTAACTAGGAGATTTGATCTTAGACACTGATAAAGCAATAGTAGGAACATGTTTAGGTGTTCTAGATATCTAAAAATGGTGCATAGAAGATGAGGATTTTGTAGAATCCATCATTTATTTCTGATGTAAATGTATCTCAAGTACTGACTACCTAGTAAAGGGGGTTGCTTGTTGCTTACCTTTTTGTGGTGGATTATCCTTAACAAGCTTGATAATTAATTTCTTGGGTATAAATTTTTATTGTTCAAGAGGATGCTCATATGGAATACCAAAAACTAAAATTATCTAATTGGAATGAATGTACTTAAGACACCTTTGCACTATAGAAGGTATTGCTTCAAGAGTATGTATTCAAGGTCATCCCAACAACATGTCAGAGACACCTATATAAGTTATACCTGATAAACTAATAACCACATGTGTGGGACTGACCTATAAAGGTAGATCAATCTCACCAAAAACCTTCTGAGAGGTCCCATCAAATGCTCATATTGATCTAGTAGAGCAGTGTAAATCATGATGAGTACAACCCAAATGCATAATTAATGTCATTATGCAAACATTTTTTATTGCACCATTATCAATCCCAACACTGTGTATGGGGTGTTTATCAAGGTATGCTTAAATGAAGATCAAAATCATCATCCTTAATTTCACTGTCATCAAAGGAAATGATAAGATTTTGAACCATAATAGTTATATGTCACGTGTAAGCACCAATAACCCCATATAGTGGGTGACCATAATATGATGGGTGAGGATGTGCATTATATGCAATTTGAACTTTTGGTTCCTTCTTAGATTAGTCTTGCAAGTGATTGTTAGATATTTTCTATTTACAGTGATCACCAAGTTGTGAACCTAATTATTTTGGAGGATCATCAAATATAATCTATAGGTCATCAATGAGGTCGTAGATCTTATTCTTTAAAGCAAAACATTTATTCTTATAAATACTAAGGCCTTGGTGATAGTCATAATAAACATTTGTGTCATTCTTTTGGGTAGAGGTATATTTACATCAACATTTATAGGAGGAGGGAGAGATATAAGATGACACTATAAAAATTGTGGGAGTAATGAAATAGGAGGCTCAAGTAAATGTGTAAATTATCTCCTTGGTGCATTAGATAGAACAAGCCAATTAGTATGTTGTGCAACTGTGTTAATCATGGTGGTTGTTTCCTTTTTAGGATCAGGAGAATTTACCTTATAACTCAGTTTACTTGTAAATTTTATATTAGATGTAGATTTAATCAGTGTGTTTGCTACATACTTGAGCTTATTCAATGACATAATCTTCATGTCATGGTCCCATACAACATGGCATAAGTCATCAAAAGATTGAAACTTTTTAAAAACATTGGACTCATGTAAAGCAGCATGCAAAATTTGCTTGAATATGTCTTGCAACTCTTTGTCTTACATAGGATTGGTCATTTTGGCTAACATTTTCTTATATCTCAAGATATATTCAATGATTGGTTCATTGGTTCTTTATTTGATCTTTGTAATTTGAGCATAGGAAACCTTCTCAGTAATGTTAATAGAAAATTGTGCCAAAAACTAATCTACAAGAGGTTTAAATGCTTTCACAGATTGAATAAGTAAGTCATAAAACCACCTCAAATCATAGTTCTCAAGGATCCTTGGAAATAATTTAGTCAAAATTTTATCATTGGAAGCATAATCAAGGCATGCCACCTAAAAGGTTTGAAAGAGTTGTTCAGGATCACCCTTGCCATCATAAAATGTGAATTTAGGTCTAAAAAATATAGTTGGCAAAGGGTGCAAATAGATCTCAAGTTAAAGAGGGTTATGCAACACATCTTGTGCATCTATAACATGTGAAGACTTTGAAGCCTTTTTTTCAATGTTTATAACCTTATCCTACAAGGTCTTTATGACCTGAAGAAGTGAATGAATTGTAATCCCAATGGGGTTCTGATTAGCAATTTGAGTAGTCACCAAAGGGGATGTAAACATGTTTTGAGTTCTAATAGGCATTTAAACCAATATTTGTGTTGAAATAATGAATAAGTTCATAATAGATGTATCAATAGTAGAATCAAGGAAAAAAGGTTGAAACGCATTATTTATGCCCCCATTAGAACATATTGAGTTGTGATGTGTTCAAGGCGAGGGATGTATCCACTAAAGTTTTTTGTATTTTTATCTTCAAGTATAGTTTTTAATATTTTATCAATATTTTCAGGGTTTTAATGAATGCACTCATGAAATATTAAAATTACATGCACTTGGTCATTTTCATTTGTTTTTGGATTTTCATTATCATAATCTTCTTCTATGATAACCTTATCAATATTTTTTTCATTTTCAACATGGATATCATCATGATCCAAGGTATGAGATCCCTCATTGGCTTCAGACATCTTGTACGGGTTAAGGGGAAGCTCAATATGTTTAATAGACATTCCCCCCCCCCCAATCTAGTGCTATGCCTAGGTTACATGCAAAATAATAACAATAAAAAATGAAAAAGTACAATAATTTGAAACTAGGTAGTTGGTTTAAAACCCTAGGAATAAAAAAAAAATGCATTTACATATATTGGGTTCGCCAAATGTTTAAGCCTAATTTGGATTGTCGAATCCTTACTTGGGTAGATAGGGTTAATGATATATAAATGATAAGTCACAAGGGTGAATATCATATCTATAAGAAGCTAATTAATGTGCTAAACTTAGATGTATCATATGCTAAATTTATTAAATGGAGATAATCTATTAATGAAAAGTAAAACTATGTTAGATATAACATAAATGAAAGTACTTAGTTGGTTCTAATGTTAACATAGTGTTAGATTTGGTATAGGTAGAAAGTAGGTAGGAAGAGTGTTATGGAATAGTTGTTAGATTCTAGATCTTGTGTCTCTAGCTCTTTAGATAGTTGTGTCAGCTTGGGCCAGTTATGTCAATGTTATTCTATGGGTTCAATGCTAATGTTTTGTATAAAATATCAAATAAAATAAGATGTGACCACCTAAATAACTTTAGGTTTTACTTTGTCTTTGCTCTGGTGCATTCATATGTGGGTCATGGATTGTTGCTCCTGGTGAAAGGAAAAACCCTAGCTTTCCATCTTCAATAGAACCTTAAGGAAAATGGGTTAGTGGGCACATGATATTGATTTGACCTGAAATGACCCCATTGTCAAAGGGAACTACCTACATAGCCAATACTCCAAAAGAGGGCCTTAGACTCATGTAGTTCTACCCTATGTCTTGTCCTGTGTGTGAATCATGCAATGTGTAAAGCAAGTAAAACAGTGACCTAGCTTGTACTTGGAAAATATGACCTTATGACTACTCTTTTAGTTCTTCAGACCTGTAACTAGGTTGTTCCTTTGATTGATATTATAATAGGGAAGAATAAGAAATATTTTGATAACTTGAGTGCTCTTTTGGTCTAATTATTAGGTGAGGAATGAATGAGGGTTGATATTGTATTTATATTAATCTTATCAGGAAATAACTTGAATTAAAGCACTTAAACTGACTATTGTAATACATTTCATTTATAAGTGGATGATTTTGAGGCATTGGACACATGCATCAGGTAGGACAATAATTTTAGGCACTAGAAAATAGCACATTATGATTCTAGATGTTGAAATACACCTGGATGCCCAACCTACCATCCAGACCCCTTTCGATCCTAACAGTGAGTCAAAACACTCTTTGACAAACTCACCTTCTAACCCACCTTAACCAAACTTAACCCCTTGACCAAACTTGACCATTTCACCTTTTCAACCAAACTTAACCTTCAACCACTAATGGTCAACATAGTAACCACCAATGGTCAGCACAGGTACTATCGATGGTCAGCACTCTAACTATCGATGGTGACTCTGACTACCGATGGTTAGAGCCTAACCTATTTTAATGCATCACCAACTATGTACAAGATAAATATGGAACAATTTAGAAACTTCCCTTATGCAATGCTAACAAGATTTAAATCATCATAATTAGTAACTTTATCCTCCTATCTAATTATCAACTTCATCCTCGTATCCTCTATCTCCTCTTCCCTGTAAAAGAAAAAGAGCAGGACCAAGAATGGGGCTTCAAGATCTTGATCTTCTTAGATAATAGAGTTTTCTTTGTAGGTTTTCAGCAAGTTTTTATGTGTAATAAAGACCCAAACCTCTATTGAAATCATTCCAAGCTTCACCACTCAACCTGTTGTTACTTTGTCAACATTGTTCCAGACCTCAACAATCAAGCTAAGTATCTCTCTCTTATCAGGATCAATAAATAGTTTCTTTGTTTTATTCTTTGCTACCTCATTAACACCACCCTCTAACTTCTCAACCAATTAAATAACCCCTAATAACTTGTTATACCTTATCTTCCATTTGCCCTCTAAACTCTAAACTTGCAGATCCAACCTTTTACCTTAACTAGACTTGTTAAAAGTAACCATCGATGGTCATCCTGACTGCTGATGGTCAACTATCAAACTACTATCAATCACCCTAACCATCAATGTTCAATTGTCAAACTATTGTTAGTCACCCAACCATCAATGGTTACTCTAACTACTAATGGTCAGCCTGACCACTAACGGTCACTATGTGAACCCTTTTAACCAAAAACCAGCAAGCACCAAATACCCACCAACCTTAACCAAAACAATATTTTCTAAACCCTATATCACCTTACAGACCAGAAACAACAACCTGAACCTACCTAAACCATTCTTTGACCATTTAACATTTATCTTAATGTTATTTTTTTAGAACAAGCATTTCTTTGAAAAGTATTTATTTCTTTTGATTTAATACTTTCATTTATGTTATGCTATCTTTATTATCAACCTTTCTTTTCAACATTAACTTATTGTAAAAGGTAGATCGATAACCTCCTAGATATCTCACACTTCTTAGATCTAGCTTGCTAGGCAATCTACCCACCCTACCTAACTAACTAACCCTTTTCTAGTTCTCTCTTATTGCAGGTCATTCTTCCCAAACCAAAGAAGAGTATCTACAACTGTCTGGCTTACGAAGTGCACACCACATCCACGTTATATCAACCTCTACCCTTCTTTTAGTTTTACCTTTCTTTTATAAATAGAAAAAAAGTGAAAATTTTAGTAAAACATTCTGGCATGCCCAGTGGGACCTAGTATCCCTTTTTCTTCCTTTATTATATGCTCATCCAATGAAATCTAAACTTTCTTTTGGGCTTAAAATAAAACTTTTACATACATTAATTTCTTGCTTATTTTACTTCATCTAGTAACTTAAAAGCACATTAAATAATCATAGCTTTCACTCTTGTTATCATACACTTTTGCCAAACCACATAACCAATCAACACATCAAAACAAATTTGAGACAACGCTCGACTAGGATTTCATCACCTAACAGTAAACCTTACCCTTTCTCGACAATCTTACTTTGAGGTCATTACCAAGGGGAGAACCAACTTAGCTCTCTAATTAAGTATAAACTCTAAAATTGTGTATATCTTGGCTAAGCACCCGACACCCTTATCATTGTGGTGTGTGAAGTGAGGGGGTATGCCCCAATATCAAGGCATGTACTTACTTTCAATACAAATTTTGAGAGCCATAACTAACCTGAAACCAACCATAGACTTCTCTTCTAGAACCCACTCTACAAACCAAGTCTTCTAACATTCTTTTTAACTTAAAGTATAAGCCAAAAGAAAGACTAAAAGGATGCTTAGGATTAAACGTACTTTAGTGTGTGTTTTGTATTTTTGACTTTTTCTTGTATTCTCTTTGTTTGAGTTGGGAAAAACTTACCTTCCACCATCTTGTCTCCATTGCCTTGTCGAACGGGGAACCAGCCTATATTCTCTCCTAGAGATCCTAACTTTGCTAAGATCTTAGAGAACAACCATCCCACCTTAGAGTGATACATTGCATCACGAGCCATGTATGCTCCTAAACTTACCTAAAATCAATCAAATCTCACTTACAACCAACCAACAATCTATCAACATCTAATGTATCAATCACCCCAACCTCATCAAACTTTGGGCTACCTTCCATAACCAACATATCAAGCACCCCAACCATCATATCAATTACCTCAACCTACCTTATCAACCTTACCAAACCTAACAAATAAACCCAACCTATCAACCAAACCAACCTTACCTAACTTCATCAACAACCAACCTAACCTCACCCACAATAAATCAAACCTTACCTTTAACTAGTCAAACCTTAACTACAACCAACAAACAAACTATCAACTACCACCTAAGGTGGTTAAGATGTTAATGAAATAGATAATCAAAGTAGAGTCATTTATTTTTGGTACCCATGACTAATCAACCCTCACTTACAACTAATCAAATTCCAACTACAACCAACCAACAACCTATCAATGACCATTTAACCATCATCATACCCAAACAACAACCCATCAACACCAACTTAACAATTATCATAACCAACCGCAACTTTAACCTATCAAACCTCATCAACCATTGGGTCACCTACCCCAAACCATCATATCAACTACCCCAACCTGATTTGAGGCAACCCTATTTTTCTCAACACCAAGATTTGGTCTATCCTCTTTGACATTTGACCAACAACTATCAAACAAACTTATCAACATTACCTAACCTATCAAACCAACCCATCTTATCAAACTTACCCAAGTAATCAAACCCACATAACCTATCAACTCAAACAAACATATCAAACCAACTAACCTCATCAAACTAATTGATTAGCTTACAAACTCAAGGGCAATCTATCATTGAACCTCTTTTTGTACCCATTCTTGTGCACACCAATAACCAAAGCCCTCAACATAATGAGATCCATCCATTTTATTTGGTTCTTAGTCAACTTATAACTAAGGAAACCATAATCCAACCCCTAACCAAACAACTTGTTAACCAAGTACAACATTCTCAATTTTTTTTTGAAATCCCAATCAAAAAAACCAACCAACATTTTCCACTCACCCATGTGGAACCAACCAACCAACTTTCTCCACTTACCCATGTTGAATTCAACCAACCCACCGTTTCCACTTACCCATATAAAACCAACTAATCAACATTTTTCACTCACCCATGTAGAACCAACCAACCTACCTCTTCCACTTACCCATGTGGAACCAACCAACCAACATCTTCCACCTACCCATGTGGAACCAACCAACTAACATCTTCCACCTACCCATGTGGAACCAACCAACCAACCTTTTCCACTCACCCACATCGAACCAACCCACCAACCTCTTCCACCTACCTATGTGGAACCAACTAACCAACATTTTCCACTTACCCTTGAGGAACCAGCCAACCTACCTTTTCCACTTACCCATGTGGAACCAACCAAATGACCTTTTGCACTCACCCATGTGGAACCAACCAATTAACCTTTCCCACTCACCCATGTAGAACCAACCAACTAACCTTTTCTACTCACCCATATGGAACCAACCAACCAACCTTTTCAACTCACCCATGTAAAACCAACCAATCTATGTCTTCCACGTACCAATTTTATGAAACCTACTATCAACTGTACCTCACCTACCATGAACCTAAATTTACCTACCATTAACCCTGCCTCACTTACCATCAAACTAACTTTACCTATAACCATCCACCCAACCTTACATCACCAACCAAACTAAACAATCAAACCAACCCAACCAACAAACCAACTCAACCAATTATCTTACCTCTCTCAACCAATCAAACCAACCTCTACACCAAATCAATCAACCACAATCAACACACCTTTTAAATCAACCATTACTAACCTATCTAATAACCTAAACCAAGATCAACCCATAAAACCAACCAGACCTATGCTAACCTACCAAAATCAAGCATAACCGCATTTTCTTAGCCTTGAAGCAATGGAGGAAATCCCACTAACCACCACCTACTAACCACTACCTATTAACCATTAACAACTAATAACTAACCACCCCTTTTTGGAGGTGGATGAAGTCATATTTACCCCTCCTAAACCCTCTTATTAACCAACACCTTCACTTTGGGATCTCTTTCCCATCTTCAACCATCTATGGAAAGAGCAAACTGCGGGAACTTTCCCTCCATAAGGCTTCGACTATTTATCAATCCAAACCATACCTTAACAATTGACCAAACTAATCTTTGGCCTTTTTGCCTCAACCTATCAACCAACCAACCCTAAACTACTGAAGATTACCTTTCTCCTTCACCCAACCAAAATTATTGAAAAATCACCTTCTCCCCCTACCTAGTGGAGTTACCTTCTCCACCAACCTCCCTACCCTTTGCAGATTACCCTTCTCCACTTTACCAACCATTTGTGCTTTCTCAAGATCACATCCAACTTTGGATACCTGAGCACCAACCAACCAACCAAATAACTTTAACCTTAGTCATTTTGGGCCAGCTTTTTCATGGTTTTTGTGATCACCAACCTATTTGGGAATCACCTTCTCCCCCAAACCTTTGGAGAGTACCTTCTCCATCAACCCAACCTCAACCAAGTGGTATACCAAATTTGGGCAACCCATTTGGATACCACCCAACCTATTTGGGAGTCACCTTCTCCTCTAAACCTTTCAAGAGTACCTTCTCCATCAACCTAACCTCAACCAAGTGGTATACCAAATTGGGACAACCCATTTGGATACCACCCAACCTATTTGGGAGTCACCTTCTCCCCCAACACTTAGATATTATGCTTTTTCACTAAACTATCACCTAACCACCCTCACTTTTTTGTCAATCCAAATCTTTTCCACATCTAATCAAGCGTTAAAAAGTAATTAGCACACATCTACTCTCCTAATTGACATCAACCATTTATGCAAGCATGGATCTAGGGCATATTAGAACCTTAACCTCCTTAAATGCTTTTTTATTTGCACGCCTATTCTTTGGTTAAACTAAGTTCCTTGTCATCTTGTGTCTAACTTAAGCTCATCCCTAGTTTTCAATCACCTTCATCTCCTTATCTTTAAGGATAAATGATTAAAATAGGATCATGTGATTATTCATCACAAACTTAGCCTAATCTAAAGCATGGATACCATGGCTCCACCCTTGACATGATCCTAATGGTACTTTCTAACCTTTTTAGATCAGATTGCCATGGTCATTGTCACTTAAACCACCTCTTCTACCCATCATTAACCTCCTTGTGTTATGGCTTTGCCTTCATAAAGGAAAACATTAAGCCTATGTAGACAGTCCATGTCTAATCCAACATATAAACAATTTATGATACCAAACTATCACTTGGGTCAACATCTGTAGCATTACAAACTGCTCCTTTAAAGGACAACTACCCTAAAATAGTCAAAATTGCTAAACATAAGGTAGACTAATTTCTCAAAGGACAACTATCAAACATGAACAAATCCAAACTTAGACCACTCCATTGAAGGATGGCTAAGTCAACTTTGTCAAAATCAATCATTTGAAGCTTTTTCTATCGATCAGCTTCCCATATATATCAACTAAGAAATAACAAACCCTATATCAAAATCAGAACAAGTTATTCCAACAAATTTGTATGCAGCTTTCACAATAGCATCAATAGACTTCTCACATCGATCAGTCTACACCTAACATGTGACATAGACTTGCCTATCATGGTTTTGATGTCACCTATAGAAGTGGCAAGCTATCCTCATAATAAGGTTATCCTACCTATCACCCACTACCTATCATCCACATCCCCTTTTGTCCTCCATAAATCAAAGAATTTTTTATCTTACTTGGCACCATGTGATCAAGCTACCTTTTTTTAACCATTGAATTAATAATAAATCAAAGCATGACAGGGGTTTATGTTCATAATCCCACCCATATTTCCATCATGGTCTTTGACAATGAAAGTGTTTAGCCTCTTCTTTATACTTTCATGACCACTTAGGAATATGTGTCTTCCCCCTTTTGAGTCATTGAAATCAACCCATCAAACTAACCAATCAGTGAACCTATTTAGGAGTCACCTTCTCTACCTTTTTGGAGTCACCTTCTCCACCAACCATTTAACCTAACCATAACCCATTAGAGATTACCTTCTCCATCAACCCCAACCATTAGAGATTACCCTTCTCCACCAAACCTTTTGCCCAACTGAACTAAGTGGTACATCAAATTGGGTTAACCCATTTGAACACCACTAAGAAACCTTCAAATAACACCTATCCTCTACAAACCAACCATGAACCATTGGAGAACACCCTTTTCAACTAACCATATAACCATCTAACCATGTCCATCTTGACATTGGCCATTTTTTACACAAACTATTTGCATATTTTGAGATGACCTTACCTTGGTCCTTTTGACCACACCAATTACCTTTCCATGTTGAACATTTGAATTTGTACTACCTTGTGCACAACTAATAATTTTTTATCTTCCCAAGAGCACTTCCTACCTTGGATACCTATAAGACACTGACCTTATTTAAGAGACTTGTAGAGTAACCCAATCAGTTATGCCTAACGTTAGGGCATGGTTAATCTATCACTTTTCCTTTTAGAACTGACCTTATTGTAACCAATATTGGTAACTTAGTTTATGTACGATCTTGACTATTGAACTTAGTCAGATTTTGTGCACATATTTGTGCCTTAATGCCCAACCTCACCAACCATCCTTATCACCTACCTTTTCACCCACATAACCACTCATCAAACTTGAACCCAATTTTGCTTCACCTCATCAAATCCCAATTTAAGGGGGATCACCTCCTCCCATACTTGAGGAAACCGAACCTTTGACCCACAATCCATTTTTATTTTACAACTTATTGATACAAACTACATAATCAAAAGGGGGAAAATATAGACACTAAAAACCTACACACTATGTTTCTAGATGTCAAAATACCCCTGGATAACCAAACTACTATCCACACCCTTTTTGATCATAAGCCTAAGTCAAACACTCTTTGACCAACTCACCTTCTAACCCATCTTAAGCAAACTTAAACCCTTGACAAAACTTGACCATTTCACCTTTTCAACCAAACTTAACCTTCAACTATCGATGGTCAACATAATAACCATTGACAGTCAACACAATAATCACTGATGGTTAGCACTCTAACCATCAATGGTCACTCTAACCACTAACAGTTAGAGCCTAACCTACTTTAATGCATCACTATTTGTGTATGAGATAAGCATGGCATAATTTATCAACTTTCCTTATGCGATGCTAACACTCTTTGATCATAAGCATGGCATAATTTATCAACTTTCCTATCTAATTGGCAACTTCATCTTCCTATCCTCCATCTCCTCTTACCTATAAAAGAAAGAGAGTGGGACCAAGAATGGGGCTTCAAGATCTTGATCTTCTTGATCTTCTTAGATATTAGAGTTTTATTTACAAGTTTATAGGAAGTTTGCAGGTGAAACAAAGACCCAAACCTCTACCAAAATCACTCCAAGCTTCATCAATCAACTTGTTTCTACTATGTTAAAATTGTTCTAGACCTTAACAATCAAGATAAGTATCTATCTCTTATCAGGATCAACAATTAGTTTCTTTGTTTTATTCTTTACTACCTCCTGAACACTACCCTCTAACATCTCAACCAATTAACTAACCCCTAATAACCTATTGTACCTATCTATCATTTTCTTTTTGACTTATAACCCTGTAAATCCAACCTTTTACCTTAACCAAACCTATTAATAGTAACCGTTGACAGATATCATGACCACTGATGATCGACTATCAAACTATTGTCAATCACCCTGATCACTGACGATCAGTTGTAAAACTACTATTAGTCACCCAACCACCTATGGTTACTCTAACTACCAACAATCAATATGACTACTGATGGTTATTATGTGAACCCTTTTAACCAAAAACCAACAAGCACCAAATACCCACCAACCTTAACCAAAACCCTATTTTTTGAACCCTTTGTCACCTTACAAACCAAAAATAACAAATTGACCCTACCTGAGTTATTCTTTGACTATTTAAAATTTACCTTAAAGTTATTTTGTTAGAATAAGCATTTCTTTGAAAAGTATTTATTTCTTTTGATTTAGTACTTTCAATTTAAGTTATGTTATCTTCCTTATCAACCTTTCTTTCTAACATTAACTTCTCTTAAAAGGTGGATTGATAGCCTCTTAGATAGCTCATGCTTCTTAGATCTAGCTTACTAGGCAATCCATCCAACCTACCTTACTAACCAACCCTTTTCTAGTTCTCTCTTATTGCAGGTCATTCTTCCCAAGCCAAAGAAGAGTATCTACAACCGTCTGGATTATGGAGTGCACACCACATCCAGGTTCTACCAACCTCTACCCCTCTTTAAGTTTTACCTTTCTTATATAAATTAAGAAAAAGTGAAATTTTGAGTAAAACAGTAACAGGTCAAAGAATAATACTATGTACCACTAGGAAGACAAATGCATTTTTAAAAATAACTCAAAAATATATCCTAAAATTTACTTAATGAATTTCTAAAAAATGAGAAAAACATGTATGCACTACATCTTTGTAATGTAATCTAAAACACATTTGTTTGATTAATATCAATGACCAAAACTCAAGATAATTTGATGAGATATTAGAGGTGTATGTGGTCTCTTTATGCCAAAAAGTGGGACACACTATTATGCTTTATTTCTCTTAATGTTAACACTACTATTTATCTTGAACATTAGTGTCTAGGGAACAAGAGAGCAGACACAGGCTCAAAACTTGTAGAGGTGTAAGTTAAATACATTTAAAGGATTCTAGGTAAGATGTGATGTTTGTGTCATCAATATAAGGTTGGTTGGACAAAGAAATAGGATAAGGGGAACAAGATATAAAAGATGCAAGGCTTTATAAGCAAGATGTGTAGAACTAAGAGGAACAGTATGAATTTGCCAATTGTATAAGATTGAAGTGCTATATAATCACAAAATATCATCTACATATTATTACATATTTTTCTCAAATCAGGGGCATTATGCATAACATTTGTTCTAGATTGTTACAAAGGTTTTTACTCAGTTATTAGAATCAATATACTCATTTATCAGATTGGGGGCATGTGCACCACACATGATCAATTTTTTGCTCAGTTTTGCACCAATTTTGATATAAAGAATGAAAATTCATTTCATTATCTATGTTGCATACATCATAATTAATTCATATCATTTTTACATCAGTTTCACACTAGGCATTTCACTAATTTTGCACCATAATGAATCTTATTTCATCTACAACATTGATTTAGCTTTTCAAACCAATTTAGTGCCAATTTTTCACCATAATGATCTTTTGGAATTCATATAAGGATTACAAACTACTATACTACCTAATAATTCTAGTACATATTTTCACAACACAAATGGTATTTATCCTCATAACTAATATAATGCACATAGAAATAATAGTCTTTCATTCAAATACACTAAAAATACTCAATAATTTGGAATATCATATTCATCATGAGAATATACATTATATAGATGTATGATCTCCTTATTATAAGGAGTCAACACTAATCTATATCCCCACAAATTTCTCCTATGATAACTCAACATGCCTCCACTCCATCCTAGAATCTCTCAAGCAAACCTATCCTAAGGTTGGGTTGTTACAACTCAACGTACATAATAATATATTATTATAATGTTATGAATTATCATAACAATTCATAAATTATTACAAACCCAATTACATAAAATGTGAGCATTAACTCTATATTCTTAACATTCCCCCCTTAGTGTGAAACATGGGGAAAACATTACCCTGTTCTTAAACTGCTAACAAACTCAAATGATGGTTTTTTATTTGGCTAACCACCAACCTACAACCAGGATGGTTTTACACTCGGCTTACCACCAACCTATAAACAACTACAATGGTTTTATACTCCACTTACCACCAGCCTACAATCAAATAAGATGGTTTTGCATGTGGTTAACCAAAAATCATATAAGGATACTTTTCAAGTGGTTTACCACCAACCACATCATGATGTGTAGTACTATTATTAGCTCTCTTCACCTATCCTTATTTTACTGCATTTGTTATCATCTTATCATTGAGTTAGGGTTTCAAGTGAAGAAGAAGGCACATGGCTCCTACAATAAATCAAAAGCATTGGCATATACACATATGATCTATAGGTGAATGTGCATCTAACATAATTCATATAGAATGCAAAAACCTTAAAGGATGATGACATACCCTAAAAATAACAATGGAAGCTAGCTTGGTCAAAATAGTGTAGCCTTATCCCTGAATAATGCAGAGACTTATTTTTTATTCACACAACCATACAATCAGTTTCATAGTTATTATTACAGTCCTATAGACCCTAGTTCTAAATAATATTCCATTTCTTAGTAGTTTCCCCTTTTAGCATATTTCTAAAAATAGTGAGTTCCAAACTAGTCATGTATATTTATTGCATATCTTATGAATTTTGATTTAATCAAAAATTTGTCTTAATTAAATCTATACTTTTTAATATCTAATTTTAAAATCTCTCTGTGTGTGTGTGTGTGTGTATATGTGTGTGTGTGTGTGTGTGTGTAAAGCCAGTATAAATCATGAATACAAATGTTTGAATTCCACATAGAGCACTTGAATGAATAGTAATTATTGAGAAACTATCAACATCATTATAAATTATCTCCAAGCAAAAAGATGTGATAATATATATACCATACTAAATATTATCACATCTTTTTGCTTGGAGATAATTTATAATGATGTTGATAGTTTCTCAATAATTACTATTCATTCAAGTGCTCTATGTGGAATTCAAACATTTGTATTCATGATTTATACTGGCTTTTTACTTGAGAAAATGTGACTAAATTATATTGTAACTTTTAAGTGTGCATTAAAAAATAGTGCTATAGTTTCAAGCTACAATACTTCTCTCTTATCTTAATTTAGTTGGTCCATTGATTTACTTTCTCAATCCTGGTGGTGATTGATTTGTATCTGTATTTTAAGTCGCATAGTTTTTTTTAAGGACATAAATCTATAGACATAGCATGAAATTTTAGCATGTTCATATTTTTCATGGTAAACTCATGTTTGAATTAGTTTTAAAGGATTTTTTAATTGTACTATTTAAAATCTAAATATGTTACTTCTTTCCATTTTTGAAATTTCAATGTTGACATTACAATGGAATATGTCAATTTGTATTTTACAATGTTTAAAACTTATATTATAATTCAATTTCTATATAAATAGACTACTGTGTTGACAAGCACATGAATATAATGAGAAGTAATTTTTTTTGTATGTGTGCATATCATTGAACCACACACAACAAAGCCAATAAATTTGAGGCAAATATATAATAATTTTTAGTTACATATTAGGTTTTCTTATTAAAAAAATTCAAATCTTATTAGCTAGATTAACACCCATGAATATATGTACAATAACTAGTAAAACAATAAATAATTAAATGATGTCTCTATTTTTTTAAACATTACTACATCCTTAACCTATAGCGTGTCTAGGGATATGTGTGACCGACTTATGACTTACATAACCTTTAATATTATCTTATCATATTTCTCTAGGATTCTTATATTGTTAGTAGGTGTGGCCTATATAATAACTATGGCCTAAGTAGACTATATATATGAGGTAGTGGTTAGTCTTTGATCATCATATATCAAATTTTGTTTTTATTGCATTGTTGTGGAGGTTTCCCCCTCGAAGTATCTTAATCATATGTATCGAGTATAATGATTTTTCATCAATTATTATTGTGGATCTACTTATTTTGCTTATATTTATGTGATATATTATTCCATTGGTGTCAATTATGTAAGTGATTTTATTAAAAGTGGTATTAGAGTGTCGATTTGGCTAAGTTTTTATGATGTTATTTTTTGGATCCGGTGTTCTTGTTATCCTGAGAGATAAAGGATCAACAAACATAACTTTTGATCTAGGAAGAATTTAAATTTTTCATCACCGCAATATTATTCAAAGTCTTTTTTGGGAGAAAACTGTGGATTTTTTTCACCTTTGTGAAAATTAGTAGTCATTGGATTCATCTCAGTAAGATGATCACAACAATATAATATTTTGGTATACTTTTTTCAAGCCCAAAACCCTCTATCGTAGGGTTCATGCATGGCTAGTCCTAACACTCGTGGTTGTAGGAAAGTACAAGACACTAGAAATATGCCTCATGAGAATGACATGGAGTCTAAAACTTATAATCTTTTGATTCCTGATGTGGTTCACCAACTTCACTCATATAGCAAATCATGGTGAAGAAATATGATCTCAATATGGTAAAAGGGTCCATCACTAGGGTAAAATGGGACATCAATGTTGGGAAGAGTTAGTTGGAAATTATTAATGGGAAATTAACCACTCTTTTGGCTCATCTTTAGCCAAATAATCCTCTAATCCATTTGGGTTCTCCCAACTAGAATAATCACAGCTTCAATATTAGTTTGAAGCACATGATACCAAAATTGAAAGTGCACAAATATGATGGTAAGGATCCACTCACTTAAATCAATCAAATGAAAATATTATTTGATCTACATCACACCCTGTGTGCATAAAAGGTGGTCATGGCATCTATATATCTAGAACCAAATTAGTTCATTTGGTACTGATGCTTGTGTGATCAGAATAAAAATAATGACCTTCCTATTAGCTGGTTGATATTTAATAATGAGCTATAGATGCACAATCTCAACAATGTGTTTGAAAACTACTTCACTTAGTTAACAAATTTGTAACAAATAGGTCTTGTAAAGATTAAATTTAGAAATTCCAAAATCTCTCCTTACACGTGGATGACATTAATGAGGACAACACAAATGACTTGTTTTTGGGTGGACTCAAGGATAACATTGTATTTTGTGTTCACATGTTTAATCCAAATTCAATATTTAAATCCATAACATTAACATGCAAGGCAAAGGAAATAGATCTGGTCAAACAAAGGGTTTTCACTACTGGCAGAGAATGTAATTATCCAACACAATCAGTTCCTCACCTTACAAGATTGATATCTAAAAAATTGAAGAGATGCATGAAAAAGGGTTATGTTTGAGTTGTGATAACAAGTGGAGCAAAGGACATAAATGTGTTGATAATAAGTTGATCTACTTTAAAGTATATAATGAAGATGAAGAATATGATGCAACCTCAAGTGAGGGCAAGGAAGAGATAGAGGAGAATCTGTAGATGCCCACATTACTACCTCTTATCATGTACTTTCAAGTATTCTCTCACCTCAAACCCTTAAGGATGTGGACTTACTCAAGAAACAAAAGGTGACAGTGTTGATAGACTCAAGGAGTACACATAACTTCATCAACAATAAGTTGGTTACTCATTTGAACCATTTCATTTACCTAGCTCCAAAATTTTAGGTCATGATTTCAGATGGTGGCACAATCAATTATTTTGAGAAATGTCAAACTTGATATAGGAGACTGCAAGCTGGATTATCCTATGTTTTTTATTCCCATGGATGGGGTTAACATGATTTTGGGAGTATAATGGCTTACAACCCTGGGCACAATAAAGATAAAATTTCATAAACTATTCATGCACTTTTATTATAAAGGTAGGACATTTCAACTACATGGATTACATGTAAAATATCCACAATTGGTTAGTTTGCTTAGAAGATGAAAAGTCTCAAAAAAAGGGCTCAAGTATCTGTAGCACAATTATTCATAGAAGTTCCACTAACAAAGGTGTATACACATCCTGATCTACATAAGATTCTTGATGACAAACCAATAATTTTTGGCACCATGCCTAAAGGACTAACACCAAGTAGATAACATGATCATGCCATTCACCTAATTTTGAGTATTCAACCACCTAACATCAGAGCATACATCTCTCCATATGTCTAGAAGAGTGAAATTAAAATTATGGTACATAAGATGTTAGAGGCAAGTATTATCAGACATAACCAAAGTGAATATTCGTCCCACATGATCATGGTGCATAAGAAAGATGACACTTCGAGGATGTGCCTAGATTAAAAATAACTTGACAAATACACTATTAAGTATAAGTTCCCTATTTCAGTAATTGATGATTTTCTAGATGAATTACAAGGTGTTATTTATTTTACAAAACTAGATCTTTGTTTTGGGTGCTATTAGATTTAGATTCATGATGAGGATATCCTTAAAATAAATTTCAAAACTCATGAAGGCCATTATGATTTTATGGTCATGTTGTTTGGTCTCACAAATGCACCATTTACATTTCAAAGTTTGATGAACACCCTTTTTTAAGCCTTTTTTTAGGAAATATGTGTTGGTGTTTTTTAACAATGTCTTAATATACAACAAAACTTGGGAAGAACATTTATAGCATGTGAAATAGGTACCATTAATTCTGTAACAACATCAAATTTATGTAAAACTTTTAAAATGTGCTTTTAAAGTCCAATAGGTGGAGTACATGGGTCATATTGTTTCACATGAAGGAGCCAAAGTTGACCCGCAGAGGATCAAAGATATGATGGAATGGTAGGTGCCAAAAACCCTCAAGATTCTCATGATTTTTTATGGGCTAACAGGTTATTATCATATATTTGTGAAAAATTATGATAGCATATCAACACCACTCACAATCTTATGAAATAAATACTATTTTCATTGGAATGATACAATTACCAAGTCCTTTGAGAAGATGAAGGAAGTTATGTGCACCACTCCAATTTAGACTACCCCTATATTTTCCAAAACTTTTATTATTGAATGTGATGCATCAAGTTGTTGAATGGGGGCATTACTCTTGCATAAAAGAAGAACCATTGTATTTGAGAATTGTCAACTCAAGGTTAAAAATAGGTTAAATCCAATCTATGAGAAATAAATGTTGGTTATTCTTCATGTATTCAAGCAATGGGGACCTTATCTAATGGGTAGACACTTTAATGTAAAGACTAATCATAATAATATAAAATATTTTTTTAAATAATGATTTTCATCAAAAGAATAAAAAAAAATTGTGACTAAAATGTGGGGATATGGATTTAAAATCATCTATAATAAAGGCAAAGATAATGTTGTAGCAGATATGTTATCTAAGAGGGATGAATCCACTAAGGCATTGTTATGTGCAATAACCATTTGGTAGACATATTGGTTTGAAAAGGTGTAATCATAATGGTAGAATGATGGGGATACACAAGTTTTGATTCAGAATATCCAACATGGTTATGATGCCTTGACCAAATTTTAGTGGAAAGTGTTATGGTCCCAGTGGGCAGACTTCACTAACACCTCGAGGTTTTGGTGTAGCGGTTCGTTACATGTGGTATTAGAGCCACCACCCAGGTTCGAATCGTAGAGTAGGTGGGGTACGCCGGTATTGCAGTGTTTGATCGGGGCTTGTACATGGGGGCAATCTCCTGTACATGCGCAAAGCAAGCCCGACGTCTGCGGCTTCGAAAGCGTGGTGGGATGTTATGGTCCTGGTGGGTGGACTTCACTAACGCCTCGAGGTTTTGGTGTAGCGGTTCGTTACAGAAAGGTTATGTTTTATGGTATAAAGATAGTTTATATGTATGTAGGAAGTATAGACTCAAGAACAAGATCCTTATGGAGCTTCATACATCTCTAATAGGGGGCACTCAAGGATTTTGAAAACCTATCATAGAATCAATTTAGATTTACTTTGGGAAGGGATCAATTAGGATATAAATAAATTTGTGGCTGAATGTATGGTGTGTCAATAGAACAAAAGTGAAATAATTAAGACACCTGATCTTCTACAAACTTTATTGATTTTTACTATAGGCGGGGGGAGGTATCCATTAATTTTAGTATAGGATTACCAAGGTATGAAGTTGAAATTTTCATCATGTCAATTGTGGATAGATTCATAAAATATGCTCATTTTTTCTCCTTGTGACAACCATTTGTAGCCAATATAGTAGATGTTGCTTTTTGGATACAGTTCAAAAGTTGCATGATACTCCTAAGATCATTATAAATGATCATGCTCTGATATTTATTAGTTATTTTTAGATTGATATATTCTCATGTTTGGGGTACTCAACTGTCTCATAGATCAGCATATCATCCTAATTATGATGGATAAACAAAGGTGGTCAACAAATGCCTACAAGGTTATCTCTATTGTTTTGCATCAAATAAAAAAAAATGATGGTTTCATTAGCTACCACTAGAAGAAAGGCAGTATAACACTCCTTCGATACCTCTTCAAAAATGTCTCTATTTGTGGTGATTTATGTTTATAAATTGTTATCCATCACTTCATATTTGAGGGTGTAGCCCAAGGTTCAAGCTATTGAAGAACACATTTGACATCAATAAGAGGTACTAGCTAGTTTGAGAGAGAATTTGGCCACGACACATAATAGAATAAAGCAACAAGTGGATCAACATCAAAGTGGAAATAATTTTGGAATAGGTGAATGGGTTATCTTTGTGTGTTTGCAACCATATAAACATATGTCTCTTAAGCAACAAAAAAAGGATAATAAACTCTCTCCAAAGTATAATGGCCCTTATAAGATCTTGTAGAAAATTGGTAATGTTGTAAATAAGTTGGAGCTACCCCAGTTCACTTGCATGTATCCTATATTTCATGTATCTTGTTTGAAAAATGTAATTATACATAGAGTTTATGCCTATACCAAGTTATTATAAATGGATGAAGAAGGTCGAGTCATTTTGGAACCTAAAGAGACCTTACACACATGCATAAAAAGGTTGTGAACAAGAGAGATTTGATCAAGTGGAAGAATTTGAACTATGAAGATGTAACATGGAAGGATGAATCTTTTCTGTAGTAACATCCATAATTGTTCAATATTAAGGGAAACATTGGTTTGAAAGGGAGTGCATGCTACATCATTAACCTATAGCGTGTCTAGGGATATGTGTTACCAACTTATGGCTTACATAAACTTTTATATTATCTTGTCACATTTCTCTAAGATTATTATATTGTTAGTAAGATTTCCTTATGGAATAACCATGACCTAAGTAGAGTATGTAGACACCTAAAACTGGACACAACTAGCTTCCGACCAGACTTCAGATCGATTCCTACCAACTATTGCAAATTAAACCTAGGAATCACTGAACATCCCAAATTTGCTTACGCATCATTCATCAAATCTCATAATCATGTTGAGACATCCCTAATTAGGATATTCTATTGTATGTAATAATAACCTCTCATAGATCATCCTTAATTACCTTGCACTATTACAACTATCAATTTGGCTTATAGACCTATTAAGTGGGGCACTTACACACTTAAATAAATCTTGAAAGAGCTAAGTGACTAATCTAAATCAATTAGCAAACTAAACAATATTAAATGCCTAGTTGAATTATCCATTTTAATTAATGAATATCTAAAAAAGAAAATTCAAAAATTTAAAATATCAAAGCCTTTCATCATTGCCTTTATGAGTTGTCAAGCTCTTTGAAAATATCATAAAATATCTAATTTGAGAGCCATGCCTAGTGATTGCAAATCATTATTACTTGACAACTATTAACTTAACTGAAGTTAATTTTAACTCAGTTAGGTTTAGTTTGAACCCATTGCAAGCATAAACTCAACTTTGACTCACCTTAGATGAGAGTTAATTCCTAAAGTTACAAATACAAGACCATGCCTATTGGTTTTTAAGCTATTTTTGATGCAAATTTATTATGCATAAATATCTTCAACAAGCTTGGATATTGTAGAGTTATAATACCTAAATGCCTAGAAAGTAAGGTTATCTTGCTCAAATTTTAAGCCAAGCAATCACAAGCCAAGGTGTCAAGGAGAGAAGGAGCCAAGCAACCTCCATTGTCAAAGACTTTTTGATGCACACGTCGAGCAAGCCATTCAACAAAGCCATTTGGAGCTCCCAATAAAGATAAAAGAGTTGTGTCTTTTATGTTTTTGTTGTGCTTTTATTTAGTTTTGTTACCAAAGCTCTCTCTAGTGTCTAGGCTAGAGGTGTTATGAATTTAGTGCGTTAATTTCATTGATTTTATGAGACTAACACAAGACTAACCTCCCCTCTATGTCAAATTCCTAGTTCACATGTTGGAATGCTCAGTGGGATTGACGTTGATCTCTTTGAAACAAAAGATAGGAAACCTAAGATCTCATTTCAGAATATTGTTTTCTCACTTGATTTTGGGCTTCTAAGCAAGAAAACCCTTTGACAAATTACATGTCTTAAGGTGGAAAAAGCAAAGTTTGAACATGACTAAATCTTGCACACTTTGTCCTAGGTATTTAAAATGAACTTAGTTCTTTTCATGCCTTAGTTATTT
Source organism: Torreya grandis (assembly GCA_037957365.1). NCBI lineage: Eukaryota > Viridiplantae > Streptophyta > Pinopsida > Cupressales > Taxaceae > Torreya > Torreya grandis. The sequence continues at coordinate 1,639,567 of JARHVA010001235.1, read as the reverse complement.
TTGAAGTTTTTTGCAAATTTTTCAAACAACTAATACCAAAGGGCTCAAATTTCACAACATACTTTATTTTAGTGCACTAAAATGAACTTTCACATGTAGTTACATACTCCTAAGAGTTGTTCATTTTATGCTTATTTTTTGAAAGTTGTTTGTTTCTAGCAAACTGAGTGACGTGTGTATGCTCTCCCCCCATCCCCTTTAGGGAACTTGGGTGACCAAAAATGCTCATTATTTGCCTTTATCTCTTTAGTCCAAAAGCATGAAAAGAAAGTCATTAAGGTCCTCCCTGAATTTGTATAATTTGGGTGATCCAAATGTGACCCTAAAATCTTTTCACTTGTCTTTATTTTTATGCATTTTGGCTTGTAAGTAGGATTTCATCGCCTCCTCATGAGTTTTTTAGGGAAGTGTTGACCTGGAAATTCATCTTCCAATATTTTTTCAACCCCAATCCATGGTGGGGTATATAAATTGAGTTGGTGAATTATTGGGACTATAATTTGAGTAGTTAAACTACCTTCATTAGTGGCTACTACCCTCAGAACGTATGATCAACTAAAACATCACACTACAATAAGCAAGTGACAGATGTAGTGGTTGTGAAAAGGAAAAGAACTTTTTACAATAAGTTGATTGATGTTGATCCAATTTAAGTGAGCATATCTTGTGTTAGCCACACTTGGGACCATCTAGAAATGAGCAAAAATTGATAGTTTAGAACAACCCCACTTGCCACAGACTGCGACATGGAACAAACTCTTGAGAGAAGAGGGGGCCTAAAAACCTTGTTTTTCATGCACTTTTAGTTTTTGAATTAACAATTAAAATCCTCTCAAGAGCAAGTATATTCACAAAATTTGATAGTATTATGCAACCTTGTCAATTTTAGGATTTAAGATGTTACACTTAGGTGTTTTCATCATTTTATCTTTTATTGCATGGTCTTAAGTCTAAACTATTTATTTATATTACCACGTTAAAATGAGTATTATTTATACATCACTCTTTTGTTTAAGGAGGTGTTACACCACCCATTTGACATTGTGTATGTGCTTTAAACTTTTTGCCAAACCTTTGTGTGTGTCACTTGTTTGAAAAAGGTGTCATTATGCTACCCAATTCATTTCAAGTTTTGTGCCTTTTAGTCTTGAAACAAAGCTTGATCATATCTTTAGAGCATGATAACATTATTATGCTACTTAAAATCATTTCAAAGACTTATTTGTCTTGTGTCAAAATTCCTATTTCAAAACCAAAACCACGTGTGCCTTTTGAGATCTTTATCTAGTGTTATTATGCTACTCATTCTTGTCTAGTTTGTTGTATGTTTAAAGAAGCCTAGTTTTCTACATTGAGTTCAAAATTGGCCTTGACAAGTTCAAATCCAAACATTTATTGATTTTTTCCTATGCCTTGTGTAATTCTAGCCTAGACATTGATCTTTCTCTTTTAGGTTGTGCAACTTGGGTTAATTCTTTATTCAATTTAAAGACTATTGTTTGTGCCTAGATTTGGGAGAAATAGCCTATCTTTCATATGCCTAGAGTCTCATGCCTTATACCAACTAACCAAGATCATGTTTAAATCTGAATGCCTAGTTTATGCCAAAGTGTTTCAAATTATTAGATTAAATCTCTTACCTTATTTTGTTTTAAGTCTAGCTTTTGTGCCTTTTCCAAAAGACCCAACAATGCCTATTTTGAGCTTAGCTTTTGTGCCTTCTCCAAAAGACCTAGTAACTTTTATTTTCTTTAGCTTAGACTTATTTGAAACACTTTACACCTAGAGTTTGGCATTTTAGTTTTATTTCATCTACTCGACCTTTTTGTGTAAGACATTTGATGTTGGACATATGATGTTAGACTATTTTGTACCAAGTTTTAGCATAAACCATTTTGGAGATACAACTTCACCCCTAACCCAGTTTAGACTATGTTTGGACTATTTGTCATTTGGACCTTATTTTTTAGAGTTTGTAGAACTCTAGGCATTTTTGCAAAATGTTCATCATTGATTTGGATATGTCTCGTTACACTCATAATGGATCCATGTACAATTTAAGTTATGATAACATGGTTGCATATGATGACTTTGTTCAAGACCCCTACTAGGGTGATGTTGTTTGTGAGATAGATCCTTATCCTCCTTACAATACTCAATCTAGGGAACAAAGCCAAGATACTCAATAGCAGTATGCGGTGATACCTTCTTTGGGCCGATTAATGTACCAAGTTCGCCATTTCACCATTCATGGCACCCATTCCCCCACCTATACTATTAACCCTCCTTTAGCTTGTGTGACCAACCAATCTCCACAACGTCCAAGGATTACCATTCTAATACCTTGTCCTTTGGCTTGTGCAAATAACCAACCTTTGCAATGCCCTACCATTTCTATTCTAGGACCTCGTCCTTTGGCTTGTGTAAGTCACTGAGCTTTGTATCACCCTATCATTACCATTCAAGGACCTCTTCCATTGGCTCATGACAAAAACCAATCTTCTTAATGCCCCACCATTGCCATTTCAAGCCCTTTCAAGTATGGTAGCTTGTTATCTCAATAAAGTTATGCAATCATGACTAGATGAGTCACAGTTACTATCTTAGGTTGGAAACCAATATTTGTTAAGCCCATTGTAGATGAGCCCATTTACAAAGAGGCCATTACCCAACCGCCGATCATTCTTCATACATTGCCAACCTTCCCCCACTTTAGAAAACCCATGCTGATCATCAAGCCACAACCAAGCCAATCATTACCTCTCCAACAAACCCAATCATTCAAAGACCAAGATGTGTTCAAAACTAGTATTTTACAACTACTTGTAAATCAAGGCCAATAGAACTAATCAAACTGAGATGTTTTTGTTGAAACACCTATTTGTAACATGTCAACTTGTGATGAATCACCTTTTGATACCTCCCCTATTATCAAGGAGTCTCACTCTGACAAGGCAGTCTTTACTAAATCACTTCTTAATGATTATAATCACCTTTGGGTAAATCATTATCTCGACCATTTCCCTATTTTTAAAGAGTCTCCCTTTGACAAGTTAGTCTCTATGGAGTTATATATTGACCTTTTTCCCTTTTTTGAGGAGTCTCACTTTGACAAACCAATATATGTGGATCTCATTATGCCATCAAAGGCCGTTACTTGTCCAATACTAAAATTCAATAAGACATCATTATAGTAGCATCCACCCCATATGAAAAATCAACATTGAAGTTAGGTTCTATTCTTGAACCTACATCATATTTAGCATCAGGAATAAAATCAATGTTAGTCTCAACATCAAATTCATGGTCTCATCATTTAGACTCAGCTTTAGAATTAGAATACGCTCATGGCTATTACAACATTGGTTACACATTCCTTATAAATCAATTTGAATATATTTGTGATCTTTCCATGCTTTTCGAGGATGATTACTTCAACATTGACATAAGTTCTCCTAGTATCTTCTATGAGGATTGTGTTGCCTCTTCCCATTCCATTACCATTCCACATGCCATTAACACCAACCAACTTAGCCATTATATTGACATTCCACCTCCCACAAGTTTCGATTAGGACTGATAGAATCACACCTTGTTGAACTGCATCCATGGTGACATAGTAGTTATAAAATATTATGGGGACCACGACCACATTCATGCAAAAGAAGAACAATATCCTAGTAAAATATTTTTAGAGGCGCTAGGAGGCAATCAAAGTCTAAACTCAACATCTTCTAGTGAAACCTTGTTTGAGGCACTAAAAGACAATCAAAGTCAAAAGTTAATGTTTCTTAGTGAAACCTTTTTGGATGTGCTATGAGACAATAAAGATAACTTCATTAATGAAAAAATCATTGAGGTAACAATAGTTGAGCACAACAATTCTTCACTACTTGATGAAGGCATTATTAAAGATAACATCAATATAACTTCTAATCTACAGCCTAATCAGATGGTAGCTACTCTCAAGATCAAACAACAAAAAAATCTGGTGGTCTTATTGAGAGCATATTTAGAAGTCTTCGGCCCCACCACATCCAAATTTATGTTGAATCTAGAATCAACAACATTGTGTGTGCTTAAAAATCCTTATCTTCATTTGTTGCCGAACAATTATACATTCCATTATCATCCACCTTTAAATTGCCAAATCAGACATATTATCCACTATTTATTTGTATTTCCCATCCTAGACACACTTTCCTTTATAGAGGCTATGAATATATATTATCTCAAAGTTTGAAGGAAACATAATCAATTACCAATGAAGGTCATAAAAACATTATTGAAATCCAAATCTGTAGTAGGTTCTTGACAAAGTAGTCATTTAGAAGAGGAGTGGGCTAACAATTTACAATATTTGACTATTCTAGTTGTATCATATGCTAATCAAGATGTGCATCTCCACATCAACAAGAATAACATAAAAATTTACCTTACCATAGCTATTTACCTTACCATTTTCATTTGCCATTTACTTTGTCATTGTCATTTGCCATTCCTCTTACCATTATTTCATACCCTGCCATTTACCTTACCTTATCACTTGGGGTTCACCCTATCAACACTATAACCGATTGTCATAATATCACTATCCTTAAACAATGCCATATACTATACTATTCTACTATACCTTCACTGTTAACCAAAGCTTATTTTTGGCTTGCCCTACCTACCCCTTTTAACCTTGGTTTCATTGGTTCTTTCAACACTTTCTATGAGGGGATTCCAATCTTGTTTCAACAGTTTCAAAATTCTATGTTTTATTGGCAGTCTATGAAAGTAGTATGACATTGGATCTGGAAAGTTATTTTTCATTTATGTTTGACTAGTGCCTATGATTATAACTGCCTATGGGCAAATAAGTATTCCATCTTGTGTTACTAATTATAGTTGCCTATGGGCAAATTAGTATCATTGACCTATGTCGTTGTCTCTTAATTATAACTGCCTATGGGTAAATTAGGAATAACACCTTTTATCACACATTGTCGCATCACCTTACCATTACTATTATCATTTGCCTTACCATCTATCAAAATTTGCAAACTTGTTACCTGGTCGGATCTCACCACCTTTAGTGTGGGCAAAACTATTGTGACTTAAGGTCCTAATGGGACTATATAGGAGGCATCAATTCATATTGAGGCAAACTCAGTCCCCCTTTTCTGTACACTCTCACCATTTTATGAACAGCTTAAGCCAATTCTCTTGTCATTTTATGAGTTGGATCATTATGTATCTCGTAATTCTCAATCGAGCTGAGATACCCCAAAATTTCCAAAAACATATAGAAAATTTTAAAAATCATATAACATTAGCAAATTGGCTTACCATCTCCTAGAGAGATATATAACCTTAAAATATTAAAACATGTGTCATGTTTAAACCTAGTCAATCATCCTCAATCTGCCCTACTAGGCCAAATCCATTATTTATTCTAAATCGATTCCACTACCATTAGGGGTGTGACCTTCCCTTTGCATGTATCCTTACTTGGGGGCACCACCCATTTATTATTCCATTGAGCCTTCACGCATAGATATTGACTTGGTCGATGACATAATGCTTTCTATTGCTTTTATTTTCAAGGTTTTCTGTGTGTTTATTTGCTTTGTTTGTTTGTCTGCTTGTTTGTTTATTTTCCTTGTGCCTTAACTTAGTTTATATGCATTCATTGGGTGATTCTTTGTACATTATTCTTGAGTTTATCCATATTCTTATGTCAACATGTTCAACATGGTTTTTATCATTCGTGGATTGTTTTTAATTATTTATTGGATTGAGAGTTAGTCCTTATGCACATTTTGGCTACATCATCATGGTACATGCCATCACATGCTACAAAAAAAATAGCTCAAGAAATCTTACAAGCAATGGAGCTGCATAAAATTGCCCTTGGTAACCTTGGTAAATCCTCCCATCCTCCTTAATTCAATCAAAACCTTGACCATTCTATTTATATCAATGTTAATACAAATGAGCATCTTTGCATTGGTAGGTATGATCAAATCATTAACATCAATCGATTATTTATTCTTCCAAACATCTCTTTCATCACTTTGTGCATCCCCCTGTGTCTGGTTGTTTGTGGCTTCTTCAAGCATTAGACCATCACATCTACGTTTACGCTTGCTCATCTTTAATCTATGCAATAGGTTATATCCTTGAGTTATGCTTGCCAATCTACCTTACTAGGGTACAACCCATAAATCATTATTCAATCCCAGTCATCTTAATGATTATAACTGCCTATGGACAAATCATTATTTCAACTCATTAACCCAACTATGGCATATGCTTGTGCTATTGATTATAATCGCCTTTGGGCAAATTGGTGTCTCAACCTTTATTACTGATTATAATCGCCTTTGGGTAAATCAATATTTTTTAAATCAATGCATGTAAGCATTCTATCGATTAGATTAATCTCACCCATTGATTAATTTCATTCTTTTTCTTGCTTCTTTTCGAGGGACCATCCATCAATCTATGTGTCAGCCACTCTCTCGAAGAGGCATCATTATAGGTTTCCCAAACATTATTTGGAGCTTCTTTTTCAATCATTCTTATTTCATTCTTAACGGTTTTTTTCATTCTTTGAGAAGATGTTACTATGCATAAAGCTTGCAACATCTTTCCAAACAGGGGCAAACTGTAGACATCTAAAATTGGTCACAACTGATTTCAGACTGATTCTTACCAACCATTATAAATTAAGCCTAAAAATCATTGAACATCCCAAATTTGTTTGCGCATCATTCATCAAAGCTCATAATCATGTTGAGACATTCCTAATTAGGGTATTTTATTTATGTAATAATAACCTCTCACGGATTCATCCCTAATCACCTTGCAACATCACAACTGTCAAATTGGCCTATGGACCTATTAAGTGGGGCACTTGCAAATTTAAATAAATTTTGACAGAGCTAAAATGTTAATCTAAATCAATTAACAAACTAAACAAGATTAAATGCCTAGTTGAATTACCTATTTGTAATTAATGAATATCTAAAAAAGAAAATTCAAAAATTTAAAATATCAAAGCCTTTCATCATTTCCTTTATGAGTTGTCAAGCTCTTTAAAAATATCCTAAAATATCCAATTCGAGAGCCATGCCTAGTAATTGCAAATCATGATTACTTGACAACTATTAACTTAATTGGAGTTATTTTTAACTCACCTAAGTTTAGTTTGAACCCATTCTAAGCCTAAACTCAACCTTGACTCACTTTGAGTGAAAGTTAATTTCTAAGGCTTTAAATACAAGGCCATGCCTATTGGTTTTTAAGCTATTTTTGGTGCAAAGTTATTATGCACAAATATCTTTAACAAGCTTGGATATTTTAGAGTTATAATACCTAAATGCCTAGCAAGTAAGGTTGTCGTGCTCAAATCTTAAGCCAAGCAATCACAAGCCAAGGTGCCAAGGAGAGAAAGAGCCAAGCAACCTCCATTGTCAAAGCGTTCTTGATACACAAGCTGAGCAAGCCATTCAACAAAGCTATTTGGAGCTATCAAGGAAGGTAAAAGAGTCATGTCTTTTATGTTTTTGTTGTGCTTTCATTTAGTTTTGTTACCAAAGCTCTTCCTAGTGTCTAGGCCAGAGGTGTTAGGAATTTAGTGTGTTAATTTCATTGGTTTTATGAGACTAACACAAGACTAACCTCCCCTCTATGTCAAATTCCTAGTTCGTAGAGTATATGTAGGAGGAAGTGGCAAGTCTTTGACCATCATGTTGCGAATTTTTTTCTTACTGCATTATTGTGAAGGTTGCCCCCTTGACGTGGCTAAGTCATATTTATCAAGTATTATGCTATTCCATCAATTATTGTTATGGGTTTGCTTATTCAACACATATTTCTACGATATATTATTCTATCGGTGTGAATTATCCAAGTAATTTCATTACAAACATCATTTTTGATAAAGATTTAAATATCAACTAATAAATCCTAAAAACTTTCTTCAAATCTTTAGATGCCATGTGGATTTTATCAGTGAAGCTAAATAACAAGACAAATCAAATACTGTATACCAATGAAATCATTGCAAAATAGAAAATTTAGTGAATTGTTTACATAAATAAATCACAACGCATTGATATCATTTCAACTATAATTAAATCTACAAACACTTTACACTTTCCCTAGAATCTTAGGTTGTCAACCTATATTCTCAATTTTTACTATATGTACATGTCCAATTCTACATAGTCAATATAACATGAAATTTAAAGTACACTTAAATACATAGTCTTACATTCAATTTAGTGCTTTGAAATTTCAAACAAAACATGTTCTTTTGTCCCAACCAAATCAATGCTAAGATACAATGTAGAAAAGCTTTTCATATTGCTTTGTTAGAACTTTAAAATATCCTATAAAAATATTTGTATACGTTTATAGAATCTATTTCAAACCACATGTTATTTGTTTTCTAAAATTTTAATTATAATTTTTTAATTAAACTTACTTTCTCAATAATAACAACAAATAACTAGGGGTAATACTCTTAACACAAAAGAACCTACTCATCATACAAGTATAATCAACATTTGTTACTAGACACAACAAACACTAAATTTAATCAACCATTTTCAACTTATCACTCTACATCCTCTTTTATCTCTATTTTTTTTTTCTAACTCATCTTCCTCTCTCATATATATTACTTTCTTTTCATTCATTGAAATGTACTAACTTGGATAAGATTTTCCTTATCACAACTTTGTTATTAAGATAACCATCACTTACTCCTCGATGGAATGAATCCAATAAGATAACAATAAATATGGGTGGTAGAAGTATTTATATTTTTTAAAATATCGATTAAAATATAATATTTCATAGTAGAAAATGGAAAAATTACACAATTTCACCTTGCATGTCATACAATCTATAAAAAAAAATGATTGTATATAAGTAAATTATTAAAAAAAAACAAAAACACGGTCATACGGCCTTTTAAAAAAAAGTTGATTGCATTTAAATAAAATTTAAAATAAATACGGTCATACGGCCATCAAATTTAGCACTGATGAGGGTGGGGTTAAAAAAAAGGGAAAATAAAGCCATGCATGCATCGTGGGGCTCTCTTTATTAAAAAAAAAAAAAACCCGTTTTGTCATTGTCGTTAAACCCCTCCGTCCCTCCCTGCAGCCAATCAAAAAGAGAGCTCAATTAAATTCCGTCAGCCAGGACACATTTCAATTAACACAAACTGAAAAGAGCAGTTGTGCCTCCACAAGATCTGTGTATTATTATGTTTTCGGATTATTAAGATCAAGGGTTGAACTTCCCTGGACGGAGGATTTGGGCATATATTTCAATATACATACAATTCTATCAGAAACAAATAACTATTGGAAGTTGTTATTGAATTCACAGAAGGGCTCTGGTTTTGGGAAAGTTCGATTTAATATACGGCGCGATGTTCCGCAGATTTTTTTAATTTGTATTGGTTGAGGGAATCTTTTCTTTGAAGCGTTATTTATATGAAATTGGAATGCAGAAGGGACTTGGTTTGTAGTTTGTAATATATTATTGATCGGCATTAGGAAGCAAAATTGAATTGAGGAAATGAACAACAATAATGATATGCCGCCGCTGCCAAGCAGGAGGCATAGTTTGAATCAGAATAAGAAGCAGCCTTCATCTTCATCTGACAATGGAAAATCTTTAGGGCCACCTCGTCAACCGTACGTACCTATTCCTTTAATTTATTTCAAAACATGCTATGCAAATAGATGTTTGTGTCTTCGAAGAAATTAAAAAGGGGAATGGTTGGGCACAACGTAATCAATTAACTCTGTCTTTCTCGTTAATTTAAATATCTGAAAGTCAATATAAAATTGATTAGCTTTTTTTTTTTAAACTTGTATTCTAAGTTAAATCTTTTCAAGCAAATTCACGACTTTTTCTCATCTAAAGAAGAAAAGCCCATAAGGCTGACCTTAAGTTCACCCTCATATCCTCGAGGAGTGCCTCAATGAAAGCTGACTTATCTTCTAGACAGAGAACAATATTAGCTTCAAATATTTATCATCAATCCTTATCCTTATAATCCACTTTAAGTAAATGAGGATTTTACTCAAGGCTGGAAACTTGATCTTTTTCATGTCTCATTGTAAAATTTAAATCAAAATTTCTCATGAACCAGCCTCATAATAGAGAGGAAGTAGGCACAGGCAAATATTACTCTTCTGCGTAGCCTAAGATGCGAAGCTCAGTCATCTTGAAAACAGTCTCAAAAGCAACCTATGTCCCACACAGCACTCAAGTAATTTCCTAATTTTTGCCAGTTCCTTACTTTTAAAACTTCACCTGCATAAAAAAATAAAGCAGATACCAATCCAAAAGACATTTTTCTGAAACACATCACATTCAAATTGATTAAGCCATCCTCTATGCACTCACTCTATTTCACTCGTTACTATGCAGGCCATGGTTTCCCAACCCATGGAGGCCCTGATGGGCCACCCCCCAAAATGAGAAAAAGAAAGCATAAAACCAAAGAGCTTCCACTTTCGAGTACCATTCTAGTTCCCACCCACCCACACACACACACACATGCATTATATGTATATATATCTTAAGACTTGCCAAGGACCCCAAAAGTTGTTCAAGCTTTCCAAACTATCCTACTATCACCATTCTTAAATAGTAACTATTTATTTTCCTTTTCCTCGTCAGAGGATTCTACCTCATCTCTGGCAGCCTTGTGGCGATTAGTAAGGGATTCTTCCAATTCCATGTGGTCCCGAGGCAGCATGTAAGTGTGTCCTGCATTCGAGAGAATCCCAGCAGCAGATAGGTTTGCTGTCACATCAAACACATTTTGCCTTCCAAAAGCATGTTAAGGTTCCAGCATCAGATTTTCACAGCTCAGTGCAGATAAGCATTCTCCAGATTTTCCACGTTTCTAGCTACCTGAAACATATGGTGGACCCAACTTCGAACTCGGGGATTTTGAATTTTGTCATTGATTAGGGATGACATAGCCAGGTCTGTATCTTCACCATAGATCCTGCCTGGCCTTTGCTTCTTAACAATTCACAAATACCTTTTATTCTTATTTTAAATTTTTTTAAAGCTACTTAAATAAGGGTTAGTGGGTCCCTCTCCCTTTCATTACTATTTCCAAAAAGAGTACAATAGATACAGGCTCAAAACTGGGTAAGAAAAAAGTCCCTTTACAGAAATAGACATAACTAACAGCAATTAACCTTTCAAGATTTCTGATCTAAGCATCTACACAGTCTACAACCAGTCAAATAGTAGTAGCATTCGAAATTGCATCATTTTTACTGTTCAAAATGGCTACAAGGAAATAGAGTGAATGGCAGTAGTGTAGGAGAATTAAGTAACTAGTTGTAAGTTACCATCCTGTGCAATGATTGCAGCTAAACGAGAAAGAGAGATGGAGATGAATTGATGATTAAGCTGTCACTAGACACCGCAGTATTTTATAAGCATTCTGCTCCCCGATTAGCCTGTCTAAACAAATGTGACCAAGAAAGAAATAAGAACCGAGGCATCAGTACTTTGCTGTCTTCATGAATAGCTTTAAGGCGCCAATCATTGCATGAATTTTTGGACATAGCATTTAGAATCACCAAATTTTTCCATCAACCTCTAAATGGGAGATGCCAAGCGACAATGCTTGCCTTAGACCTTCTACCATGGCCATGGTTTTTGCTCTTGTGTTAGTTTCTGTCCCCATATTTAAGGCATGTGGCAAAAGGAAATTGACAAAAGAATTGCGATGGAGGCCTTATCCACCTGCCGGGCTTGGATTGCCCAAGGAGACGCCATCAAAATTGAGTTTAATTCAGTTTTCTGAAGGATTTTCCTAGCTAATTCTAGCTCTTTGATTTTATTTTATACCTTTCTGCTTATTAGGAGAATTAACAACTTTCTTTTAATGTTCTATGTAACTGGTATAACTGACAGCTAAACTGAAAGAACTGAAATCTGAAATCTTTAACTCTCTTTTGAAATCTCAAACTTAAAGTATTTGGACAGTACAGGAAGACAGCACTAAAATATGAAAAAACCAAACAGAAATTTTGGAGATGGCATTTCTAGATAATAAATAGGGTAAAAGGAAAGTTTCATGATAAGGTATTGAGGGCAGTTTTAGGCCTAGGAAATTCCATGAGCAGTAAGAGCGCTGCACTTGCAATAACTAGCCTTCACAGACTACCTGCATCTTTTCATATACCGAGAATTTTCTTCAAGCATGTTCCATTCTAAGGCTTCGTGGGGTTTTTATGTTTACTTTACCCTCTTTGTTTTTATTTTAAGACCAACCTATAGTTTCTAATGCTAGTCCTTTTATAACAAATTTTGGTGTTTTCCTCATCATAGTTTTTCATTCTTGGTATTTCTAATCCACTGGAAACAAGCTATAATATTCAGCTACCATGATGGTGCTCTCTTGTTATATTGCTCTAACTCTGTCCCAATGCAATTTGACTGTATCAGATAATCCACTCCATGATTATTGTGTTAAATATAATGAATTTATATGTCTTGATTGAGGTATTATGTATCATCATATTATTTATAGTAAATAATCAATATTTTTCTTATTCATTCTTTGCATCTTGTTCATTATGTTGTCGAGTAACATCTTTATTGACATGCCTATTGAATTCATCATGGTATTGGAGCGGATTGTGCCTTGCCTCGTGATGTAAGGAGATTATTGGTTGATTCAAGTTCATGTGAAGCTAGTTCTTCAGCTCTGTCATTGCAGTAAGAAATTCACTTTTTTGTTTGTAATCCTTAAAATACAGAAAAAGAAACCTCAACTAGAAGAGGATTCTGATGAAGACCTGAATTAGAGCACCTTGGGTCGGAGTTTGTTTTGGAGACTGGTTGTCAATAGGATCAAATCAAAAGAGATTAGGAGAATTATAGGCCATTAGGAAGATAATCGTGCGCATGCTAAGAAGGCTGTGTTAGAAATTGTTTGCAAGCTGTATTTTGTTCAATGACTGACTGAGACTGCTGCAATGTTTTGTCCCAGGAGAGCGTGTTTCTTTCAGAAAACACCCAGGACGTCCGAGACACCAAGCAAATTTGATTGACCTTTTGTAGGTTGTCTTTTGGTTCTCTTTGCTCCTTGCAGAAGAGGCTAAGGATGTAGCAGGGTGTTGTGAAGCATGAGTGTTGGGACTTTGTGGGTGCAGTTTGAAGCTTGCCTTGCTGCAGTAAGAATTTTGTGATCTATGCACCAATAGATTTGGTGAGAAGGTGCTACCTTGAAGACCACATCGGCACTAGCTAAGCATGCCAATATTTCTTTGCATGTGTGCTGATTGAGGGCACTCTCCCTTACTGAATCTAGCACAAGTCTACTTGTATACCTGGGTGTGCCACTTCAAAGTTCAAACAAACCATTGCGAAAATCAAACAGATGTTTAAACAGTCAACTTCCAAATGGGTGAAGTGAGTTGAAAGGGTGATTACATGGCATGAAAGCTTGAATGGGAGGTGCAATGTGGTGTGGGCCCTCGCCTTCGATCCATATACCCCCTATTTGTTTAATTTATTTGTCGATCAAAGCAATTGGTTTAAAATTGTGGCACCTTTCTCGTAGCGAGGTAGCAGCTATGCATGGTGCTAAGGGTGTTTCTTAGGTGGGAAGAGGTTTGAGTTCGAGCCCTACCCTCTTCATCATTGGTCTTACTATTTAGTTGAGGCTCAATCCATGGTGACAGGAATGATTATAGCTAAAGCCGTAAGGGGCTACTGAAGGTCACAAGGTGATAAACCAATTAAAACTGGACTTCACTTCAACACCTGTATTTCCTTCATATGGTGCCCTTTTCTGACAACATTTTTTTTGGTTTTTTCAGGAAGTTGTGTAGAATTTAGTATTTTAGTTATGGTTTGGTAATACTTCCACCTGTAGGGTTTTTTACAGTTTTGTTTTCAAGATATCTGGTGTTAAGATCATTTTGGTTTATGAGAAGAAGTTAGATGGAACTAACTATCACAATTGGAAACTGCGGATGGAGTAGCTTCTTATTAATGGATATATGGAAGATGGGCTTAAATTAAACTCTCAAACTAGTAATGAAGATAAGGAAAAGAGTGGGAAGGCGGCATACCATATCAAATTGGCACCTTAGGATCATGTTCAACTTCTTGTGGTAAATGGGGAGAATGCATACAAGGTCTGATATATATTCAAGAATACCTATGATCAGCACAACTTTCTTAAAAATATCAGTTTAAAAAATGAATTAGGTAAATGAATATGGATGAAAATCAAGACGCTATGATAGGAGTTAGAAATCAACTTTAAGGGAATCGGTAAGAATCTTGACAAACTTATGTGACTGACAAACTTGCTACCATCCAATATGAAGATTTATGTGGAAAGTTATAAGACTCTGCCTCTGGCTTATACTTAGTGAAGGCAGGTTATAAGACACTCTTAGAGAAGGAATAGTGGTCTCAAGTTTGAAACCCTCAAGGTTGACCAAAAATTAATGCTTTTATATGGCTGATCTTACGTAATAAATTTCTTTCTCAAGAAAACTTCATGCAATGAGGCTTTCATGGTCCTCCTTAATGTTTTTTCCTGTTGGGATAGCAATGGAATGACAGATCATCTGCTTTGTTTGTGTCCTTTTGTGACAACAATATAAATCCTTTGGCAAGGTTTCTTTTATAAAAATATACCGAGGTCTTCTGATATAAATGAATTTTGGGCATTGTGGAATGTTGTCCCATATAAATCCTATGTTCTTCAAGTTGCTTGGTGCTTTAGCCTAATGATCATTTTGTGGCAGACATACATAGAATGAAATATAAGTTCTTACCAAGGAAGACAGTGCTAGGTTTATCATTTTCTTGGTAAGGTTGTTCTGCTTCATGCCCATCCTTGTTTGCTACAGGTTCGAGAAGATCATAATCTTCGGGATGGTATTTGGCTTCCACCTTCTCAGGACTGGTACAGCATAAATACCAAATGGCTCGTCATCAGGAAACCCAGGACCAGTTGGCATACCTAGAGATCCTTCAGAACAAAGTATTTCATTCTTTGGAAGGATTGGATGTTCATTCTAATAACTATGTGGAAACTGCAGCCACAAGGACACTTTTTTAAAGGCCGCTGAGTGTTGAATTGAGAAGGCTCAGGTACAAACAGATTCAAATATCATTACTTTATTCTTACAAAATACCCAACAAATGTCTACTCAGTGGCAGCTTGCAAACCTTCTAGGTTATATTTTCAGACTCATGCCCTGTTTTAGACAATAGAAATTATACATAAAAGAAGGGAATGCCACTGCGTGGTAGATTATTTATCTAAGAAGGGCTCATTTCTACCACCCTCATAAGATATTGCAAATACAGAATGCAATATGGAACATTTAAAACTGAAATTCATTTTGAGGAGCAATTTTTACACCATATTGTCCAAGAAGATAAGGATGGCTTGAATGCTTTAATCTGATCACTCTCTTAATCATCATTGCAGTATGTGAATCCTGACCAAATGGTCGGGTCCACTTAGTTGGGAGTTCATTTGCAATAATGTTTATTGTCTTCCAACAATTGTATCTTTGCACCTCAGGATGGCTATGGCAAGGATGAAGGGATATGACTTACCGGTAACTTTTAATGGTTGGTCTATTTCACAGCTTCAGAATTATTTTCCCTGAGTCATTTGTCATCTGATGCGCTCAAGAAGCCTGTCATTTCGAAGAAGTTGTGTGTTTACCCTGTTCATATATTAATGATGCTTTCTTGTTGAAAAAGAGTTTAATTGGCATCTGTTTAATATATCCTTATTGCTAGGACTTTAGAGGGACCATCTTTGCCGTTCAAGGTGTGATTTGGGAGAAATTTTCTCATCTCTTTGTCAACTCTAAGATGTTTAACTGGCCAGTCCCCCACATCCTCACCTGCAATGCCAAATTTTAATGAGATATATCAAGATGATTATTATGATGAAAACACCATGGAGGTGGAGAGTGGATTTTTCATTATTAGCTACATTACTGGATACGCCCTCCCCAGGCCCTGGGAGCGCGGGGAAACGCTCCCCGGATACGGGAGCGCGGGGATATGCCCGGATACGTCTGGGTGACGTATCCAGGCGTATCCTGGCGTTTCCTGCATTTTTTTTTTTTCAATTTCGCTTAATAAAAAGTCAAACACGGACTTCAAAAAACAAAACAGAGTATGAAAACATCTCTGCAGTTTCAATGGCTGGCTGTGTTTGACTGTTTTCAAAACGTGAGCCTCAGTCGATTCATCTGTGTCTTCTTTATTTGGGCTGTATACAACAGCTGTGAAGGTTTCCAGAGCAAGTCAGCAAGTCTTCCAGTTATTAGATCGTGTTTCAGCCTTGCCAAAATAAAGGAAATAAATGTCTGTAACATGATCAAGATGAGGGAGAGGTTGAAATCAATTATGACTTTTTTTGCTTATCCTTTATGTCCCAAAAATATGGTTCTCCAGGACTCTTTCTGTGCAGTACATACTGTAAGATCATTTGCACAGGTATAATACAAAAGCTCAATTTGTGAATAAGCTCAAAGAAGAGAACAGGGCATAGTCTTAAGTTGATTTAACACCAGGTCATCTCATTGTAATCTTCACCAAACTGCAGAGAGTGGATTTTCTTTTGTCTTTATTTTTGTCCATGCTGGTAAGTTGTAACATTTGCATTATGTACTTGTAATAATAAATAAGACTAATCTAAGTTCGACAATTGAATATTATGATATTTGGCATTGAGATTTAACACCAGGTCATCTCATTGTAATCTTCACCAAACTGCAGAGAGTGGATTTTCTTTTGTCTTTATTTTTGTCCATGCTGGTAAATTGTAACTTTTGCATTATGTACTTGTAATAATAAATAAGAGTAATCTAAGTTCGACAATTGAATATTATGATATTTGGCATTGAATTATTAGTATGTTTTGTGGTTATTTAACTTATTATGTTTCTTCTATGCATATTATGTGGTTAATTTTGCTCATATGTCCATATTTTTATATTTTTTAATTTTATATATATATTTTTGTATGGCCGTATCCAGCTGTATCCAAACCCCCAAAAAAAAAATCGCCGTATCCCCGTATCCAATTCTCGTACCCATATCCATACCCATATCAGTAACATAGATTATTAGTGCCCATGTTGTTCATGTTTCCATTTGCCATTTCCTTGTCCAAATTCCTTTGCTAAGGCTTTCCAAGATCATTCAGACTGAATTGATGGAAAAATCTATGACCGTTAGTATTACTATGCATTTTCTAGTATTGTGAATTAACAACAGTAGAAAAATCCCAGGTGGCTCTCTCTAATGAAAACATAAGATGTTGCAGAGGAGATTGTACATGTGTTGTGGAAGGAACAAGAAGGCACAAATCTAAGATGCTATGCCAATGACTATGGAGATCTTGTTCAGTGATGGATGATTTTAAAGCCATGCCAAGCGATGAAGTACTCTTTTGGAATTCCATATTTGTTTATAGGTCTAATTTTGTTAACATGGGTAGTTAAATCCGAAGCTATGTGCCAGTTGGTTGCTTTTTTTGGCATGTTGGCTGGAGTAGTTACCCCCATAGAAATGTCAACGGTGGCATTATGACTCTTCCATAGATAGTTTTTATAATCAAAAGTGGTCTCAAATGGGCGGGAAGCTTGTAAAGCCCACCCGATATAATTTTTATGATGATCCTCTCTTGTGCTAGGAACTTTGACAATTTGTTGGAAGAGGAACATTGACTATCCTTTTGTGTTTTGTATATCTTTTTTACTAGTCTAATATTTTTTTTTCCTTTATTTAAAAAAAGAAGGCATAAGGTATAGAGGAGGCTGGTGTCAAGGTATGGTCACTCATGGGAAACATGCTTCAAAGTTGACTTCCAAGCAAAATAACAACAAGGACGGTGGTAAACCGTAAACGAAATTTTTGTTGTAAGGGAAGGTGCTTTGTGTGTGACAAACTAGGACACCATGTTTGTGTTTATTGATAAAATCCAAACAACGCCAATTACAAGAATGGCCCCAAGTAGAAAGGAACCAAGGAAGATGAAGATATTCTCAAGCGAACACATATATTGCAAATTCTCTTTCCAATGCTTGTCACTTGGAATTGGGTGCATTTGACTCGTAATAGGTAACTTGTCGAGCATTTGGGTGAAGAAGTGGAATATAAGAGAGTCACCTGTGGAAATTAAAGATTTCTTGACATCAAAAGGACAAAGTGATGACATTTATTTAGCTTTAGGTTTCACGACCTTGTGTGTTGAGTCAACTAAATACCTATGCAAGCTCTAACGGGCACATTTCTTCACAATAACAACTTTTAGAAGGATACGATGACAACAATTGCAATGAAGTCGATGGCAAATGACTTTTGGCAGTTGTTTATGCTGTTTTGTTATCCCTAAAATTTGTCAAGGACAAATCCCTTAGGGGCAGTGTGTGAGACTACTTTCTATCCTCTATTTTCAGGTGAGGCTTCCCTTGGAAGAACACCTGTGAGAAATATGCAATGATGACATTTGCAAAACTATGTACATATTCACAAAAAGGGGTTTGTGAAAAGATATAGCATAATGAGCATTTGCAAAAGAAAAGATAAAAAATTATATAGAGAATCAAGAAGGCATGGTTGAAGTAATAGTGATAGCGTCACTCTCCTTATGCCAAATTAGATATGAAGTGAAGAAATTCATGTAGAACAAAGTGAAGAACCGTAGCAAATTAAATCTCATTAGTCATCCAAAGAACCGAATGTGAAACCTTACAGAAGTAATGGAGATAGTCTGCAAGATGCCATTATAAATGGTAAATGCTAAAAGGCACAATAACCTTCATGGTATTCATCAGCCTTTTTCCATTGATCTTCAATGAGAAAAGTTAGATTACAAAATGTAGCTTCATAATCTTAGTATGATAGCTTTTAGTTGTTTCCAAAAGATAGTTTACAATGAGAGCTTAAGGCTCTATTTATGACAACCTAGATAGTTATGAGCACATAACTACCTTTATAACCACCTTTAACTAACAAATAACTACCTTTATTAACACTAACTAATGTCAAACAAAAAACCTAACACACTTTCAACTTAAATTGATGAGAGGCTCCTTTTATAAATTTGAGTTGAGATGGGGTCTACCCAAGCTCAACATAAAAATAGAACACTTGATAACGACTATGGTTTATGTCTCTGTCGCAAGTCCTTCAACTTGTCAATTATTCTTACCAAATATTCATAGTTAATCTCCTGATAGGCGATCATGCAAATCTTCAATTAGAACTGGTTTGAGAATGATTTTCTCTTTGTATAATCATGATCCACGAGTGTGCCTTCAAAACCACATCTTTCTAGTTTCCATGATAAAGATGAAGCATGGAGCTCCAAGTATTTTTTGTTCATGTATAGAATGACTGCACTTATTGATTCATAGGACAGGGATACGAGTGTCCTTCATAACAACTATTTTGCCAACCATCACAATTTTTCTATCAATAATCTTCGTGCTAAAATTAATTTTTGTATTCCAATGATTATCCTATGGGATCTAAATCTTTATCATTCAGAACAAGAATAAATACATATGCTTTTGTGTGCATCATTGGAAGTAGAAATTATGACATTATCTTATATTGTAAAGTGGATCCTAGGATTTATTCAACATAGATAAAATCTCCATAATTCGCATATGAATTACTCTTGCTGTATTCTTGAACAAAACTTTGTATATTCGTTGTCTTCAGAACTGGCATTGTCATTAAAGATTAATGAAATACTTCTTGAGAAATGTCAAGCTCTTTTTCTTCCTCTCGTGGAACCATTGGCGACATTTCTTTTTCTTGTATTGACAGATATATGTGTGCCTCTTCTGGATCTTGAACAAAACCCTGACCATGTTTGATACCATCAGGAAGGGCAATGTGCTTCAGATTGGATTTTTATTTCCAACTTTCCTTGCCATTTGGAGGTCATGGGTGACATCTAGCAGAACATAATAGAACTTCTCCTTAACATCATCCGTAATATGTAAATCTTGTCCATCATGTTAATAAGTCGGTAAGAAACAAGTTCCTTAAGATAATTAGTGACCGTTTTTCCACCAAGGTCAATCCTATTAACCCCATAATTGATATAAAAATTCTGGTACATGGGAGCCACATGCATGAAGGAGAAGCCACGGTTCACCACGAGGCTGCACTGAGTCCTAGTGAAGAGACTAATAGGAGACTTGTCAACTTTGTAGACATGCATCAAGGAAGGCAACTGTTTAATATATCCTTATTGCGAGGACTTTAGAGGGACCAGCTTTGCCATTCAAGGTGTGGTTTGTGAGAAATTTTCTCATCTCTTTGTCAACTCTAAGATGTTTAACTGGCCAGTCCCCCACATCCACACCTGCAATGCCAATTTTCAATGAGATATATCATGATGATTATTATGATGAAAACACCATGGAGGTGGAGAGTGGATTTTTCATTATTAGTGCCCATGTTGTTCATATTTCCGTTTGCCATTTCCTTGTGCAAATTCCTTTGTTAAGGTTTTCCAAGATCATTCAGACCGCATTGATTGAAAAATCTATAACTGTTAGTAACACTATGCATTATCTGGTATTGTGAGTTAACAACAATAGAAAAATCCCTGGTGGCTCTCTCTAATGAAAGCATAAGATGTTGCAGAGGAGATTGTACACGTGTTGCAGAAGGAACAAGAAGGCATAAATCTAAGATGCTATGCCAATGACTATGGAGATATTGTTCAATGATGGATGATTTTAAAGCCACGCCCAGCAATGAAGTACTCTTTTGGAATTCCATATTTGTTTATAGGTCTAATTTTGTTAACATTGATAGTTATAGCCAAATCTATATGCCAGTTGGTTGCTTTTTTTGGCATGTTGACTGGAGTAATTACCCCAATAGAAATGTCAACGGTGGCATTATGACTCTTCCATAGGTAGTTTTTATAATCAAAAGTGGTCTCAAATGGGCGGGAAGCTTGTAAAGCCCACCCGATATAATTTTTATGATTATCCTCTCTTGTGCTAGGAACTTTGACAATCTGTTGGGAGAGGAACATTGACTATCCTTTTGTGTTTTGTATATCTTTTTTACTAGTCTAACAATTTTTTTTCCTTATTTAAAATAAGAGGGCAGAAGGTATAGAGGAGGCTGGTGTCAAGGTATGGTCACTCAAGGGAAACATGATTCAAAGTTGACTTCCAAGGAAAATAACAAGACGATGGTAAACCGTAAATGAAATTTATGTTGTAAGGGAAGGTGCTTTGTGTGTGACAAACTAGGACACCATGCTTGTGATTATTGACAAAATCCAAACAACGCCAATTACAAGAATGACCCCAAGTAGAAAGGAACCAAGGAAGATGAAGATAATTCTCAAGCTAACACATATATTTCAAATTCTTTTTCCAATGCTTGCTACTTGGAATTGGGTGCATTTCAACATTTGACTCATAATAGGTAACGTTTCAAGCACTTGGGTGAAGAAGTGGAATATAAGAGAGTCACATGTGGAAATTAAAGATTTCTTGACATCAAAAGGACAAAGTGATGACATTTATTTAGCTTTAGGTTTCACGACCTTGTGTGTTGAGTCAACTAAATACCTTTGCAAGCTCTAACGGGCACATTTATTCACAATAACAACTTTTAGAAGGATACGATGATAACAATTGCAATGAAGTCGATGGCAAATGACTTTTGGCAGTTGTTTATGCTGTTTTGTTATCCCTAAAATTTGTCAAGGACAAATCCCTTAGGGGCAGTGTGTGAGACTACTTTCTATCCTCTATTTTCAGGTGAGGCTTCCCTTGGAAGAACACCTGTGAGAAATATGCAATGATGACATTTGCAAAACTATGTACATATTTACAAAAAGGGGTTTGTGAAAAGATATAACATATTGAGTATTTGCAAAAGAAAAGATAAAAAATTATATAGAGAATCAAGAAGGCATGGTTGAAGTAATAGTGATAGCGTCACTCTCCTTATGCCAAATTAGATATGAAGTGAAGAAATTCATGTAGAACAAAGTGAAGAATTGTAGAAAATTTAATCTCATTAGTCATCCAAAGAACCGAATGTGGATAGCCTACAAGATGTCATTATAAATGATAGATGCTAAAAGGCACGATAACCTTCATGATATTCATCACCCTTTGTCCATTGATCTTCAATGAGAAAAGTTAGATTACAAAATGTAGTTTCACAATCTTAGTACGATAGCTTTTAGTTGTTTCCAAAATATAGTTTACAATGAGAGCTTAAGGCTCTATTAATGAAAACCTAGATACTTATGAGCACATAACCATCTTTATAACCACCTTTAACTAACAAATAACTACCTTTATTAACACTAACTAATGACAAACAAAAAACCTAACACACTTTCAACTTAAATTGACGTGAGGCTCCTTTTATAAATTTGAGTTGAGATGGGGTCTACCCAAGCTCAACGTAAAAATAGAACACTCGATAATGACTATGGTCTATCTTTGTCGCAAGTCCTTCAACTCTTCAATTATTCTTACCAAATCTTCATAGTTAATCTCTTGATAGGCGATCATGCTAATCTTCAATTAGAACTAGTTTGAGAATGATTTTCTCTTTGTATAATTGTGATCCACGAGTGTGACTTAAAAAATGCACCTATATAGTTTCCATGGTAAAGATGAGGCATGTAGCTCCAAAATTCTTTTGTGCATTTATAGAACGACTGCACTAATTGATTCATAGGACAGGGCTATGAGTGTTCTTCATAACAACTATTTTGCTAACTATCACAATTTTTCTATCAACAATCTTGGTGATAAACTTGTTTTTTGTATTCCAATGATTATCCTATGGGATCTAAATCTTTATCGTCCAGAACAAGAATAAATACACATGCTTTTGTGTGCGTCATTTGCAGTAGAAATTATGACATTATCTTTTTTTGTAAAGTGGATTCTAGGATTTATTCAACATAGATTATCTCCATAACTTGCACATGAATTTATCTTGCTGTATTCTTGAACAAAACTTTGTTATTTTCCTTGTCTTTAGAACTGGGATTGTCATTTAAAATTAATGAAATACTTCTTGAGAAATGTCATGCTATTTTTCTTCCTCTTGTGGAACCATTGGCGACATTTCTTTTTCTTGTATTGACAGATATATGTGTTCCTCTTTTGGATCTTTCACAAAACCTTGACTATGTTTGATATCATCAGGAAGGACATATGTGCTTCAGATTGGATTTGTATTTCCAACTTTCATGGCTATTTGGAGGTCATGGGTGACATCTAGCAAAACATAATAGAACTTCTCCTTAACATCATCCATAATATATAAGTTTTGTCCATCATGTTAACAACTCGGTAAGAAACAAGCTCCTTAAGATAATTAGTGAGCGTCTTTCCGCCAAGGTCAATCCTATTAACCCCATAATTGATATTAAAATTCTGGTATACAGGAGTTGCATGCATGAAGGAGAAGTCGCAGTCCACCACAAGGCTGCACTAAGTCCTAGTGAAGAGACTAATAGGAGACTTGTCAACTTCGTAGAAATGCATCAAGGAAGGCGACTACACAACGTAGAGGCACTTGAATCCTAGATCTTCGAAGACGAGCTCGTTCGTGACATTTTATATGGAGGGCAGATTGAAGAGGGGCTCGAGTAAAATAAGGCTGGCAATGTCATTGCAGTGGTAGAGTTGGTTGCGATCAGCCATTTTTTGGAGGAGTGAGGACTGTTGAGGTAATTGGGTACCACGGCCTAAGGGTTTTTGTTGCCAATGAAGCTTGCTTTGTAGCGATCCCTGCTGTTATCCAACACTATCATTGGTGAAGGCAACCCCATGTTTGATCTTTGCGCCTACAATTTGATTAACTTATACATGTGGGGCATCGATCGAGACGTGATAGGCTAGTGACATGTTTTCATAACCGACAACCTCATAGAACTCTCTTACCTGAGAAAGAAAGATTTCTCATGGAAACCTCTACGAGAATTGAATTAGTTGTGGATTTAATGATCCATCTTTCATTGAAAGCTTTGACTTTTTCTTGAATGCACCAAGCAGAGGTATAGGCTTGTTTTCTTTAGGTGACCTTTGTGCAAAGTACCATTCCAACATCAACAACTGGACAATTGTCAGTCATCAGAGGTTTATTCTACTATAATTTCCTCTTCCATGAGCATAATAGCTGTTCGTATATGGCATTTGCATGCGTTAACCGATTTATAATTGCTTGGAGTAGGTGTAAGAGTCATCATTGCCAACTCACCCTCTTATATAGGGCGTCATAATGTTGTGTTTATTTACCTCAAAGATATACATGAGGTGCGGCTGGAAGGTTTTGGACTTTTAGAGTATAAATAATATGAATGTTGCCCCCACATCAACAACGAGACTTCATAAATGAAATGAGTTTGAAGAAGACTTTTTGTGATCTCTGCCTCTGCAACCGCTAATAGAAGTTTTCAAGTGATTTAAAAACACAACACATTTTTCATATCATTCAATTTAAAACATTTCCACGTAAGTTTATTAATGCTTCAAAGTTCATAGTTTCAATAGTTCTTGCAAATTGGTTGAATTGATAGTGGACTAGAGACACCATTTAGTACTCCACTTCCAACTTCCAGAGCACCATTTTCCATTCTAGTTAACTTCATATCACTATCTGGTTGTTATTTATTCCAATATACACTTAAGTGTCTCCATGCAAATAATTAAATATTTTTATAATAGGTAGAATTTAATTGTTGCAACCTATCATTAAATAATTATTTTTTAAAACCATTTGAAGATTTTAATTATGACAACATTCTAGATAGTGCCTTGGGCTTTGAACCGGTATTTGTGGATTCAAAAATCACGTGATGGATCATTAAAATCTATTTGATAAAATATCCGCTCTTCACACGTCCAAAATGAGGCTAATTATGTGGGAACATATGTGCTTTGTGATGTGTGTGAGGAAGCATTTTAATGCACAAAAACCTTCACATTACATTTTGGTGATTTGAAAATTTTATTTTTTTGTAAAAACAACTTTGCCCCCTTTTAGGTGCTGTGGATGCTGAGGTGTCTTTCTTTGGCCTAAAATGTGACTTTTCTGAAAGGATTGCGAGAACACACTTGCAAGGTGTACTTTGGGCCTTGGTGAGGACATTTGCGATAAAAAATTGCTTAAGAGCTTGTCCACACATATAAATTCTCAACCAAGGTTCCTAACCACAAGCTCGACAAGGGAAAGATGGCTTTGAACAAGAAGCACAATGACACTTGAAAAGACAAGAGGGAGAGGACCAATTTTTTTTCCAGGGGCTTAAAAATAAGACCTTCGAAATTTGTTGGGTAACAAACCTCAAATTTTTAAATTTTCAAGCAAATTTGTGCGAGCGGCATAATCTTGTTTCATACTTATGCTTCTCAGTGATGGCTTTGTAATGGATATGCACCTCTTTTTGTTTTAGAGTGTAGATGCTTACAAATTCATTTCTAGGACATCTCTATAAAGATTTAGTGTTAGAGTTTAAATGGATATGCTTCTTTGATACTATAATTAAATCTACTGTTTTTTATGGGACTAAGATCTAGGGTCTGAGCTTAGATGATTGGATATGTATGGAGAGGGTTCAGACTAGCTTGCTCCAATATATCATCCATTGTAAATGACTAGTCCCTCAATGCATTGCCCAAGTTGAGTTTGCTTCCCAACCTCTTCGTTTTTAGGGAAGCTTTTTGCTCATTTTTCATCTCCATAGACTCAAGCCTTCTTGGTCATTTTCCATCTCCATAGACTCATGTCCATGGGTGATCTTTGCTTGGTTTCATAGACATCCATATTTAGCCCTTTTCTCTTCAAAGGATTACTTGCTTGACTCACTCAAAGATGATGGCAATGCGAATACACAAAGACTAGTTTGCTTCACCAGTCTATTGAGATTTCCATAGATTAGTCCCTTCATTAAGACACTCTTTAGATGCCCTTCATCTCCTTTTAGAAAAAGTGGCGATTAATAAAGTAGCCATGGAGGAATATATTTTCAATATGTTTAAGTCACATAGATTTCTCCCTTGAAGCCCTTCTCCCCCAAGATAACTTTCTATGCCTAGAATTTTCTATAGAGTATTGATTGCACCATTATCATTCTTGAGTATATTCATTGTCATTGCACTAATGGCCTCTTGGTCAATTGAGAGTTTCCTTCCGACAACTATGGATCTGACCCCCTTATTCCCAGAGTTGATGGGACTTGTCAACTCTATTCTCTCTAGGAGGTGGAGACAGAGGAACACTTTATTTTTAAGTCTCCAATATACTATGATATTTGATGAAGATACTATTGCTTATATAGAGTTTTAGGATGATCACTCACTACCTTTTTCTAGCAGCTTTATTAGAGGTGCATGGATCTTTATGTCCAAAAAATGCTTAGCTTTAGAAATCAAACTTTTTAGTGGACTTTAAGGACTACCAAGATTGCACATGCCCTGCCCTGCTCCACGCTCCCCCCACCTACCTCCCCAAGATTGTTTAACCAGGCCCCATTATTCTGGGCCATTCTCCAATGAATATTATCAAATCTTCTATTGGCTCTTTCACGGTGATTGATGAGGATATTTGTCCTCCTTTGCATTTTGATATAGATTAGGGCCAGCTTTTGCCTCTTGTCATGGTCCCCATTAGCTTTAACTTATTTTGCAACTGGTCCTCCTTTCACATGGTTGTTTGTAAGCTTGTAATACATGACGTCTTTACTTACATATCTAGGGTTTACTCATTTCAGGTTCATCCCCCATGTATTTTGAATCTTTTGTAATTGTACTTTTAGCTTGTAGCTCTCTATTTCTTTTAGATGTTAGAGCTCATTTCTGGCTCTCCTTCCTATTGCAACTGGTTGTACTTTCGATTCCCATATTTCGGCCATTTGTGGACACTAATATAATTTCTTTCTTTCTTTCATTTGCAGCTCACTGTAATCCTTGTTTTATATTACCTAATGGTCCTTTTGGTAGCTGGTAGTTACCCTTTGCATTCCCTATTGGAAACTACCCTATCATTAACAACGATCTCCTTAATTTTTTGCTTTTGTTCGCTACTATGAGATGGTTTTGGAGTCTTTTCACTCTTACTTAAGAAAACTACTATGATTTAATTGTTTGACAACAATGAAGCAGGGCTTCTTTGAATTGTCCGGTGTAATGCTAGTTGGAAATAATTTTTTGTGCTTTCTAAAATTAGCGTTTGTGTCATTATTTGTTAATAGGTCACTGACAGGGGAGAGAACTGTAAAAAGGCTGAGATTGTTAAAAGCTCTCACAATTCCAGAGGGTACAACAGTTTTAGATGCTTGTCGTCGCATGGCCACACGTAGAGTGGATGCTGCCTTACTTACCGATTCAAATGCCTTACTTTGTGGGAGAATAACTGATAAGGTATGCTGGGATTTTTGTACAAAAAACATTTAATTTATTTTACTAATTTGATCATTTGGAGTTTGCCTAAGATAAAAATTCAATTCTGTTTTGGCTATTGTAGGATATATCGACAAGGGTTATAGCAGAAGGTTTAAAACCAGCAGAGGTATTTGTGTCGAAGGTGATGACAAGGAATCCAGTATTTGTAATGGCCAGCACATTAGCAGTAGAAGCATTACAAAAAATGGTTCAAGGTTAGTAGAGTCGTATTGGAGCTATTACATATTATGTTTTAACAGTGAATGGAAATTTATTGTCGGCGTCTCCATAAAAGTTTAATATCAATATTAATGCAGGAAAATTTAGACACTTGCCTGTTGTGGAAAATGGAGAGGTCATAGCTTTGCTTGATATCACAAAATGCCTCTATGATGCTATACAAAGAATGGAAAGGGCTGCAGAAAAGGGAAATGCCATTGCAGCTGCTGTTGAAGGGGTAGAGCGACAATGGGGAAGCACCATTTCTGGTAACCTTTAGTGTACTCTTGCTTGATGGAAGCAGATACTTGTGTTTGGTTTAATTATATCGTGAAACACTTGGCATCTAATTCCTCCATATCTATGTTTGGATTCCATGAATGCAGGTGCTAACACTTTCATTGAGACACTACGTGATCGAATGTTTAGACCCTCTCTGGCTACTATTATGACAGAGAATACAAAGTAGGTCCTCCCCTATCTTAAATTATTGGTAGTGTTCTAGCTTGGCAATGTACTGCATGTTATTTAAACAATATGAATATACTATATGAACTTGATTCTAGTTCATACTTGTTCTTTTGTCAGGGTACTGACAGTTTCACCTACTGAATCTGTATTCATGGCTACAAAGAAAATGCGTGAACTTCAATTGAATGCAGCTGTTGTAACAGTTGAGAATAAACCTCATGGAATCCTCACGTATGAAATTTTTGGTTTTGTCCACTGGATTTGATTGTTGAGTTATTTTTGTCGTGCATAAAATGTCAAATTTGTTCCTTTATTCCCATAGCAGAGAAAGTCTCGACTTTTACAAAATATGTACTCTTGATAATTTTTATATCGTTTATGAGGTGCAGTTCAAAGGATGTTTTGATGCGAGTTGTATCGCAAAATTTATCTCCTGAATCAACGCTAATTGAAAAGGTATAATATCCAACTTATGAAGCTTCTAAGATTTTTTTTTTTTGTCTTTTATGTATATTTTAGAAGCTGTAGCTGGAAAAATTGGAGTTGGAAACTATGTTCACTTAGAAGCCAAGTATTTAGAAACATTTTCATTTTCATTTCTAGACTTCGTTTTTTGCCTTTATATAGATATTTTAGGAGAAATAGCTGAAAATTGGAGCTGGAAACTATGATGTGCTTAGATGCCAATGATATCGACATATCTAAATTTTCTGTTTTGTGTATTTGCTTGCAAATTTTATCAGGTTAAGCTTTTAATTTTCCAAATTTGCAGATAAACTTAAGGAATTATGTTAACATCCATGGAAGACCAAAGTAGGTCAATAGGACTCAAAAGTACAAGTTGTTACTACAGCAAGTCTTAGAACTCCAGGAGTTGAAAATGTAACCAACACGAAAACAATGAAGACCTTGACTAAAGGGGGTGACTTGAAAATGGGTAAACCCTAGAAACAGCAGAAAGTATAAATCCATAAGATACAATACAAATACCATGTGAACGGAGGGTCCGCCAATGAAACCATGCAAAGAGAGCTGATGGAGACTGAAACTGGAGGCAAAGGCTGGAGATTAAAGCTGGCTATAATTTGTATCAAAGTTCAGAGTAGAAGGACCAACAATCTCAACATCAATCGCCACGAATGAGATAGGATTTGATGATGTCCATAGGAGATCATCATAGGAGAATGACCTAGGCTAAGAGGATCTGGCCATACAATCCTTGAAGGAAGCAAGGTGCACTCTATAAAACTTCTCTTAATATCCATGACTGACAATTCTCTAGAGATAGAAAGAAAACATGTAATGTGTGCTTATCTTTGGGACTTCGATTTGGAGGATTTTGGTTTGTAGAGGTTGTTGATTAGTATGAATATTTCTATCACAACATACAAGGGGCATCTTCTCGAGGTGGGCGAGCCATTTGGCCTTCACATTCTCAACTGTTGTCACCCTAATTCTAGAAGACTTACCTTATAGTGGAGGAGCAAGTTTGGTAGATTATGCTTTTGCTACCATGTCCTTGATTCCCTACATTTCTTATCTTTGTATTTGCCATCAGCTGCCCCTTGTTGATTATGTCACTTTAACTTTCACTCTCCAAACTGTCTCTTCCCTCCCTCCCCTAGGATCCCCCAATATTCACCATACCGCAATTGACTTTATGTCTTGAATGCTTATGATTATGTTGTTTGCCTTCCTTACATTTTCTCTGATTATCACTCTCTCTACTGTCAAGGCCAAGTATGAGTTCCTTTCTCATGTCCTTTGAGTAGCAACCCTAGACTCCCAATGAGGTTCACTATTCCAAACTGTTTCGTCTCCATGGTTCCTATCCCACGAATCTTTGGTATAATAAAGAATGCAATTGTATGCATCCAAGACTTTGTTATGCCCTATCTCATGACATTCCATCTGCTTCCTCCACATGTAGTGAGAATCATCATCTTCTTCAACAAAGGAAACATGTGTTCTTGTGTCTAGGCAACATGAGCTCCTAGATAACCTCCACATCTCCCCTAAGACATTTTGATGTATCCTCCTCTCGAAGAAAGCTGTCTACTAAGACATTGACTCCAAGACTTGGGTTATCTATGCTAGGCTATAGCTGACTTGATGTTCTATATCATCCTACTTTTTGGGTCTTCTCTCCTCCTTCCTCATGCAGTTTTTCTCCTCCAGTAACATTAGGAGAGCTATTACGAAATAATGTACGGGAAAAGCGACTTATTGCGAAGGGCTTTAAGTCGAGTTTCTCAAATATGGTGTGGATTCACTTGTCTTTTCATTTGTAAAATATTTTTTATAAGCTTGTTTGCACAAGGTTCTTGTAGGTAGGAAAACTTACACGCACACACAAATCAACATACATGAATAACACAAACATTGTAGTATAGGTAACATACAAAACATGATATAAAAAATGGAGTCTCTCTATTAATCACATTAAGATGTACAATACTCACGCCATCACTATCATATAACACAAAAAGAAAGATAAGATGCCATGACCCTAGAATCCAATTCAATATAGGTTTTGAAGAGTATCTAAGAAGATGGGTGCAATAGGTTGGGAGTAACCCACCATGTTGGAACTCTGTGTATAACCTAAAAAAAATGAACACTAACTCTCAACACTCAATTATTGTACGTTACAATCATAATTACTCCTTTATTCATTTATACAATATTTTTTTTCAATATTTGGTCTATAGCTATCCCCCATTTAGACTAAGTTGTCATCATTGGTGATGACTCGGGGTAAGATGAGACTCATTTGGAGAAGTAACAATGATTGCCTAGGATGGAGGTGGCTTCATGCTAGAAGGAAGTGTCGGTGTTGCAGCTAGAGTTGTACTAGTAGTAGGAAAAGTGAGAGGTTGTGGCACTCAAGGAGTCTGGGAGGAGGAAGGTGAAGTGTCGCCTTCTCCAAACGGCTTCAGCTCATGTCACAACGTCAATGCTTGTGCCACAACTACTTTTTCGTTATTAAATTGTCATGTACACTTGCCCTCCATATCCACATCCTTGCCCTTCATTTGTTTCTCCCACTCCATGTCCTTATTCCTATACTTAGCCAATTCTAATTCCAACATGAAAGCTTTCTGTAATGCTTCCTCAAATCACTTGTTGGTGTTCTTTGTCTGTTCTCTTGCACTCTTCAATTCAAGTTCTTTGAGATGAGCTTGATTTTCATGCGGTCGACTATCTTCTTCTCTATCTGGACCACCTTGTAATTTAGACTTTAGCTTTTAAACATGTCTTCTATTTGTTTGGTAACCATCTTGTCCAAGGCATGTTGCTTCCTCAAGTTGTCACACTCTCCATTTGCATTCTTTGCTTTTTTGCATGATTTGGGGCCTAGCATGAAACCTGATGGACAACCCCACTTAATAGATTAAATGGGTTATTGTGGAAGCGTATATTGAATGACAGAGGTTGGAGAATATATGAAAGTGCAGTAACCCATTTAATTTGTTAAGTGAGGTTGTCCATCGAGTCTCATCCTGGGCCTCAGATCAGTGGTATCAAAGCATACACAGTTCATATCATCTCATAGTGGTATCGAAGTTGTATTTGAAATCCGTCATTGCTTGTATGCCCACTCATACGATTTCTGAATATAGGGAGTTAGGTCTTGAAACTTGTGACCCTTCATCATACCTTCCTTCACCATCCTTAGATGGTAGAAAGATTTGCGTCAGAAACAACTTTAGAAATGTTCCAAAAAATGATAGAGGATGCTTTGCAAAGGCAACGAGAAGAATTGGAAGAATGCCATGCACGTGAATGAGCGGATATTGTCGATCATTTTGCTCCACTTCTCAAGCATGTTCATACTTCTAACACATCTCATTCACTTTCATTTTTTGATGGCCACACACTGTACAATGTACAAGTCAATCTAGACATCCCTATGTTTGAAAGCAAAATAGATGTAGATGCCCAAGATAACTAGCTTAATCTCATATGTTCATACTATGCTATGAATCATTTATTTGACCAAGAAAATATTACATTCGTTGTTCTGAAAGTTTCTGTATCAGTAAAGAAATAGTGGGATAACTATTGTCTTGCATGAGAAGCACGTGAAGATGTATACGTAGACACATTTGATTTTGTTTTTGAGAATGTAAGATGCGCAAACTACGTGACATGCGACACTCTACGCGTCAACTAATTCATGCCACACAAAACAACGGGTGTGGTTACTAATGTACATGTGATCGCATGTTTGCCTTGCCAGCGCTGACCCATTGTGAATTGGATGGCCTGCATGGCTTTCAAAAGCTTGGTGGGTCCCATGGCCCTCGTGATCTTCGTCCGTATTCACAGTAAATGCAAAAATGGTTTTGACGTGATCTAGGGTCGAATGAGCCACTCCTCCACTCAACAATGTTCAAACGGGACCCTAGATGATTCTGGGCAAGCAGAGGGCCTAAATTCATGCTTCAAGTCACAACTTATAATTTTAAGTTGAGTTACCTTTTTCAAAAAAGGCCAAGGGAAAGGTCCATTAAATCTCATGTGACCTCAAAGGGTGCCTAAAATATCCTAAACAAGCCCTTGGTGGGTGGAGCATCCAATCTCCACCGTCGGATTTGATCTATCCTAGCCGTAAGATTGTGTGAGATCCTAGAAGCCTTAATAATCCTTAAGGATTACTATAAATGCTCTCACGTTCAACCAAGGTTGAATAAACACAAGGGGGAAAGGACTTGGGGTTCAGGAAGGGAGGATTAGCTCATAGTCTTTCCCATCCACCCTCTACGTCTCGAGTTGGCTCTCATAAATGGGGCCACTGCAAAACCATTCATTTTGAGAAAGTTTTGGGTTCGAAATTTGACAAGGGTAATGTGATGTTGGGTTAATTTTGAGGCCCTTGGTCCCCACAAAAAGTCTCCATAACACTTTAGGAGCTCGTGCGGGCCAAAAAGGTGAAGGCAAATATGATCTAAGGCATCATTATCTTTAATCGAGGTGATTGGCAAAGCAGGGGTCCCCTCAGGACCTCCCTCTAGCTTCTCGGTCCATTTGAGTGAAAATTGCGATTTGGTCCTTGGGATCTCCAGATGGCCATTTTTGGTTGATTTTGTTATGATGGGTGTTAATAGTTGTGATATAAGTTCTACAGTTTTTGGGCCCCTCGGAATGCCTCTAATAAGTTCCTGCTCCCCAAGATGAAAAAAAGGATTTTAGGAGCTTTGAGCTTCTAATTGCCATTAAGGGTTGTCCATGGCCTCCAATTCCAAGGCCTCTTCAACTTTTGTTTTATTATTTTTCCCTTTTTGATATTTAAGTTCTAATGATTGAGAAATTTGTTTGGGTAGTAATTGTGTGATAAAGTTTATTACATCAAAATTATACCTCTCATTTAAGTTCTAATTCATACCTGTTTAGAATGTGGACATCGAAATGGAGGATGGGCCCCTTAAAGATCCCCCAACCCCTTGCCACAAACGAGCCTTCAAAAAATAAAATAAGGGCCTAAGGCCCTTACATGCTATATTGGTACCCTTGGAGAAGCTTGACCCTTCCACATAGGTATGCCATGCCTAAATGGCCTGGCCTTCGTCCAACACCCAATGTTCCACCATTGTGCCACCCAACGCTACCCAACCACCAGCAAAGCCTGCTGCGATCACCACACTACTGCCCATATGTAAAAATCCTTCACGGCCATCTCTGCTGCCCTCAAACACTGCACTGCCTCTGAGTGCTCAGCGCCACTTTGAGAAACTCAAGGGTACTACATAGGAGAGAAGGGAGAGGG
Source organism: Torreya grandis (assembly GCA_037957365.1). Classification (NCBI taxonomy): domain Eukaryota; kingdom Viridiplantae; phylum Streptophyta; class Pinopsida; order Cupressales; family Taxaceae; genus Torreya; species Torreya grandis. The sequence continues at coordinate 1,605,610 of JARHVA010001235.1, read as the reverse complement.
CTTATGCCAGACTATGTTGGTAGCCATGGCCACCACCTGAATTTATCCATGTCCTAGTGGTACTCTCAATCGGTTACCTTTTAGTAGTTGTGTTTCAAGCTCATGACAGAGGGTTCGCGGTTGTCGAAGAAAAGTCAAACCCTATAGGAGGTCTTTAGTTCTTGAGGGGATGGTGTCAAAAGATGTTGGACGCCATTAGAGTTGCCTACTTTGACACTGCCCACGCTGTTGGGTGGCCATAGTTTGATCTCTCAAAGCATATGGCTCATGATTGCCATTGTTGCCACCTCAAACAAGGCTCCTAACATTATTTGGAACCCCTATATGGTCTTGAGCTCCCTTCACACAAGCCTGTGGGCAAGACTTCAAACGTCGCTTGTTAGGCAACTACATCGCCTATCTCCTCCAAGTTGCCAACACCTATCTCCTATGAGTCGCCACTGACTTAGGTTGTTTCCACCAATTGCTTGGCCTTTTCCTCCATATGGCTATCCCATAGAACTCGTGGCTGTTTTTTTGTGCCCCGTCCTACAACAAGTGATCACCCCTATTATTCTAAACTTCACTAAAAATACCTGGGAGCTCTTAAAAATCCCAAATGAAAACCTGGGTGTTCTAGGGACCCAAAAGATCACAACAAAATTTTTTCAGGCACTTATCGTTTTACGAATTATAATAAATAACTATCAGAAAATGCGTAATTTTACAAAGAAATCTAGCCTAATTCACGATCTCATCTTCTAAAAATCATAACTTGAGTTCTATAGCTCTTAAAATCTAACCGTAAATTGCTACGGGTTTGTGGAAGAGTGTTCAATACAATAAAAATAGTTTAGGAATATTTAGGTGGACGTAAATTACCCTTAAAATTCAGAATGTGTATTGGGCCCTTAGGCCCTTAAGCGTTCATAATTAAATATGCAACCTTCAACCAAACTTTCTCAAACGTTTATGCTTGCACTATTAATTGCATTCATTAACCGAACTAAGAGAGTATTTCCAATATAAGAAGCATAAGAATAAATATAAATAGTCTTTCCATTTCAAAATACAATTTTCACAAATGGTTACAAAGTGACAAGGGTGTACATAAACCTTAAAAACTTGCCTTATCAATTTAAACAATTCCCAAAATACTTTCCAAATAAAATTTAAACATTTCTAAGGCTATAACCAGATATCAACAAACTTATTACAATCTGAAACTATTAAATGCAAGCTCCAAGCCAAGTCAAGGTGAGGTTCGCCCCCCAATATAGTGCCGTCATTAGGCGGTTTGCCCTAAGCATCTTTGAGTCAAGGACTTCCAATAGTGGTCATGAAGGGTACCAAAACAAGGAAAGATAGTCTAGGTTGAAGGTGAAACTCAATAGTTAAGAGGGATGCACTTCTAGGAAAACTTAAAGTTTGACCCTCTTCGTATAAACTAGGAAACACCATCAACACATGCCAAAACACATGCATCCAAACAAAAACACAAAGGCATTCCATATGGAATATACCACACAGAGATGGGGGAAGAATCCCCCCAGATTTAGTAAGGATTCATAGCCCACAAAGACGAGTTTAACTCCAATGCAAGGGTGAGGATAAGGGGGACGTTGGGAAAATAACTTCACCTTTGCCTAACCCTTCCTTAAGAACAAGTTAGCTTCCACAACCCATAGAGGAGTTTAACTCCAACCGTATGGGGTGAGGATAGCAAGACTTTGGGAAAATAACTCACCTTTGCCCAACCCTACACCAATTTGTTTGTTGGACACAAAACAACAAGGCAGTCCAATCATAGGAGAACTTTGGGAAAATAACTCACATTTGCCCAACCCTACCCCAAGTGTCTTATCCTTTTGGACAACATATCCTTGCGGTTTAAAGATTAAAAAAGGACAGCAAAACCAACAATCAAAAGGAAGGAAAAACCCTTCAAAAATCCCTTAAGAGGGTCCACAAAATGTGTTTGCCTTAGGCCCAAACAAGTGCAAAATTTAAATTAAGGATTGCAAGCCAAGAGGCCTTGCCAATCCTTAAAACTTGTAAATTTTATGAAAAAAGAAACAACAGATTTCAAAGCAAAATAAAACAAGCTTGAGTGTGTACATGGCTTTCCTACCTCAGGTTCTCCACTTGGGTAGTGACAAAAAAAATTTCTTTAAGGCTTTGCAACAAGATAACACCTATCTCTAAAGCTCCTTTCCTTTTGCAAAGCTCTAGCTTCAAAATCCAAGAGTCAAGAATGCAAAAATGTGCACAAGGATGACTTTCCCTCCACTTATAGGAAAAACTTACAAATCCTTGGCCAATGGGAAGGTGACACTTGTCCATTCCTGTCTTCATGTCTCTCTCCTAAAAGTCTTCACTTGCATAACTACTTTTACAAGGCATTTACTCTCACTTACAAGAGCACATGGACAAGCAAGGCCTTCTTACAACTTCATTAATGCCTTTCTATCCAAGGGCATTAATTGGAGCATTGGCTGCTCCAAAGTCTTTCAAACTTGCTAAAATCATTCATAGGCTCAAATATCAAGTCAAAGGCTTTTATTTCTACCCTTAATCGCTTAACTTATTTTTCACACCACTGCGAAAGTTTGTTACTTTTCCTATTCGAGTTTTACAAGTTGGGCAACCTTTGTTGACTCTTCCATATCCCCACTTGACCCTTTAGAGATTTTTAGAACTCTCATGTGCAAGTGTGAAAGTGTTTGAATAGTGCTAAGGGACTAAAATTGTCAATTTTCGTAATAATGAAAATTAGATAAAATCTAGGTAAAAATACAAGTTGACAAGATTTGACTCTACACATTTATAAGTTTGGTAGTTCCATGACCAGTGGGTTCCAAGATTCCTCACTTGGTCAACCTGTAAACCTGTACACTCGAGGTACATGTCAAAACATACAATCCCTGATATAGCAAAAAAAATGAAATGCCTAGTCAAGACATCAAACAATAAACACGCCAATTTTAATCACTACAATCAATAAGGATTTCAAACACAAAATCACCATATGAAGTAATAAAATAATATGTAAATAAGCTTACATACTACCTACTCGTGAAGTGTCCATGGTACCCATATACCAAAACAGACAAACATAAGTCTGCTAGATCAACTAGTCAGGACTCCCACAATGTCTGTGTACGAAACCACAAGATGAACACATGCTAGCTCAACTAGCCATACACACATGCTAACCAACTTTCCAAGAGCTAATAATACATGATTAACACCTCGGGCCTTCAAATTAGTGAAAACTAAGTCTAGAACATAGTGCAAGAATAGTACAACAGGAGTAAACAGGGTATGTAATAATTGGGCCTTACATCCGCCTCACCATATTTAGACTTCCTCATGGAAGTCACTGAAAAAGGTGGAGATATAGGGCTTGCAAGGGTACTGCATTCTCCCAAGTAGAAGTTGTCTTGTCGTAACGAACCCTCTAGATTTATCTTTGTCTAGCGCTCGACCTCAAAGGCCCAACGTCCTACGTACCAACATCGAAATGAATGCCAACTATCTACCTGCCTTTGCCTGCAATACTATCCAATCCAATACATGGGTAGTTGAAAGTAAATAATGTGGCAAAATTGTAACATGCAACACGTGGTGAACACATGATAAGTTGTGGATGGCAAGGCTAGCTAAAATGCAGCTGAACCGATTGTCTCTAAGATCTCAACGGTCCCACCATAAGAAATGAGTTGTTGACAAAACATTCTCTAAACATAGTGTGAAACATGTATCCTAATACCTGGTTCATTTGCTTGGTCTCACTATTTGTCTCTAAGTGATGGTAATCAACATAATCGAGTTGAGTGCTCAATATTTCCTAAAAGGGAGTCCAAAAACTAGTCGTGTAACTAGATCTCTAACTAAAAGAATCAAACGTGGAGAATCCGTGCAATCACACAAAGTCAACTAGGAACATTCACCATTGACATGGTGTTGCAAGTGGTCTTCATCACTAAAAAGTGAGCCACTTATGTCAAATTTTCCCTAGTTTCCATGATTGCATCATGGTGGTAGGTCAAATAGAAGCTTGCAAAAGATGGTAATCCACATCTGCTCTAGAATCTCACGATAAAACAACAAAAATATTGGGTGTGGGGCTTGGCCTTGTTCCTCTAGTACGCAAGGTAGTGAGCTACAAGGTCTAGCAATGTTGTGTCGTGAAACGGCCTTAATGATAATGTTGACTTAGTTTTGCATGCATCAATGACACCACTTTGGGGTGTGTCAAAAGAAAAGGTCTCCAAGATTCTTGGACAACACTAGCATTTGCAAGACACCTTCTAATGGCTAAGAGATGGAGGACTTTTCCTCTCAAAGCACAAGGAAGGCTCCTTTCTATCTCCACTAAGCCAAGCTAGCATCTAGCTCTGACAACGTGCAACAATTTTCGATGCCAAATTGCTCGGTACTAAACAAGTTCCTCAAGCTATTTGAAACTTCTATGAAGATTAGCAGTCCGCTCTTCTCGTTGAATCTATTTTATCTACAAAAGTTTGTTCCTTTTTCTACCACCAGATAGAGTTCATCCTCATTTGGGGTGTTGTTTCCCCAATCCTGACAACTCTATTAGCTGATTGTGGAACAAGGGAACCCTCTTGCTAAGACTACAAGAGTGTAGGGGATTCATACAAGAGAGTACATTGATCCAAACAACAATAATTGATTCATTATAATCATATAAAATATAAAGCCACTCAAGGAATCAATTCTGTCACTACTTGAAAATAAGAGGAAGCACATTCCTATACAAGGTTTGCAAGTGCTTACTCTGATTAAAACCTCTTCCCTTTTGTTGAAGGGAAGTGTGAGATAAACCATTCACAAGCAACTGATCCAAAACTGCAGTAGAAACCACAAAACATGAGACCACTCCTCCCTGACAAGGAGTTGCCAACCATAGTTTGCATACTTGGACTCGACAGACCCAAAAAAATTTAACTCGGCAAATACGCGGCAATTCTTAGCAATACTCGGCAACTTAAAAATCTACTTAAATTTCTTAAAAAACTTAAATTTTATACAAATTACAATTACAAAATGTATCAAATAAGTCTGTAAAACATTTGGGAAGTGTTTTCTATTAGATTTGAATACAAATATAGTACAAAATTGCATCATCACTTCTTTCAACAATTCCTTGATGCTTTTGTGTTGATATGTATATTTCCCAAAGCACCATCCCGCGTTACCCTATTGTGACACATGATGAGCTTTCGGTGTGGCATATGTATACACCAATATTTTTCAGCTTTATCATTTACTAATGCTCTCTCTTGCAAGGGCTCACCAACGCATCAAATCTCCCGAAGTGCATGCCTTAAAGGGTGCGTCAAGAATGGGTGGGATTGGCTCGTGGCACTTTGCAAGAGATGTTCTCATACTATTCTATCATACCTACATCCCTTCACGCAACCTTCATACCTCCTATGATGTCTCCCTGGAATCTTGAAACTCTAAAATATGGCTGAGGTTGAAATCTTGAAACCCTGAAATTTGACCAAGTCTGAAATATGATAGGATCCTCCAAAACCTAGAATTTGGATTATAGCTCCCAGAGGTTCGAAACCAACCAATCTCAAACATCCTGAAAGTATATATATAAAATATAACTTAAAGTATATGAATTTATTATACTTAAACATTTATTTTATAGATATACTATTGCCTCAAACGCTGTGTGATGAGAGTGTGGGAGCGTGTGTGCTTAAAAAGGAGAAAAATCTTTTTTTTTTTGCTTTTGACTGCATCGGTGAGACTCACTGCAAGTACTGAGAAAAAACTTGCTGAAACTCGACTTCCTAGACCTGCGAGAATAAGTGAAAAAAACTTGCAGGCCCAAAAAAATGGCGAGTACTCACATACCCGCCAATTATGCTAACTATGGTGCCAACCACTCAAAGGTAGTACAAGTCCCCAAGGGATCCACTAGGATCCCCTCCCTAGAAATGATGTGCTTTTGGCACTAAGTTTCATTAGAAAGACGCACACATGTCTAGGTGAGCAGCAACTTGTGCTCTCACATAACCTACAACACCTAATGCAAGTGGCCCTTGTGATTTGCCTTAAAATTCAAAAAGGGTTAAACATCATCAAGGGTGCTCAATATGAGGTGATTGAGAAAGGTGCTAATATCTTCGTTCATGAAGCTCATGAACTCTTGTTGGGGTACTAGCCTAACAAAAGAGTCATCATTGTGAACCCACAATGTGTAGTTGAAGGGATCCGCCCTTCAAAACTAGGAAGAGAAAAAGGTGGTTCCTGAGGGAAACACTTGGATGAACAAGGCCTTCCTCACATCGCCCACGTCATATGTGATATGGTGCCTTGGAATTCGGCTCCCTTCCAAAGGATCAGGTTGAACTTGCAATCAAACTCTCTCGGGCATTCTAGACAACTTGCATGAAAAACGACAACCTAACAAAAGTAGTGGAAAACATCCAACAAGGAGTCAAAAGTCAAGGTGATACTCCTAGAATAATTTGAAGTTAAAAAAATCATGAAGGCAATTAATCAAGGGAATGCTATGAATCAAGAATGTGCAAGGTATGCACACCTTAACAAATCACAAACAAGGATAGCCTTTGGATCGTAACACATGTCATGTGAAGCTGCAAAGTTTACTATTAAGGCAAAACAAGCCATAAGAAGTCATTAGTGCATCTAAGCAAGGTACTACATGCCACAAGAATTAATAAGTGTTGATAATAAGGCAATACATTTGTATTATTGTATAAAAAGCAATGAACATCTCAAGAATAGGTCATAACTTCAAGGAGTTGAAGATCATGTAAGTTCGGATGTCATAGCCATACTTGATCTGTATACCTTGGATGACAAGCAAAACATGCTACAAGAGGTAATTTCACATGTCTAACATAAATCATGACTTAATGAGGATGTTGATCACACCCGCTTGGTGTCAAATGCCATTTCTAGATCCACATGATCTGCCCTACTGTTACCAATCTCCAAGTCCAAAGGAAACTCACTCTAAGTTGGGTTCACCAACAAGGCATAATGCTCCACTACTCAGAGACAATGATCAATTGCCATAAGAAGTCATTAGTGCATCTAAGCAAGGCACTACATGCCACACAAATTTAGTAGGCATTGATAACGAGGCAATGCATTATATAAGCAACGAACATCTCAAGAATAGGTCATAACTTCAAGGAGTTGAAGATCATGGAAGTTTGGATGTCATAGCCATACTTGATCCGTATACCTTGGATGACAAGCAAAACAAGCTACAAGAGGTAATTTCACGTCTAACATAAATCATGACTTAATGAGGATGTTGATCACACCCGCTTGTTGTCAAATGCCACTTCTAGATCCGCATGATCTGCCCTACCATCACCGACCTCCAAGTCCAAAGGAAACTAACTCTAACTTGGGGTCACCTACAAGGCATAATGCTTTACTACTCGAAGACAAGGACCAATCTTCATGTCCAAAAAAACTCCCTATATCTTATGAGCAAGGATCAAAACAACATGATCCAAAATAGATCCCTACAAACATGGTCTTCTCTGACATATCACTAGTCCAACACACAAGGTAATAGCAATATCATACATATCTCTTGCGTACCTTACTTGGGTCACTATGTGGATAATGTGCGGAAGTTACTGAGTCTCTTGGATCCTTGCACAAACTAACTTGACCCCAAGGTCCTAGCAACACTTGAGGGTCTGCTAAGATAAGCCTTCTCGCTTGTAGAGAAACTATGCCAAAACTCTACTTGGAACTAACTCTCAAGGAAAAGGTTGACATACTAAGAGTGATGGGATGGTCTTTCTAAGAAGGCTTCACCGATCCATCCATAACTCCATCTGTCACAGTGAATCAACCATCCCTTTCACATGCTCCACAAGAGTTGCGAGGCGAAGTTCACGTGATCAGAGACGGGTGACTGAACCCAGAAAGGTCCATCATGACCCAAGGTCAACCCAACAACCTAAGGTCAGGTTGTGACCGACTAACTTGGTCTTAAGAACCAAGGCCAATCTAATCCCATATCTCTCTCCGAAGTCCTTAAAGGTATGATGCATATGCCAAAGGTGGTGGGGGAGTCTCATAGACCTAGCATGCAACAACTCACTCGTGAGCTTATGCCACTTGGCCCTCGCAGCCAACTTCACCTCCCAACACCTAGGTGGAGCCTCTTTTTCATGCCTTCACCAAACCCAAATTGCTTCTCTAGGTAGGTTCGTTCGTCTATTGGATGTGGAGACCAAAACCATAAGCCAATATCTAGCGCTGAGCTTGTTTACTAACGTCAACTATAGATTTGATAGGGTCAAAGGCTTAAGTCTTTGGAGGTCTTGGATGAGATCCTCCTTTCTTTGCCCTAGTGGGCGAGCGTCTCTTAGTGTATCCTAATGCAGAGGAACCTCTCACAAACCACTCCGTTGTATCTCTTTGCTTTGTGGAAGCTACTGGAGAATCATGGATCTCTTTATGATTGCAAGCAATCTCACTGGAGTGAACATCAAGCATCTGTTGCCTAGCTTGAAGAGTCCATGGTCCCATGTCCATCAAGGTTCAAGGGAACTCTTCCTGTGTATTGTCCATGCCTCCTCAATGAGACGCACCACACAACACAAAACGAGAATCACTTTGTTGCTAAAGAAGCTGACTAAACAACAAAACCCAAAGCTCCTAGTGCTGAAATCGTGCTTCCATACCAAGTGTCATGCTTGAAAATTCACATAAATAGAACAACATAAAACAGGGATTTTTTTTAGAATGCACAATTAAAAAACTATGTGACCTGTGACTCTTTACACATCAACTAACACACCGCAAGGAATGAGTTGAAATAACCCTTTTTGGATAAATATGAACAATTCTGAATTTGCCCTGAAACCCTTATTTTGTTATTCAATTCAAATTTGGAATTTCACCCAATAATAGATAATAACACAAAGCAAACTAATAACCGGAAACCAAATTGAATATTTATTGAAAATTGGAAAAATATAGTAGCATAATAAAGTCATATACTAATTATTTCTAAATTTTTGATCAAACCCTAACTTGGAATCAACTTGAACTGCATAAAAAATCCTTGAAACCCTAGTGAAACAGCTCAACATAGTACGACGGCCCTGAAATGCTATGATGCTGCACCAATCTGACTAAAAATCGCCATGGTACGGATCGGTACGGATCTACACTTTTTTTTTGCCTCTTGAAATGTGATGCTCTTTCTGAATAGGGCTCTCAAACTGATCTTTCCTGACTCTGGTAACAAACATGTGATTCTCTGGTGGAATCCTCAGCTGGGTTCAAGGGATTTCGTCCTCTTGCCTGTAAATATGAGGGTTTTCGTTGTTTGATGGATTGCAGAAGCTGCAAGCTTTTCCTCTGGGAAAAAGATTTTGGTTTTATTTGGGTGATTGAATAATCAATTACTTTTTCACCCAATTCTTTTATTATTCACTTTTCCATTCCAACCCTGAAAGAAATTAATATTTCTTTTATTTAAATATTCACCTTTTTCCAACTTATGAATATTAATTACTTTTTGGCCATGTATTCAATATATACTTTTGGCCCCATTCAATAATAATAAACTAAGTGTCATTTTCCAAAGTTATAACTTAAATTCCCTTTTGGACAACTTAAAAAATTATTAATAGATTATTCCCCTTTATTAATTTCTCCTTAGCTTACGGAAAATAAAAATAAGCTTTGGGTCCTTGATTTAATTAATTCAAAAAAGGGGACATTACAGTCCACCCTTCCCAAAATTGCTTGCCCTCAAGCAATCCTTGAATCATCCTACAACTACCCATATCACAAACCAATCTTTCGGTCTCTTCCATTCCTTTTGGTGATGTAGTTGGTTTCTGCTGTGCTAGTCTGATATAAGTAGGAATTGGAAACCCTATACCAAGTGATGCTTCTCCAATTGTCTCAATAAGTGAATCATCTGAATTTTTCCCCATGATAGCTGCAGCCTTAATCAATTGGGACATAGAAATAGTTTGAGAACCATCCCTGTCTTCAACTTGGAAATCAGTTTCTTGACTAGACCGCTCTGCCACTTTAACCGTTGTCCTTCCCAACAAGAAATTGGATCCCATTGTTCTGATTGCAGCCTTAAGTTATGATCTTTTTGATGCTGTATTTATGGTACTGCTGTGAAAATCAGGCATGTCCTTGCCTTTTCCTCCTAAAGTAGACTCATTTTCAACTATATTTTTGACTGATAAATCAGTCCTGGCTGAATTTGCAGCCTTCTTACCCCCTGCCAACGTGTCTATTGTTGAAAACTCATGTCTTGCTGTAACCATTATTTTTGATTCCCATCCAACTGTGACATTCTCAAGTTGCTTTGCTTGATGATTTTCAATGTCTACTTCATACAAGAGATTTATGTACTCTTTATCGAGAGTGGTAACTTTTACCATTTTTTACTTCTTGTAAAGGAGTTGCTGTAGCATCATATAAAGGATTTAGGTATTATTTGTTGAAAGTGGTGACCTTTACCTGTGAATCTTTTCTCACATTAAATTCCATACCTTCCACCTACATGGCGGATTCCTCCAAGATTTGCTTTCTTCCCATTTCATGCAACTTTGATTTCATTTCTTTTTCATGCTCCTCCCTCACAATTTCTTCCTCTTGAGGTTCTAGTGTATCCAATACTTTCGCTGCTTCTATGATCTTCTTTTCTAGCTCTTCTGAGTCTTCATTTGACAACACGTCCTCATAGTGCACTTGTCCATTTCTTTTCTTCATCAATTTCATAGTCTGGAAAAAATATTTCTTTCTAAATCTCTGTTGGAAGAGTTCTATATTCAACATAGTTGGCAATCCATAGTTCTCTCCTCCAGAAATAACATCATGATTCACATGCTATGCATTAGATAGTATCTGCAAAATTTATTCTCCCCAACACGTTGGCAAGATAAAATAACCCTTTTTGGATAAATAACCCTTTTTGGATAAATATGAACAATTCTGAATTTGCCGTGAAATCCTTATTTTGTTATTCAATTCAAATATGGAATTTCACCCAATAATAGATAATAACACAAAACAAATTGATAACTGGAAACCAAATTGAATCTTTATTGAATATTGGAAAAGTACAACATAATAAAGTCATATACTAATTATTTTTGACTTTTTGATCAATCCCTAATCTGGTATCCACTTGAAACGCATAAAAAAACCTTGAAATCCTAGGTGAAACAATTCAACATAGTATGGCAGCCCTAAAATGCTATGATGCTGCCCAATTTGATTGAAAATGGTTGTGGTACGGACGTTTTACAGATTAGTACAGATTTGCACTTTTTTCTTCTGCCTTCTGAAATGTGACGCCCCTGCTAAATAGGGCTCTAAAACTGATCTTTTCTTAAATTGGTAACAAACATGTGATTCCTTGGTGGAATCCTCAATTGGATTTGAGGGTTTTCGTTCTCTTGCCTGTAAATCTAAGGGTTTTCGTCCTTTGATGGATTGCAAAAGCTGCAAGATTTTCCTCCGGAAAATGAGTTTTGGTTTTGTTCGGGTGATTGAAAAATCAATTCCTTTTTCACCCAATTCTTTTATTATTCACTTTTCCATTCCAAGCCTAAATGAAATATATGTGTGTGTGTGTGTGTATTAAAAAAAAAAAAACAAAAACAAAATTATATTATGGAAATATCAAAGTGTACAAATTCTAATATGCCAAGCTTGAAAGCTAACAGTCCAAGCTTGGGAAGTAAACATAAAGGAAATCATACTAGCATTCATTAGTACAAATCGAAATCAAGAATCTTTCTCAAATCTGCTTTCAACTTGGCTGACCACAAAGATGGAGTCAAACCATAACAAGTACTGTTATGGTTGTCAAGAGTCCAGTTGGCCAATCTATCTGCCACTTTATTGCTTTCTTTGGGAACATACCTGAATTGAACCTCCTCAAACTTCTCCTGCAACTTATGAATTTTCCCCATCTCTCTAGCTATTCACCAATTTTTACTAAGATCTCCCTTAGGATCAGATAACAAACCAACAATTATCTTGAAATCAGATTCAATTTGAAGTTTTTGCCACCCAATTTTCAAATCTTCTTGCATTTCTTTGTAAACAACTTTGATTTTTGTTAAATTATTGGTTATATATCCCACGTTTTCAACAAAAACGAAACCTACCGACCCATCAAAATATCTACCAATGCCTCCAAGACTAGCCTAACCTGGGTTACCTCTTGAGGCACTGTCAGTGTTCACCTTCCCATATCCTAAAGGAGGAGCTATCCAATGTCTGTCCCTCTGAACTTTCTTTTTAGGGCGATAAGCATTCATTGTTGAAGTTTCAGGATGCAGTGAAAGTTTCTGGCATAAATGGTTCCATTGGGGCATTAAAGTTTGAGGCAAGCAAATCTTATGCCTGATCTGCAATATTGATTTTGATCTTCTCCCAAACATAATTCATATCCCTTCTATCCTGCTGAAAAATTCTGCAATTTCGTTCCTTCCAAATGTTCCATAGCAAGAGGGTGAAACCAGACCACAAAGTCAAGAGGAGGTTCTGACTTTTGGACAGGTGGCTTTGCCACTCTCTGATCAGCTGCTCCAATGATTGAATGCCCACCCAAGGGAGATTAAACAATTTCGAGAAAAGCTGCCATAAGTATACCAACTATGGACACTGGAGAAAAAGATGAGTTATGGTCTCCTCATTATCCATGCACAACACATTGAAAAGGACCACAAAAGCCTTGTCTTATGAGATCCTCTCCAGTTAAAACTCTCCTCTTAAAAACCAACCACATAAAGAAGCTCACCGTGGGCCATAACACTGTCTGCCAAATAGGCATAAAGACATCCTTAAGAGGGTGAACAATACATCTAGTTAAAGAAGCATACCCTGTAGAAACTGTATAAGCACTTGTAGTATTTTCCCCTCAAGCTAAGGCATCATACAATGGGGATATTGAAAGGAGAAGAGCCAAAAGTATCTTATTAAGCCTTGATTTCTGCTCCTCACCAATTTGAATTGACCATTCAAGAGTAGAAATCCATTTTTTTCCAATTTCCTAGGGGTGTTTAGTTGCGTTACAAGATTGCACAATCTTAGTCCATCCCTTTTCATGCATCACCTCCATGATTGATTCAACTTTGGAAACTGATTAATAATTGGTGGAAACCAATCCCATGAATCAGTCCAGAAGTTGGCATGTTGTCCATTATTAACAATCCAAAATAGATACTTTTTTATAAGAACTTCCCCAACCTTAAGCACTGCAAGAATAGGTGATCCTTTAGTAGGAAGGGATAACCTAACAATTCTCTTGGGAGGATTATTTTCAGCATATTTGGCTCTAATATTAGCTGCCCACAGATCATTTGGAGCCATTAGCCATCTCCAATAGAGTTTGGCTGCTAATGCCTTAGTGTGCTTGGAAGAGGAATGAAATTCCAATCCACCATCCTGCTTTAGAAGGCATAGAGTCTCCCACTTAACTAGAGATCACTTTCTTTTTTGCTGCACACCACTCCACAAAAATGTTTGGCAGAGAGAATCCAATTGCTTCAAGATTGTACTTGGAATATTCAAAATAGAGGAGACAGAGATTGCCATGGCTTGAAAAACTGCCTTAACCAAAACCATTCTCCCACCTGTAGAAAGCCATTTGTTTGTCCACTTCTGAAGTTTCATTTCCACTTTAGTTATAATCCACTTTCGATCCCTTATCTGTTTTGTTGCAAGAGAGCCTCGTCTAAAGTGGAGGACGTTAAGAGTTTGTTCCTCTTGTCTACGAGAACTATGAAAGAATATAATGTGAGACTTAGCCTTGTTAATCGATTGCCCTGTGGCTCTAGAAAAAACCTGAACGAGTTTCTGCATCTGTTGAGCCTCCAAACAAGTGGCTTTGCCCAAAAGTGTAGATTCATCCACAAACTGTAAATGAGTGAGAGGATGGGCTCCTTTAGCCAATTTAGTACTGCTGATCTTTTATTCTTGACAAGCTGTAGTTACCACTCTTCCAAGGCACTCTGTGAGGATAATGAATAAAAAGGGGAACAAGGGATCACCCTGTCGTATTCCCCTAGAGGCCAAGAAGATTTGAGGAGTGCCATTAACCAGAACATAAAAGGAGACTGAAGACAAACATGCTCTTACCCATGCAATCCAGTCCCCTGAGAAACCAAATTTAGCTAAGACTTGCAATACAAGATCCCAATCCACTCGATCAAAAGCGTTGGATAAATCAAGCTTGATGAACATAAGAGATTTCTGGATATCCATAGAATGTAAAGCTTTATGAGCTAGCACATTATCATCATGAATTTGATGACTTGGAACAAATCCCCCTTGTTTAGGAGATATGAGCTTGTGGAGCAAGGGTTTCAACCTTTCTGCCATAACTTTAGTAATGATTTTGTACAAAACATTACACAAAGCAATAGGTCTGAAACCAGAAATTTATCCACTTCACAAGCTTTAGGAATAAGGGCTATGAAAGTTTTATTTATTTCCTTCAGCATTGTTTTAGCTATCCTTGCCTCTTCCACCACCTGAAGAAGATCCCCCTTGATAAGGTCCCAAAATGTTTGGTTAAATTCAATGGGAAATCCATCCGGTCTTGGAGTTTTTCCTTTCTTCATACTGAACATCACTTGCTGCAATTCCTTTTCTATGACCTGGACGGTAAGTTTCATATTATCCTGATTTGAAATGAGTCTAGGAAGGATATGTAGCACTGTTTGGTGGTTTGACTTATTGAGAGGTTGAGCAGTGAACAGTTGCTGGAAATACTGTTTTGCAATTAGCTGCATACCTTCCAAGGAGTGCTCTTTCTAACCATCCTCCTTGGTAAGGGAGCCTATATGGTTATGAGCATGGCTAGCCAACAAAGATTTATGAAAGAAGGCAGAATTTTTATCACCCTCTTTTAACCACTTGATTCTAGATTTTTGCCTCCACAAAATCTCCTCTTTTTCCCCATTCATGGAGGGAAGTTTTCAAGAGAAATTTCCTTTTAAGAATATCATCATTGCAGCCAGAAGTACAAATGATGGTGTTAAGCTCTTCCAGCTGCTCTAAAAGTTGTTTCTTCCTTTCCTTCACATCACCAAACTCATTCCAATTCCAACTTTTCAATTTGATCTTTAGATAATTCAATCGTTTGGTGAAGGAAAACATTTGTGTCCCATTCTTGGGTTTACCTTACAACCACTATTGCTGAATGAGATTGTCTATATTTTCATGTTGGAGCCACATCAACTGAAACTGGAAAGGAGCATGACAAGGAGCTAATTTACCCATCTCCAAACATACTGGCCAATGATCAGATTCAATATTGCTTAAAATGTAAGCCTTAGGGATATATTCCTTCAACCACCGCTCTTTAGATATTAGGAACCGGTCCCATCGTTCCAGGATATAATCTAGACCCTGCCTCCTATTAGACCAAGTCATTAACCCATTAACTGTCTGAACATCCACCAAATGCAGAGACTTTATGAACCTAGTCATATTGGATGAGCTAGAATCCAAGTGTGAAGTTCCTCCTGTAAACTAAGGATTGTATTGAAATCCCCTCCGAGAATATCCGAAACATCCAGGGAAGAATGCATTAAAGCATCTATATACTGCCATTGCTGCAACTTATCCTCCATAGCAGTGTGCACATAGACATTTATGAGCAAAAATTGTCAGGCATCCACCTTGGAATATACATGCACCACCATAACACCTCTATTGCCACAAGAGCTTAATACCCTAATCATTTTTGGATCCCACATACTCACAACTCCTCCAGATGCTCCTTGAGAAGCAAGAGATAAAGCTTGGGCCTTAGGCCATATTCTTTCAACCATAACCGACATAAGATCTATCCAGGGTTTAGTTTCTCGAAGAAATACCATAAAACGATGTTGAGTTGAGTTTGAATCATTCTTTTGATTTCCATGATTTTAAAAGGGCTGCCTTTCAGCCCTCTCACCTTCCATGTTATCACCTTCATTGTAAGGATCGGTTGAATATTTGGGACAAATCCCTAAATGTTCTTGCTTGACTCAGTTTTTGGTCCTCTTTTTGGATATTGTTTTGATTTGATTTGCATCCAACCATGGTATTTGTATCCATTTCAATTTTAACAAAAGAAAATAACATTTCTTTTATTTAAATTCTCACCTTTTTCCAGCTTATGAATATTAATTACTTTTTGGAGATGTATCCAATATTTACTTTTGGCCCCATTCAATAATAAAAAATTAAGTTTCCTTTTTCAAAGTTATAACTTAAAGTACCTTTTGGACAACTTAATAAATTATTAAAATATTATTCCCCTTTATTAATTTCCCCTTAGCCTATGAGAAATAAAAATAAGTTTTGGGTCCTCGATTTAATTAATTTGAAAAAGGGGACATTACATGAGTGCAATTACCAATGCATAGGGTGTCGCATGGTTGTTGCAACGCTCATGCTAACCGACCCATTGTGACCCTATTGGCCTAAATGGTCTTCAGGACCCTAGTGGGCCCCACAACCTTTGAGATCTTGGTTTGGACTCACAGTAAATGCAGAAATGATTACGACGTGGTCTAGGGTTGAAGGATCCACTCATGCACCCAACAGGGTTCAAACGAGACCTAAGACAATTCCAACCAATCAGAGGGCTTGAATTTGTACTTCAAGTCACAATTGGAATTCTAATTCTAAGTCGAGGCAGAGGTTCATTAAGTCTTATGTGGCCTCAAAGGGTGCCTAAAATAACCTAGGTAAGCCCTTGGTGGGTGGAGCATCCAATTTCCAATGCTGGATTTGGCTTATACCAGTTGTCAGAGCGTCCCAGATCTTAGAAGCCCTAATAATACTTAAGGATTCCTATAAAGGCTCTCATGAAGATACAAATGCTTGTTTTATCATTCAACAAAGGAAAACTATTACATATATAGGCATGAGAGCCCCTAAAAACATGGAATTAGTTATCTCACTATCCTTAATTCAAGGGGATTAGTTATGACAACACATCACATGATTACCCATACAAAAACTATCTAGAGACATCACATGACATACTATCTAGAAATATAACATGTTCACACTAATATCTCCAACATTCCCCCCTTAGTGTGGACATGGGAGAAAAGAACCATATCCAACATAAATTTTACATGAAAACTTTTTTCAGACCAGGTACAACTCCATCAAGTTGTCTCTTAACCTTCGTGAAGGTGTAATTCTCAAGTCGAATTCCTTAGTTCCCTAATCACTTTACCAAACGGAATTTATGAATTACTAAGATTCAAAAACTCTCGAAACTGTCTGGACAACAATCCATATCGAGTTTACCTCGAAATCTTTATTTTGCCCTCAAAGAGTGGACTTCTCGAAAACATGAATCTTTCCCAAATATCACAATAGGTGTTTATTCAGCACACCACACGAAACAAGCAAAAATAAAATATTTGAGGACTAAGTCCTTGTATTTGTTTGTAGCCTCTGTCGTTGATTGTTGCCACTCGATCATGAACAACATAGGCAATTGTCACTGCCACTAGAAGCTACCCTCAGCTTTAGCCGGTTTGGTGCAAACATTGATACTATTATTGCGATGTGCAGCCCCGTCGTTAACGGCCGACAAGAGGTTGCTCTATAGCCTCCAACCTCCATTGCATCTTGCCTTTGTTATTATGCTGCTTACTTAGTGGAATAGAACTTGAAGCTCATGTGTATGAAGTTTTTGAGGAGAAATCGCCCCAAAAGCTTGACACATTCATCGGACGTCGGGTTCCATTGAAAATGCATCCATGAGGCAATTTAAAAAAATAAAAAAATAAAAAAAAATCAACACTTTGGATGATGCAAAATGACCATACTTGGACAACATGACAAGACAATAAAGATGACAATTAAAAAATAATATTTAATTACTTTTTATCAAAACTATATAAAACATTAATAACAAATATTACTAACAAAACAATACCTAACACCACATTTTATAAACCACATTAAAAAAACTTCAAGACCACAAATTGACGACTCATAAACTATTAATCTAAATGATCATATAGATTTTACCACCAAATTTACAACGAATTGACAAAAAAAAAAAAAAAAAACAAAAGAAAAAAAAATTAATTTTTTTTTTAAGACTTTACACTCATATCCACATCAACCCAATAATAATTAAAAAAACAATCTAATACATTAAAAAAATCACAAAACTTATAAAAGACCAACATCAAGCCTTTTTAACAAACAATAAACTATAACAAAATAAATTTTAAGATTCGACAGTGGACTTTGGACACATTCGAACCAACATGAAGACAATGTAGATTTGCACGTGGATTGACTATGGACAATGAATGAAGGTGATTAGGACAAATAGAGAGACATGAGCACAACAAAATGACAAATGGAAGGAATATGGCCTGAGGAAAATTCACGAACCCTGAGAAAGCTGAAAACAGCATGCGTGGAATTAGATAGCGTGTAATATTCCAAATCGGAATATTAGACGTTAATTTGGATTCCTTGGAATTTTGTTTAAGATAAATATAGATTTTATACTTGCAATAATAATTTAGATAACAAAATGAAATTTAATTCAGAGTTTTCAGATCTCAAATAATATAATGTGAATCTTCAAGGAGTTTTGTCCTTGATTTATTGTGATGACAAGGGTTTCCGTCCTTGAAATCCGATTCTACAATTAAGGGGTTTTGTCCTTAAAAGTAATGTAAAGTTGCTGCTTGTACATGGTTATAAAATTGAATACATGATTGAATGATTTTTCCTTCCTGTCAATTGCTGAATATTAAAACCTTCACATACTTCCATCAAATGACATGTCTTTTCCAAAGGTGGCAACTTTTCGTCAAATGACTGCTGGTTAACAATTAATTAATTTAAAATTAAGTAATGCTATTTATCCTCTTTAATTAATTAATGTTGTTGCTGTGTTTGGCACTCCCCATAATGAGTGATTTCATAGTAATTGTGGCGCTCCTTTAATATGTGATTTTCTTAATGCTTGTAATTTCCAGCGATGTTCCTTATTGTTGTGAGTGTCAATGATTTCCTTAATGTTGTGGTTTAATTCAAGTGCTAGCGATTTAATTCTCAAGGGCTAAATACTTGCTAGTGATTTAATTGAGGATATTACAGACCTTCCTTCCTGAAATTGCTTGTCCTCAAGCAATTTTAAATTGGGATGTTCAATAATTACTGCTCCTGTGACAAATTTGCATTCAAACTTTGTCCAAAAGTTCTAGGTACAACAGATCCTTTGGAGATAGAGCTTCCTCTCCAACAATAGCTTTTATTGCTGGCATATCTTTTCCAATTGCGTAATTTGCATACTATTGGTTTGAAACATCTGCATGATCATGTCGAGTCATCCCTTCACCTATAACACTCTTCATCCAACGTGATAGGGATGGAAGGACATTAATTTGTAGGAATATCTGCAGATTATGAAGTTGTCTATTAACATATATCTGGCCTTCTGTAATGTAACCAGTTAGATCTGGAATTGAGTGTGTAATATCATCATTTGGCATGGTAAGGATAGGAATCTGAGTAATGGAGCCTTTCTGGCTTGCAATACATCCTACTTGTTCATAAATGGTTGCCAAATCAGTATACATGTACATAGGATAACCACGACGACCAGACATTTCTTCATGAGCAGCAAAAACTTCACGTAAAGCATTTGCATATGAGCTCATGTTAATATGACCAAAACATGTTTTCCACATTCATAAGCGAGATATTCTACTATTGTCAAAGCAATCCTAGGTGTAATAATACGCTCAATAGTTGGATCATCTGCCAAGCGCAGAAAAAGTAACTCGTTCCATAGAGCTGTTTTGGTTAATTGCTTTTTCTACGGCCATTCGTCGGCCAAAATTTATTGCCTCCAAGTGATACAATGGTGCATCGCATCTTTGTAATTTGAGCAACCTCAAAGGACTCATCATATGTTTGTCGTAACTTTCCATTCATAAACTTAAAATCTCTTATCCGACGATTAGACGATGTAGTTGCAAATTGTTTACCATCGGAACTAACCTCCAGAGTAGAAATAGGTGTCTTATTAATGGAATCAACAAAAACCAACACACGTATATTTGAATCCAAACAACCGATTCTCTGCAGAAAATCCCTCACAAATCGGATGATCAAGTTGAGTATGAGTGATAGCCAAACAACGAATGTAGCCTTCGCATCGCATTTTATCCTCAAAAAGCTTAGAGTTTATTTCATGCATCAAGTATGGACAAACATTATTTTGGATCCCTTGATTATTGATCGTTCCATCATTTAAAGTATAAATTTGAAATACTAATGAAAACCCCCATGGAGTTTGGCCTTGAAGATCAAAGCGCCTTATCCCTGTTGGTGTTGCAATATTATCAACTAGTGGTGTGGTTTGTCTTTCAAGTTGCACATTATTACCATTGTTGTTTTCAACATATTTAAATGAACCGGAAAGAAGTACTACATTATTGTTATGCCTAACAAAATTGAGAAGTAATGGCTCAGATTGCTCAAATGCCCCCATAGTCTCTTCTTCTTCTCGATCGTCTGTTTCCAATCGATCTGATTCCAGGACATCCCTGAATAGAGGCTCCAATTCAGCATGAAAATATGATGTTGGAATATGGTCCCCTGATAACTTGGAACACACAAAATGATGTGTGCTCTTTCTATTGATTGTTGATAGATTGCATGCAAGATTGATGTGATTTCTTTGTGACTTGTAGAATGGTGGGGCAAACATGCTTCTCCTTCTGATAGATTTGGAAGAACCGCGATGAAATTTCTTGGTTTCTAGTTCCATAACATATTTGGACCCCAAGTCTTTTGATTCACCATTAAGTGAAATTGTGGGAGTCATTTCTCTTAATTGTCTTGAAAAAGGATGTTCCAAACCAAAGTCATAAGTTTGATAACCCATCTAGCTAAAATCTTCGGCCTTTGATGCAAATGCATCCGGTTGACCTTCTTCAGTTCCTTCTTGGATTTCATAGACAATCCTTACTTCTTTACCAGTTCTTCCAAATTTTGATTTATGCGAATCCATGACATCCTCGAGATACAACCATGAACCTTTAAGAAGCGTATTTGAGTTATTGTAGAAAGAGATATTCTTGACATCACTTGTTTTCTAGTTACACTTATCTTTGAATGACTCAGTTTCCTGATTCATTCGTAGAGATTCTTTCTAACCAAATGATTTCCCCTATGATATATGGTAGAATGTGCCTTTATTGGTCGATTATTATCTTTAGATATCAAATAATCAATTTCCAAGAAGTCTTCTGTTTTGGGCCAATCCATTTCTTTATAAGCTTTATGATCATCATCTCCTGACTTGAAGCCTCTTGGTTTTTTGTTTGGCGGGGTCTAGCGATTAGTTATTGGAGATTGAAAAGAACATGAAATTTGAGAAGGCAATGAATGTTCCCCATCACTGCTAAAATCAGGCAATCTAGACCGATAAGCAACATGTGAGTTACTGCGTTCTCTCTCATCCAACTCAAATCTAACTTCTTCACCTAAAATCTTCTCATTGCTAAAGATAGGTGCCAATACATAATTCATCAGTTTTTCAGTAGATATATGCTTAGAAAGCACATCTTTGTTCTTGTCACTGTACAATGACGATTGAGCTTCATCATAATCAATATGAAATAAACCAAGCTTTATCTTGAACTTCATTGGACTTCCATTTGGAATTCCCATGCCACAACCAGGAACCTGGTTTTCCTAGTCTATTTCCAGGTATTCATTGCTTTCCTTATATTTACTATGTATAGAACATATATTAATTTGTGGCGGAGGAGTATTTTTTTCTTTAGACCCACATATCTGCTGTGGAGACCATTGAATATTGTCACATGTTATGTCTGACACATTTTCAAGACAAGAAAATGATGTTTCTTTGTCCTCTGTTCCATCCTTTGATGCATTTGCATATGTGTAATTTCACTAGACGGTTCTTCTGAAACTTCTCTTTGTTTTCTTTAGCAACACGCTTCCATGGGTGATAATTGAAAATCATTTGATGGTTTTCTAGATTCAGTCTTACAAGGAAAGCAATATGTTGGATCTATAGAGTCGTGGATGATAATCAAGTTTCCAGGGAAGCCGGTTTCCTTTCTTTCACATAGAAGCTTAATAGACCTGCCTTGAAGCATCCTTGATAGAGTACTATACTGCTTCAGTGAATCAACTCCTTTATGTTTTGCAGCTAAAATTGCATGTTCTTGCCTTTCCAGATTTCTTAGAAAATGTCCTCCGATGTTTGCTTAATTACACCATATTTTTCTCTTGCAAATTTGATTTTTCTTCATATTCAGAACTACCATAACGGTGATTCAAGAGCTCACCTTCCTCAAATAAAGAGATTTACTCCTTGAGGATTCACATTATATTATTTGAGATCTGAAAACTTGGAATGTAATTTCATTTTATTATCTAAATTATTATTGCAAGTATAAAATCTATATTTTTTCATTTACTCCTTGAGGATTCACATTATATTATTTGAGATCTGAAAACTCGGAATGTAATTTCATTTTATTATCTAAATTATTATTGCAAGTATAAAATCTATATTTATCTAAAATGCAATTCCAAGGGATCCAAATTCTTGTATAATACTCTGATTTGGGATATTACAGTGCTATCATAGCCATTTCTTGGCTAGCTGTGGGATAGAGCTGTTTTCAGAGTTGCCTTCATGCCATGGGGTCACTACATAGTGACATTGTGGTTGGTTTCGATTCGTACAAAACCCTTCTAGCAGATATTCGAAAAGAAATCTCTTTTTCAGACTTTATGGAGTTGATGGGAACACGGCATGGGAAGGGGCACTATGAAGAAGTTGGTTGCAAACCAAAGGGCAGCCAAGAAAATCTCCAAAATGCATCGGGAAAGCCAAACTCTCGTGAGGATTCCAAAGAAGGAATCAAGAAACAAAAAAATTCAGATTCTAAAAAGGTTAGTGGACAGCTCATGGAGGCATCTACCATGAAAGGTGATAGTGGGGAAAACGTTCCAGCCCAAGAGGAAGCGCCACGGGCTGATTGCTCTAAGCATTCACCAGAAAAAGTGAAGGAACACTTTAGTGACAGCCCAAAGTTTTCTCTTGACAAAGATATGGATACTCCGGAGGTGAGTTTGCCATCAGAGAGGATAGACTATGGGGGAAATCGTGACCAACCACTAATAGATTTCGATCACTCTACTGTGAGCCCTGGAAATATGTAGGAAGGCGGTGTTGATTTCCAGAAAATAAGTCTAATTGATGGGGCATGCCTTACTCATGCTCAATTAGGGTTTGCGTATAAATGGGTTAAGCATGAAGGGGTCAATACAGACAGTCTGGAGAACACCATGAAAGGGGAAAGAGGTATTTAAAACCCATTAAAGAAAACTTTTGATACACACATTCCAGAAGATAATTTTGAAGCCCTAAAAGAAACGACTATTGCCGGTCTAGCAACACAAAAATTAAAGGAGAAAGGTGCATTAGAGATATTGCTGAAGCAATTACGATCTCTTTTCATGTATGCTGGACATGAACTGGAGCATATGCTAAGAATAGTTATGGAAGCATCTATACTGCTGTAGGTGTATCTGTTTTGGGTGGGACAATTCAAGCATCATGGGATAATTAGGCAGCAACAAGGCAAAAAGAGTTTGGTGATTTTCTTTAGAAAGATCACACATATATATCAATGGAATTAGTCACTGCTGTACTAGGAACCCAGGGGCAGCGACCTCCTCAAGACTATGTGGACTCTCTCAAGAGGCAAGGCAGTTTTGAAACGTGGCTAAATTCTGTTCTAGAGGACCCTCCAAGTAGGGAGGACGAATGGCAAAATGGCGGTTAAAGACAAGGGAAAACAAAGAAGCACGATTATAGTTGGTCAGAGAGCCACGAAAGAGGGAAATAGGCAGACTGCTGGTATGTCTGAGCTTTGCATTATTCCTTATACTGCCGAAGATCCTTTGAATGAGTTGGTAAGGGGCCTACCTCAGGTGGTCAGAAACGGTGCACAACGGGTTTCGAAGGAAAATAGACCAAACACTAATTCTAATGCCAATTCAGTATCTAAAGATGCAAGACTCAGGGCTGCTATTCTGTTCGTTGATGACTACCAGATGTTAGGTTCAGAAAACTGTTCCTCTAAGGATTACAACAACAGTGTCTCTCACTGGTCAAATGGAGAATTTGATTCCCTTCTGCTTGAGCAAGCTCTCTGGGAACATGCATACTGCTGTAACTATATGGACACAATGGGTGGCATGGACAAAGAGATGGCACGTGTTGGAATAAAATGGGATGAGAAGACAAGTCATATAATTAAACTCCGTGAAGAAAAGCAAAATACAGCGGTAAGGGGAGATGGTCTGACTTTACGTCTTGTTATTTTTATATCATGGGAATTCATGCTCGGCCTGGGCAGCCTATGAAATCTTTAAAGATTTTCAAGAAGGAAAGGAAATGAGTTCCTATGACTGTGATCACTCAGAAGGAATTTATAACAGTATGGCCACATTCTCAAGGCAAAGGGAGGACAAGCCTAGAAGAAGGAATGTTTGGTATGACAATAAGACAGTTTGCAGCCCGCATTGGTGCCCTTAAGGGAAAAATAAAGGTCTGAAACCCTCTGGGACTGCTAAGTCCCAGTGATAGAGGTAAAATTCAGGTGCAATCAGATATATTTGGCTATCACTCTAATTGCATAAGCGTGGATTTACAGCTTTGTTCCAGTCTTTCCAAGGCAAGGGTGAAGAGAAATACTTTTGGTATGAAGGATTACAAATTTTCAAGCTTGCAGTGGAATCCGGGCATTTCAGAGGTGGATGGAATGGATGAGTCAAGGCAAAAGAATGTGCAATTGCTTGAGGACAAACAAATTGAGAAAGAGAGGTCTGTAATATCCTCAAACACAACTCAGGAATTCGCCCAAGGAAATCACCAAGGGAGGATCGCCAAAGGAGGTCTGTAATTTCCTTGAATTAAATCGCCAATAACCAACAACCAAACACCAACAAATCGCCAATAACCAGCAAGGTGGAGCGCCATAAGGAAATCAACATTAATTAAATGGAAGGTCACCACCCTTTGAAGGAGTTACATCTTTTGATGGAAGGCTTTGGAGCTATAAATAATCAGCCATTGGTAGGGAGGGAAGCATTCAATCATGTATTCAAATATATAATCATGTACAAGCAGCAACTTACATTACTTTTAAGGACAAAACCCCTTAATTGTGTAACTCGATTTCAAGGATGAAAACCCTTGTCATCACAATAACTTAAGGACGGAACCCCTTGAGGATTCACATTATATTATTTGAGATCTGAAAACTCTAAATGTAATTTCATTTTATTATCTAAATTTTTATTTCAAGTATAATATCTATTTTATCTTAAACGTAATTCCAAGGAATCCAAATTCTTGTATAATATTCTGATTAGAGATATTACACACTGTGAATGGTTTGATAGGATAGTAAGTTTGCAAGCCACGAAGGTGGTGTCAAGAACCTAAGTTGTATGCTGATCATGTTGGACATAGTCATTGAGGTTTGAAGAATTGTCATGATGTCAAAGGCAGCATGTGCTATCATACATTAATGTCAAAGGTTGAGTTAAACAGACTTGTGGAGTAAATCGGGTTTGTGAAGTGCTTCTACTTATAAAATAAGTAAAGCAATATCGAGAACCCGACTTGGTTTGGTAGAGTGAATCGGGTTTGTGAAGTGCTTCTACTTATAAAGTAAGTAAAACAATGCCAAGAACCTGAATGGGTCTGGGTGAGTTAATCGGGTTTCCGGAACGACTTAGCTGCGTTCATTTTTATAAGCTAAGTAGTCTCAAGAACCCGAATGGGTCTAGTGGAGTAATTGGGATTGTCAAGTGCTTTCACTGCTTTACTTATGAACTTTATAAGTAAAGTCATGTAGAGAACCCGAATTGGTCTAGTGAAGTCAAGCAAGTCGAGAAACTCGAATGGGTCTTTGCCTCAAGAGTAAATCGGGTCTACCAAGTAACTTTACTTTTTCAATTTTATAAGTAAAACAATGCGAAGAACCCGAAGTATGCTGTTGTCAAGAACGTTTGTTTTGGTCTTCACACAACCAATTTTTGACTTGGTCTATTCTTTCGAAAATATTGGTAAAGACAATTCTTTCAAAAATTTGTCCTGAAGGAAAGTCTCGAAGGAAATGATCTTGTGCAAAAGTTTCGAAAGGTACTTTTTGAGAATGCTGAAGGGTAGTGGACCATCCAAAAAATGCCGAAGGTGTCGTTTCAAAAAGTCCGAAGGGTAAGTGAACCGTTCAAAAAGCTGAAGGGATCTTTTAAGAAAACCCGAAAGGTATGTGGACCGCTCAAAGCCTTCCAAGGGATCGTTGTAAAAAATCCGAAGGGCAAGTGGACTCGAACAAAATTTTCGAAGGGTACTTTTGCAAAAAGGCCGAAGGGTATGTGGACCTTTATAGAAAAGCCGAAGGGTACATTTGCAAAGCCCCAAAGGGTATGTGTCCTAAACAAAAGTGCCGAAAGGGGACTCGGACAAAAAGTCCATGGAAATTGTCCCTAAGGGGACTCGGACAAAAAGTCCGTGGAAATTGTCCCGAAGGGGAATCAAACAAAAAGCCCACAACAATTTGTTTGAAGGGGTAGTTCAAATGGAGGGAAAGGACACTTGAGCATTTGCCGAAAGCCATAGGGCACTTCCACAAGTGCCGAAGGACAATTGTGAAGGACACAAGAACCATTACAAAGCTTCCCAAGGATCACTTGGATTGTTTCGGAAAGAATCTAGGGCAAGTGGACATTTAAAAAGGTTCCGAAGGATATCTCGGTTGAAGTATAAGACACTTGCATTATTGCCAAAGGATCAAGGCGAGATTAAAGATCGAGCATATTGAATATAATCGAAAGGAGCGAAAGCGAACCAATCATATAGAAAATATCGAGATGCGAGAAAGAGCTCAATGGTTAATGCAAGAGAGATCGACGGTTCTGTTTTAAAAAATGGAAATATCTGACGGTTCAAGATAGACAGTGAATGGCGCCAATGACAAGATGAATAATCTTCGTTTAAAGACATTCCCATATAAATGGTGAGCTCGAAAAGTCTACACGGAGCCTGAGATTGATCGATCAAACCGATCAATCATCGATTAAGGAGGCTGTGCATTTATGAGATACATCCAACAGTTGTTAAACATAGTAAAGAGACTTGACCATTGCAATGTGATGCATGAACCGAGACATGGGAAAGAGCATAAGTCAAAATCGTTTTTAATGAGAACCGGTTAATTGCAGCTGAAGTGTGAACGCAATTGGAGATAGAAAACCCTAAGCTTCATTGTCTATACATATATGACATCTTGAACATTGTAATTTGCTTTTTGCCGCCGCTGTTGCTACCGTTGCAATTTTAAGAGTCAAAGGCTATCATTTTTCGATTGCTTAGACTATCATTGAACCTAAGCATGTGAGCAATACGAAGTGTGTCTAATAGAATATACAAACACAGACCATGATAGCATAGAGAGAGGTATAGAGGCAAGAAGAGGACGTTGATGTGTCAAACAAAGAATATATAAAAGATACAAAGAGAGGCCGAAGCAGCTGGTGTAAATGGAGTGTGTCAAACAGAAGATATAACGACATAGAACTAGTAAGGTAGAGAAGAAAAGAAAAGGTTGTCTATCCAGACGAATACAGAGTAAAAGGCAGAAAAAGGGAATGAAGTGTGTCTGAATAGAATATATCGAGACGTATGCAGACACAGAGTAAAAGTCAGAGGAACAGAGATTGAGCAGACATGAAGAAAGGGCACAGAAAGAATGTGCAGATTTTGAGCAGAGAAGGAGAATAGGCATACACAGAATAAGCCAAGAGCGAGCAGTTACAGACTAGACTTGTAACAAAGAAACTGAACTGGATTCATTTGTGAATCTGTCTTATACACTGGAGTTGTAGCTCCATAGTTTTGATTGGTAGGTGCCTTCAGAAAAACTGAGTTGGTGCTCAGTTAGGGGATTGTTGTCTTCTAAGGATAGGTGTCCTTGAATGTAACCAGTGTGGTTTTGCCATTGAGGTGATCTAACTGTGAGGCTGGATTAGAATAGTAAATTCTAACAGCTATTCTCACCATGGTTTTTCCCTGAGTTTTCCACGTATAAATCTGGTGTACTGTGCTTTTGTGTGTGTGTGTGCTCTCTACATTTGTTCTTTGTGTTGGAAATTCGAGCAAGGAGACAGTTGATAGTTTTGATATCATGAAACAGAAAGCAGTTTGAGGACTGAAGAGTTATTATTCCCATCTAAGGCAGCATGGAATTGTCATTGATGTCAAAGGTTGATGCCTTTGATGTCATTGAGATTGAATCTGATCATGCATTAATTCAAAGGTTGAATTGAGCAGACCTGTGGAGTAAATCGCGTTTGTGAAATGCTCTTACTTAGAAGAGGCAATCGGGATAAGTCACGAAGAATTGAAAACCCGGAATAGTCTTGAAGAATTCTTTCAGAGGAATTCTTTCGGAAATAATGGCAAGGACAATTCTTTCGGAAAAATTGTCAAGTCCTCGTGCAAGTGGACCTTATCAAAAAGTTCGAAGGGTATCTTTTGAACGTTCCGAAGGGCAAGTGGACCTTTTCAAAAAGTTCAAAGGGTATCTTTTGAACGTTCCAAAGGGCAAGTGGACTTTTTAAAAATGTCCGAAGGGTATCTTTTGAACGTTGCAAAGGGTATGTGGACACTTGCAGAAAAGTCGAAGGGTAGATTGCAGAAAGTCTGAAGGGTATCTTTGGAACGTTGCAAAGGGTATGTGGACACTTGCAGAAAACCGAAGGGTAGATTGCAGAAAGTCCGAAGGGTATCTTTTGAACACTGCAAAGGGTATGTGGACACTTGCAGAAAAGCGAAGAAATGACATGGACAAAAAGTCCAAAGAAATGTCTCGCGAACAAAAAGTTCGAAGAAATGTATCGGACAAAAAGTCCGAAGAAAAGATTTCCGAAGGATATCTATTAGAAGCCAATGACAAATTCTTTCGGAGAAATTGGAGGACACTTCAGGATGAAATGAACCCGGACAAAAAGTCTGCAGAAATTGTCCCAAAGACACAAAGGCTTGAAACAATTTGTATAAAGGAACCTTCCGAAGTAATTAAAGCAAGGTTAAAAGACGAGCAAGTCTTGAAGGATCAACATTGCAAGGAACGTTACAAGAATGCCGAAGAAAATAAGATCATGCCAACATGCCGAAGTTTAACACTTAATACAAAGGGTAAAGATCGAGCATATCGAGGATAATTGAAAGGAGTGAAAGTGAACCCATGATATAGAAAGCAACGAGATGCAAAAAGGGAAGAAAAGAAGCTCGATGGTTAATGGCAAAGAAAGAATTCAAACTCATGTTGTTTTAAAAGATCAACGACTCATGTCTGATCGGTCCATTAGATCCAAAGGTGCAAAGCAAACTTAGATGATCCTCCGAGTGCACGCGCATTTGATAAGTGTCAAAAGGTCATAAGGAAAGATCCAACAAAGAAAAGGACTTGAACTTGGCACGACAAAAGAAGTAAAAAGCCCGCAATCAATGTCTTCTAACTGTCTGCAAAGGAACAACTAGAACTGGTGATGAACTCGATATATCTTCATGGAGCTCAAGATAACTCAATCGAAGTGATCAAGGAAGCGACGCAGTTCAGTAGAAGTGCAAATGTCAAAGATAGTAAAGGCATTTGAACGTTGCCATTTGAAGCATGAATCGAGACACGAAGTTAGAGTCACGTTGAATGCAGATCATAAGTGATTGAGGAAGCGGTGCAGTTAAGATCAGTAGAAGTGCAGATGCCAAAGATAGTAAAGAAATTTGAACGTTGCCATGTGAAGCATGAATCGAGACACAAAGTCAAAGTCACATTGAATGCATATCAAAAGCTTGAACCGGTTAAGAACAATTGAAGTGTGAACACTTTACAAATAGAAAACCCTAAGATGCATTTGTCTATATATGCTACGAACAAAACATTTGAAAGGGTCTTTTGCTCTTGCTGCAATAATAATTAGTGTTAACTCAATTGTTGAGTGAGGACATATGCAGATAGTGTAAAAAGGCAAAGAAAATAAGGTGTGTTAATACAGAAGATATCCAGACACAGAGATAGAGGCAGATAAGTCGAGAAGGCAAACAACGTGTAGGTGCAGTTACAAACAAGACTTGTAATAGAAAAGTGAACAAGATCCATTCTGAATCTCTTTTGTATTTTGAAGTTGCTGCTTTATTTCTCTGATAGGTTGGTGCCATTAGAAAAATTGAGTTGGGGCTTAGTTAGGAAGTTGATGCTTCCTTAGAGTGGGTGCTCTTGAATGTAACTAGTGAGGTTTGTTTGTGAGACTTTTTTTCTATGACGCTGGATTAGAATAGTAGCTTCTAGCAGCTTTTCTCATCGTGGTTTTTCCCTTTGGATTTTCACGTAAAAATCTGGTGTTGAGCATTCTTATGTGTGTGTATGATCTCTGTTCTTGTTCTTTACTTTGCATGTATTTGAAGTATTTTGTTTAAAAGTTTTAAGAACCAGGTTTTAGTTCATCTATTGATTCACCCCCCCTCTCAGTAGATAGTGTGTTCAATAATTGGTATTAGAGCGCAGGTTCCTTAGGAGAAGCTTAATCGGCTTAGGTAGATCGTGGTTGGTGAACACAATGCCCTGTCAAGAAGGATCTTCATCAAACAAGGCTCCTCTGTTCGATGGGTCTAACCTTGCTTTTTGGAGCATAAGAATGGAAGCATACTTGTCTTCCCTAGGGTTTGATGTATGGATGTCAGTGGTAAATGGTTACACAGCTCTTGCCATAACTCCTGTTGATCAGACGGCCAAAAAGGCTTATGAAAACAATGCCAAAGCTAAGGATGTTATTTTTTGTGGGTTGTCAAACTTCGAGTTTGTCAAAGTTATGCACTGCCAGAGTACAAAAGACATCTGGAATAAGTTAAAAAATATCTATGAAGGAGATGTTAAAATGAAACAGGCCTAGCTGCAACGCACAAAGGACAGTTTGAAACCTTGAAATGAATGAAGAAGGGAAGATAGCTGACTACCTCCTCAGGGTAGATGAGATAGTCAATGCCATAAGAGGACTTGGAGAAACAATAGAAGAAGCAACTATTGTCAAGAAGGTTCTGAGATCCCTTCCATCAAGATATGACTCCAAAATTTCGGCTATTGAAGAAGCGATAGATTTGGACAAGCTTACCATGGATGAACTACATGGAACGTTCACAACGTACGAAATGAGGATGGGAGAGACGAACATAGTCAAGAGAGATGCAACCTTCAAAGTAGTAAAGTCTGCAAAAGAAGAAGCCTCTGTGCTCGGTTCTGAGGACACTGATGGTGAAGAAGCAAATTTTGTTCGAAAACTGAAGAGAGGATCAGGTAAGTATAAAGGAAAACTTTTGTTCAAGTGTTCTAATTGCGGTAAGGTAGGACACTTCGTTGCAAAATGTCCATTCAATAAGGACAATGCCAAGCAAGTAGAATTTATCAAAAAGGTAAAACCGTATTATGCTAAGAAGAAATACTTCTTCAAGAACAAAAAGGGGTTATATATTAAAGAAGAAAGTGACTCAGTAGGAGAAAATAACAGTGACAGCTCTAATGATGAGAACGATTATGCCTTTCTAGCTGAGGGAAATGAGTTCCTATTTATGGCAGAAGAATTCACCTCCTTGAATCAAGAACAAAATGAAGATGAAGATTGTGATGAAAGAGAAGAAGGTGAGATTGATCTTGAAGGTGAACTGGTGTGTGCTCTTGAAGAAATAAAAAATTTGAGAAAAGAAAACTCAACGCAAAATAGGCATGAGGAGTTTGAAAAGGCTAATCAAATGATCGTGACGCTAAAAACTCAAGTTGAGGAAGCCAACAAAATAGTAGGAGTCATCAAAATGGATTTCCAGTCAAAATCCAACGAATGCATGAGACTTGAAGCATAAGTAGTATCCTTGAGGAAAGAACTTGAGAAGGCAAGATACCAACTAAACAAAAGCTTAAAGCTAACGAAAGGATCATAAGCTCTTAATGAATTGATCAGTGCGCAAAAGCCTGCAAATGAAAAGTCAGGTCTTGGATACGATAAAGAAAAAGGATCTTCAGCTTGTACATCAATGAACTTGTATTATAACTTCAAGAAAGGAGAAGCAAAAGCTATGAACAACAAAGAAGCTACAAAGGCAAAGACTAGAAAGGATATAAAGACTAATCCAAGGAAAGATGCAAAAGGATACTTTAAAGTGGCAGATACTTGAAAAAGCAGAAAGGTAAAAATTTTCGGTATACTGCACCAGAGAACGTTATGACCAGGTATGCTCCTTCCTTTTATGGTTATTGTTTTAGCTGTAATCAGTTTGGTCATAGGGCTATTGATTATAGTCTTTCTTACTAAAAGATTTAATTTTGCTAGTAGAAATTCATTTGCTCCTTTGATAGATTCAAATTTAATATGTTACAATTGCAATAATTTTGGACATATAGCTAAGTATTGTAGAGCTAACATTGCAATGACAAGAAAGTATAGCTTAGGCAATGACAGGGTTTTAAATGAGAATAGAGTTTCAAAGGCCACTTTTAAAGAAAATAAAAAGGCAAATGAGAGATCCAAAAAGATGTGGAATGTGAAAGATCAATTCTTGATTGCTCAAACGACACTCCATGCCAAAGAGCAAAACTTGTGGGTCATAGACAGCGGTTGCTCAAAGCATATGACTGGGGACAAGAGCAAATTCATCAATTTAAGCAAATGCAAGGAAGGGATTGTCAGTTTGGGTGATAACACTGCAGTCAGAATCAGAGATAAAGGAACCTTGCACATAGATGGCAAGCTTCCTACATATGACGTCTTGTATGTTAAAGGACTTAATCTTTTAAGTGTAAGTTAGATGTGTGATAATTGTTATGAAGTCATATTTAATGCTGAAGGTTGTAAACTGAAAAGCGCTGGAAAAATCATTGCACAAGGAAGAATTGAAAGCAACATATACCTCCTGATTGAAGAAAATGATGCAAGTTGCTTATGGGAAAAGTCGATGAGAGCTGGTTATGGCATAAAAGAATGGGTCATGTCAACTTCGACAATTTAGTCAAAGTAAGCTCTAACAAGTGTGTTAGACATATGCCCAAAATAGTCAAACCTGCAGACGTCACATGTAGAGCATGCCAACTAGGAAAACAGACAAGGGTCGGATTTGAAACAAAAGAATATGCGACTTCAAAACCCCTACAAGTAGTTCATACAGATTTGTGTGGTCTTACTAGGACAAAAAGATCCAAAGGTGTATACTACTTTATGCTATTTGTAGATGACTTCTCGAGGATGACATGGGTGACCTTCTTGAAAGATAAATCACAAACCTTTGAGAGATTCAAGATCTTTAGGGCCATGGTTGAGAATGAAATGGGAAGAAAAATCAAATGTCTAAGATCAGACAAAGGTGGAGAATTCACCTCCAATTAGATAATAGAATATTGTGAGAAGCATGGGATTAAGAGACAGTATTTTGCTACACAAACTCCACAACAAAATGGGGTTGTAGAAAGAAAAACAAAACTGTGAAGGAGATGGCCAGAACAATGTTGAAAGAGGCAAAACTTCCTTATGGATATTGGAAAGACGTAGTTCAAACAACAGCATATATCCTAAATAAAGTTCAACTTAGGGTAAAGAGTGATAAAACCCCATATGAACTGTGTTTTGAAAAACCTGCATCTGTAAAATATTTCAGTGTTTGGAAGCAAGTGCTAGATTAGAAGAAAAGAGGCCAAATTGGGAAGTTTCGAGTCAAGATGTGATGAAGGAATTTTTCTTGGATACTCCACTCACAACAAAGGCTGTGTGTTACAACAGATGGCTGCATAGCAATGATGTAACCCAAATTAAAATATTTAATCATGTTATTAACACACTTATATTGAAGGAACATTTGGTAGACTATGTATATGCAAGGGAACACCTCTAGATTAGACGATGCCTTGTGCAATCCTACAAATTTGAGTGCTAGAATGTCTAACCTATATATAATTTGGATAGAGATAATGATGATGAATAAGGTTTAAATGAGGTAGCATCAACGTCAAGGTAGAAGAAGGATTCAAACAAGTTGAGCCTTATGAGATCAAAATTGAAGAATCAGGAGTAGAAAGTGAAGTAGAAGATAATGAAGAGGAGGAAGAAGAGAGTAAAAGGGCACCTGTAAGGTTTGTTAAAAAAAAACATCCCAAGGAGCAAATAATTGGCAACAAAGATGAGGGTGTTCAGACTAGGATAAGAGCTATAATAAACAAGGAGCAAGTAAACTTTGCTCTACTTTCAGAAATTGAGCCTAAGACCTTCAATGAAGCCAACAAAGATGAAAATTGGTTAACAACCATGGAAGAACTCAGCCAAATTGAAAAGAATAAAACTTGAGAATTAGTTCCTAGACCCTCGAACAAGAATGTAATAGGAACTAAGTGGGTTTACATAAACAAACTCAATGAAGATGGAGCAGTCATAAGAAACAAAGCTACACTGGTGTGAAAAGGATATGCACAAGTAGAAGGCATAGATTTCGAAGAAACATTTGCTCCTGTGGCAACACTGGAAGCTATTAGAATGTTCTTCGCATTCTCTGGTCACAAGAAATTCAAGGTATATCAAATGGATGTGAAGTCAACATTCCTAAATGGAAACTTAGAAGAGGAAGTGTACATTGAACAACTAGAAGGATTTCAGTTAACAGAGGAAGAAAATTATGTGTGCAAACTAAAGAAAGCTTTGTATGGTCTGAAACAGGTACCTAGAGCATGGTATTCATGATTGGATCAATACCTGCAACGACAAGGTTTCAGAAAAGGGTGCGTAGACAACAATCTGTATTTTAAATCAAAAGGTGAGCATATGCTGATTGTTGTATATGTGGATGATATTATCTTTGGAGGTGGTGATAGTAACATGTGCAAATAATTTGCCATGTAAATGCAAAATGAGTTTGAAATGTCAATGTTGGGAGAACTCTCCTTCCTTGGTGTACAAATTACACAAACTAATGAAGGGATATTTATATCTCAAGCAAAGTACGCGAAGGAGATGCTCAAGAAATTTGGAATGGAGGACAACAAACTAGTTGGTACTCCCATGATGACTGGCCGCAAGCTAAGCAAGGAAGATGAGTCTCTTGATGTAAATAATACGCTGTATAGATCAATGATAGGTAGCTTGCTGTATCTAACAGCATCAAGACCAGACATCAAGGAAGCAGTATGCATGGTTGCACGGTTTCAAGCAGCGCCCAAAGAATCACATGTTAATGCTGTAAAAAGAATTTTCAGGGACATCAAGAGCACAATTGACTATGGGCTGTGCTACCCAACTAGCGAGGATCTTACTTTGGTTGCATATACTGATGCTGATTGGGCAGGAAGTGTGGATGACAGAAAAAACACAAGTGGTGGTGCATTCTTTCTGGGTAACAGACTTGTGTCTTCGCTGAGCAAGAAGCAAGAATCGATTACTCTCTACAGCTGAAGCAGAGTATGTCGCAGCAACGGCTTGCTACACTCAAGTCTTGTGGATGAAGCAAACTCTCAAGGACATAAAGGTATAATATCAAGCACCTATCTCTATTTACTGTGATAGTTCAAGTGCCATAAATCTATCCAAGAATCCAGTGATGCATTCCAGAACCAAGCATATCTCCATAAAATATCATTTTTTGAGAGAAAAGGTAGCAAGTCAGGAGGTCACAATGGAATATGTGCCAACCAAAGATTAGATTGCAAATATCTTTACCAAGCCTCTTCCCAAGGAGCAATTCGAGTATCTGAGAGAGAAGTTGGGAGTTGTAGCTCCCACCCCATATCACTAGCCTCTTGTGATAGGTTAGAAGTCTAGGGGGAGCATTGCAGGCATTTTATTAAACTCCTGGATTAAGAGTGAAGGCAATATGCTATGTACCTTACACATTGTTTGTCATTTGATGTTAAGGAGCAGACTAAGGTATGTTGGATTTAGATTTCTATGCTCATCTATGTGTTCCCAAAATCTGTCACTCATTTTTGGGACCAACATATGAACTATTTTGGTCCTGCAGGCCAAAATCCTCTCTTCTCTTAAAAAAAAAAATTGTTCTGAGCATTCAAATTCTTCATTATTCAAGTTTTTTCAGTTAAGGGACTAGCAGGGTCAACAAGTTCAACAGGCTTCAACAGGGAAATTCTCTCAAAAGAGCAAGTTTCCAACACTTGGGCAATTTCAGGGTTGGTTCAATGCCTTGGTTCAACCAAAATTGTTCATCAGCAAGCTTCAAAGGAAGGATTGAACCATTGAACCATTGAACCCACTTCCAAAAAGGTTCAAGGTTCAACAGGTTCAAAGGTTCAACGTCGTCGGCAAGCTTAAAGAGTTAAGTGCTTTGTCAAAGGTTCAAAGTTCAACCACTATAGTAAGTTCAATTCTTTCAAAAGACTTAGCGAAAAACAAAGGAATGAACCGTTGAACCTTGAACCAAAATGGTTCAACAGGTTCAATGGGTTCAATGGGTTCGAAGAGATCCAAAGACTTAGACAAAAAAGAGGCTTCAAACGCGAGATTGAACCGTTGAACCATTGTAACCAAAGTTGGTTCAACCGGTTGGTTCAATCGGTTGGTTCAAGGGACTGCCCGAAAGCCGAAGGAACAAGTGCCCTTGTGGAGGGCAATGAACTGAAGGCAGGTACCCTTGCGGAGGGCAGGGAACATTGGTTCAAAGAGCAAAGAGAAGGCCGAAAGGGTAAGATTTTCTTCGAAAAAGTGAACAAGGCAGAAAGTTGGAATTTCTTCGGAAAGATTTTCCGCGGAAAGATGGCTAAGGCAAATCCTTTGGACAAAATGTCCGAAGGAATTCGTTCGGAATTTTGTTCGAAGGAAAGCCCGAAAGAAAGCAGACGAGCCAAAGAGAGATTTCCTTCGGACAAAAGGTCCGAAGGAATTCCTTCGGACAAAAGGTCCGAAGGAATTGAAGCTTGAACACACCCTGAAATAATTAAAGCCCGAAGGCCGCTTGAAAGACCCCGAAGGGTAGGTACCCTTGTAGGGGGCTCTCGGCATCAACCAAAAGGACCTTTTCCAAAGACCCGAAGGGACACCTTCCCTTCGGGATGTTCCAAAGACAAAAGGCCGAAGGAATTACAAGCTTCAAAGGACTTAGCCAAAAACAATGGAACAAAGAATGAACCAATGAACCGATTGAACCTTGAACCGAAAGAGTTCAAAATTCAATGGTTCACAGGTTCAACAGTTCAAAGGAAGCTCCAGACAAAGGCAGAACACGGATGATTTCAGAGACCAGTTCAAAGGATGGTTCACCCGAATAAACAAAGTGTTGACGCAGTGGATTGCACCCTGGGCAGGAGGCCGAGCTCCTGCCTTCCACACACAACAATGGAAACTCCCCTCTTGCCTGTGGGACCGGCGAAGCTAGGGGGAGAGTCTATAGATAAGGGCTAGCTCCCTTCGATGTATCTTTTAGGTCCTGGACTTCCTACTGCTAACAAAAAAATGAAAAAAGGGGGGGGATGAAAAGGGAGAAGGATGCTGAAACAGAACCTAAACCTAAACTTAAAAAGGTGATACACCAAAAAAGATGACCCACTCAGCCCGAACATACACTTTTCACCAAGAAGAAGCCGTCATACACTTCATCTGATGTGGGAAACTCTTTTGTATCAGCGAGTCAGGGGTCCGTAGAGATATAGGGAGGAAGAACTATCAAAGGTGTTCTGAGACACACTTTGGCAGCCTATTCACATGCGCTTATATTCCTGCTGTAGACACTTCTGGTAGACCTGCAGAAGAAAAAACTTCACAATGCACCAGACATGTTGGAATCGTTCTGTGAAAAGCATAAAAGAAAATGACTTAACACAAAAAGAAAACATAGACATATGCGTGAGTGCAAGTCCAAATGGAGGTAAAAAATTGCTAAGTCTTGATTCAAGGTAAAATTCGGCAGAGTTCTGCCTTACAAACCCGAGATATTTTTGGGCAGAGCTTTGCCTTACGGGCTAAGAGATTGGATCCCTCTCAAAACGAGAAGTTTTACAATATATAGAAAGAGGAGAAGTAAAGGCGCCGCTTTGGAAATGACTTTGGCGCTCTTTGACAAGTTGGCCCATGTGCATTGAGAGCATCGGGAAGAGGAAGTCATTGTTGCTGTGTCATTCTTCTAGAAGAGGCCTGCTGAAACCATGTTGTGTAATCACCGGTCTTGACTTTGGCGTTCAAACATTAATGTGAAAGCACGGGCCGCACCTCTTTTCTGTAGACAAGACTGCTCCTTCTAGATATCACGCGGTTTGTCTGCTCATAAATGCAAAATGGAGAAAATAGGGCACGCTGCTCACTGTTTGCGCCGTTTGATAACCATTTGGCAGTTATTGTTCCAACCACTGGAGTAACTCCTTTCCCTTTGACACCTGGACCGTTTGTCCGCTTCTGCACTTTGTCTCTTCCTGGTTTTGTCTCTTTTTGGCTTTGTCGCTTTCTGGCTCCTTCGGCTCTTGGGCTATCTTCTTGGCGGGTCGCTGAGTTCCTTGGGCTCTTCCATTTTGCTTTTCAAAATCAACGGCTATTTCACGAGCCTTGAAATTGACGTGCGTGCACCCGTCACTGCGTTTGAACTTCCAACGGCTAGTTCGCCGTGCTTGACTTTGACGTCTTCGGGCTCGTCACCCCTTGGAGTTTCTTCGGCTTTCTCTTGATTCGGCCTTTTCTGTTGCTCCCTTTCCTTCGGACTTCTTGTTTTGAACCTTCCCGAAGGGAAGGTGACCCTTCGGCTTATGAAGTGCTCTTCGTTTGGCAGCCGAGAGTCCCCCGCAAGGGTACTTGCCCTTCGGGGTCCTTCGGCGGCCTTTTCCCCTTGACTATTTTCCCATGGACAAAAGTCCGCAAGAATTATCTTGCTCATTCCTTTCCTTCGGAGACTTTCCCACGGACATTTCTCCGGCCACTTTTTCCGCGGACAAAAAGTCTGCAAGAATTGTCTTCGACCATTTTGCCTTTGTCCTTTGGAATTTCTCTTTCGGCCTCTTCTCCCGCAGCTTCCTCGAATTTCTTCGGACAAAAAGTCCGAAAGAAATCACTTCTTGCCTTAGTCTTTTCCGCGCCTTTCGAATTCCTTCGGACAAAAAGTCCGAATTATTTCTCCCTTTGCTTCTTCGATTGCCTTTGAAAAGGTTCCCTTCGGGAAAATTGGAAACAACCCTTCCGAAGGGTACTTCCTTTGCCTTAAACAAACTTCCGAAGGAAACTTACCTTTGCGACTTTTCTCTGTGGCCTCTTTTGAAAGTGTTCCCCGCCCTCCGAAAGGGCTCTTGAGTCCCGAACTGCCCTCTATAAGGGCAACTGAAATGGTCCATTTTGCGCCTAAGTGTCGAATTTGTCTCTACCTGCAGAGTCCGTAGAAATGCCTGTAGAGTTCGTAGAAATTTCCAAGACTTGTGCAAAATCAAAAATGTACTGGCTCAGGACAGCAGGGGAAAAAGGGGGGACCGATTTTGGCCTGCAAGACTAAAATGGTCAACACAAAGGAAGTGATTGAATTAGGGAAATGATAAAGACCACCTGAACCATTGAACTATTGAACCAATGAACTTTCAGAGGTTCAAAGGTTCATGGTTCAACATGGTTCAAACAACCAGCGACCATTGACGGCCCCGCGGACGTCAAATTTAAGGTAATGGAATATCCATTTATTTTTGAATATGGCGCGGAATTTGAAAAATGAACCAAGCGACTAGCTGAAAAAAGAGCCAAGAGCCCAAATTGCTACAGAGAAGAGAACAATACAAAAAGATCAAGAAATATCTACAAAGGAGTTATTTTCAGTAGGTGAAACAGTCCACCAAGTAGACTTTTGAACACACAAATCAAGGACGCGGCCTGTTTTTCTTCCATGAAGTAAAGGCAAAAGTGGACAGCTGCGCAAACGAGAAGGAAAAGACCAGACAGTCTATACTTTGGAGGAAACATATTAGATGAATTGGCGCGCCACAGTTAAGGCGGATGCACTGTTCCAAGCATGGTCCCTCGACAGAACTGAAGACGCATTCAATGCATTGACCACAGCATGGGCCGTTCCATGGAACAAAGCGCCAACCCTTTTTGGGCTATATATTGTAAACTCTTGTCTTATGCAAGGGACTTTCCATTATAGAAGTGAAGCTTTGCCAAAATTGAGAGGCGATTACTGAGACTTTGAGCTCAGATTGTTGTTCATATTTCTTTGTTTGAATGAGAAAACAAGTTACTTTCAGACTTTGTGCTGTTATAGCTTGTGTCATTTTAGGAGATTGTTCTTATGTCTGTTTCCTGAATGCGTTCTTGTCCATTTCATTGAAATAAGCAGAACTAGTGGAAGTAATCAGGAAGGTGTCCTGAAGCCAATTGTGGGAAGACTTTGTGTTGTCTCTAATTGCCTTTAGTGTGTTTGTCTATTTTCTGTTTCTGTGTGAAGGATCTTGGGACGACTTTGTGCCTCCATTATCTTTTGTATTTCACTCTGGGCAGCTGAAGTGAAGACTTTGTGCTACACCTCATTCTGCTGGTTACTGCGCCTTTTTTGTTACCAGTTACTTGTCACTACCTGAAAGAACTCCTGCTGTTTCCTGCGAGATCACTTCTGAAAGAAGAGAAGTGTCTTCAGTGTTTTCATCAGGAATTTCTCCTGTCTGTGAACATCATCTCTGAAAAAAGAGAGATGGATGGAGTAATCCTACCCCTGAGTGTTATTTTCTGCTTATATCTATAGTATATAGATCCTCATATTTACAGGGAACCTCCCTTTGATGAGAGGAGAGATTTGTCCCCTTTTGATGTGGTAAACCTGCACATCTGGCCGACCAATCTCCCTTGCCGTGGTTGATATGACCTATTTTGCTCATCAGTTAGCTGATTGACAAAATATTCACCCAACACTATGTAAGAGATATATCTATTGTGGATTGGTCTTTCAGACCAATGCGATATCCAAGATCGGTTGAAGCATATGAAAGCTCGGAGAATCATAAGAACAGTTCATGTCGGTGTGCATTATCCAAGGGGGTCTTTTTTCATAATGCTCTATCCAGACAGGTCCAAGGATTAGAATAGCTCAACAATAGTGTCTTATTGGCTTAGCAAACACTCTTTGTCATTAATGTCAAAGGGGGAGAAATCAGAATAAGAGCAAGCAAGCAGAATGAGAAGGAACTTTCGAGGATGTTTTTGCTCTTGAAGGTGTTTTGCCATCAATGACAAAGGGGGAGATTGTTGGAAATTCGAGCAAGGAGACAGTTGATAGTTTTGATATCATGAAACAGAAAGCAGTTTGAGGACTGAAGAGTTATTATTCCCATCTAAGGCAGCATGGAATTGTCATTGATGTCAAAGGTTGATGCTTTTGATGTCATTGAGATTGAATCTGATCATGCATTAATGCCAAAGGTTGAATTGAGTAGACTTGTGGAGTTAATTGTGTTTGTGACTCTTACTTAGAAGAGGCAATCGGGATAAGTCACGAAGAATTGAAAACCCGGAATTGTCTTGAAGAATTCCTTCGGAGGAATTCTTTCGGAAAGAATGGCAAGGACAATTCTTTCGAAAAAATTGTTAAGTCCTTATCGTGCAAGTGGACCTTTTCAAAAAGTCCGAAGGGTATCTTTTGAACGTTGCAAAGGGTATGTCGACACTTGTAAAAAAGTCTAAAGGTATAATGCAGAAAGTCCGAAGGGTATCTTTTGAACGTTGCAAAGGGTATGTGGACACTTGCAAAAAAGCCGAAGGATAGATTGCAGAAAGTTTGAAAGGTGTCTTTTGAACGCTGCAAAGGGTATGTGGACACTTGCAGAAAAGCCGAAGAAATGACGCGGACAAAAATTCTGAAGAAA
The DNA here is from genome assembly GCA_037957365.1 of Torreya grandis. Lineage (NCBI taxonomy): Eukaryota > Viridiplantae > Streptophyta > Pinopsida > Cupressales > Taxaceae > Torreya > Torreya grandis. Next base: position 1,563,641 of record JARHVA010001235.1, on the reverse strand, counting down.
TGTCTCGCGGACAAAAAGTCAGAAGAAATGACGCAGACAAAAAGTCCAGAAGAAATAACGTGGACAAAAAGTTCGAAGAAATGTCTCGGACAAAAAGTTCGAAGAAAAGATTTTCGAATGACATCTCCTATTAGAAGCCAATGACGAATTCTTTCAGAGAAATTGGAGGACACTTCAGGATGACATGAACCGGGACAAAAAGTCTGCGAAAATTGTCCCGAAGACACAAAGACCTGCAACAATTTGTATAAGGAAACCTTCCGAAGGAATTAAAGCAAGGTTAAAAGACGAGCAAGTCTTGAAGGATCGATGTTGCAAGGAACGTTACAAGAATGCCGAAGAAAATAAGATCATGCCAACATGTCGAAGTTTAACGCTCAATACAAAGGGTAAAGATCGAGCATATCGAGGATAATCAAAAGGAGCGGAAGCGAACCCATGATATAGAAAGCAACGAGATGCAAAAAGGGAAGAAAAGAAGCTCGATGATTAATGGCAAAGCAAGAAAAATTCAAACTCTTGCTGCTTTTAAAGATCAATGGCTCATGTCTGATCGATGCATTAGATCCAATGGTGCAAAGCAAACTCGGATGATCCTCTGAGTGTACGCGCATTTGACAAGTGTCAAAAGGTCATAAGGAAAGATCCAACAAAGAAAAGAACGTGAACTTGGTGTGACAAAAGAAATAAAAAGCTCGCAATCAATGTCTTCTAATTGTCTGCAAAGGAACAACTGGAACTGGTGATGAACTCGATATATCTTCACAGAGCTCGAGATAACTCAATCGAAGTGATCAAGGAAGCGACGCAGTTAAGTAGAAGTGCAGATGTCAAAGATAGTAAAGGCATTTGAACGTTGCCGTTTGAAGCATGAATCGAGACATGAAGTCAGAGTCACGTTGAATGCAGATCAGAAGTGATCGAGGAAGCGGTGCAGTTAAGATCAGTAGAAGTGCAGATGCCAAAGATAGTAAAGAAAATTGAACGTTGCCATGTGAAGCATGAATCGAGACACAAAGTCAAAGTCACATTGAATGCATATCAGAAGCTTGAACCGGTTAAAAACAATTGAAGTGTGAACACTTTACAGATAGAAAACCCTAAGATGCATTTGTCTATATATGCTATGAACAAAACATTTGAAAGGGTCTTTTGCTCTTTCTGCAATAATAGAGTGTTAACTCAATTGTTGAGTGAGGACATATGCAGATAGTGTAAAAAGGCAAATAAAATAAGGTGTGTCAATCTAGAAGATATCCAGACACAAAGAGATAGAGGTAGATAAGCCGAGAAGGCACATAGCGTGTAGGTGCAGTTATAGACAAGACTTGTAACATAAAAGTGAACAAGATCCATTTTGAATCTCTTTTGTATTTTGAAGTTGCTGCTTCATTTCTCTGATAGGTTGGCGCCATCAGAAAAATTGAGTTGGTGCTTAGTTAGGAAGTTGATGCTTCCTTAGAGTGGGTGCTCTTGAATGTAACCAGTGAGATTTGTCTGTGAGACTTCTTTTCTATGAGACTGGATTAGAACAATAGCTTCTAGCAACTTTTCTCACCGTGGTTTTTCCCTTTGAGTTTCCACGTAAAATCTGGTGTTGAGCATTCTTATGTGTGTGTATGATCTTTGTTCTTGTTTTTTACTTTGCATGTACTTTAAATATCTTGTTTAAAAGTTTTAAGAATCAGGTTTTAGCTCATCTACTGATTCACCCTCCCTCTCAGTAGATAGTGCGTTCAACACTTTGATATGCATATGATTTGATATCTCCTCTAAAAGTTTTAATCGACTAGTTTTAGCTTATCTACTGATTCACATCCCCTCTCAGTAGATAGTTTTGTTCAACAGATCAAGAAATACTCAAAGTTGGATAAATACACAACTCAAATGCACAAAGCTGCACATAGAACCGTGCACAACGTTGATCAAGAACGCAGATCTGTGTGTTGATCAAGAAGCTATTTACTTTGATAGATGCATGAACGATGCATGGGATTATAAACTTGTCGGGTCTACTATCGCCAAACAAGGACGACTATGCCAATGGCACACTTGACATAGATCTTGCAGTAACTTCCCTTTGGTTTAGTAAACACAGAATCTCACATTCCTTAATCTTGTACAATAGATCTCCAATTTTAATGCACATGGGTATAGAGGACCGAGATCTGATCCATATAGTGGCCAAAAATAACTTAAATGTTGCTATGCTATACTCTAATCTATGTAAAAATTCTTACAAACATATGCTAAATGATCAGACTATCCATCGGGGCAAAAGAAAATTGGTTTCCCCTGAGACAATTAATGACCCAATTTTTCCATCTTGTGCTAATAATATTTTTGATCACACAAGGACCTACTCTAATACCAAATGAAGACACAAATGCTTATCCAACAAGGACAACTATTACATACAAAGGCACGAGAGCCCCTAAAAACATGAAATTAGTTATCATAGTATCCCGTTCAAGGGGATTAGTTATGACAACACATCACATGATTACCCATACAAAAACTATCGAGAGACATCACATGACATACTATCTAGAAATATCACATGTTCACACTAATATCTCTAACATCTCATGTTCAACCAAGTTTGAATAGACACAAGGGGTGTTGGAAATATTGTCATTGATGTCAAAGGTCTTTCATTATTGGGGATAAAAGCCCCATTGCATTTAATGGTGTTTTTAATATTCATATCTTGGCTATTGTGTGTTAATATTTATTTAATATTAATGAATATATTTTTGGTTGCATATAAGTCAAAAGAGGGCCCATGGAGAAGTTAAAGAGTCACGGGATAAAAGACGAAAGAGGAATGGGACGCATTTTTTCATGAAGAGTCATCTTGAGGAATTTCAAGAGTCACCATGTGAAGACAAAAGAGGGTATGTCACATTTTTCCATGAAGGGACACTTTGAAGAATACAAAAAGTCATCAAGATAAAGACAAAAGAGGAAATGACGCTTTTGCTTATGAAGGGTCACCATATGACTTTTCAAATGCAAGGATACGAAGGGTCATGCACGTTTGATGCCATTTTCCATGAAGATTGAAAAGTCACAAAGGGTGAATGCCAAAGGTCATTTAGAAAGCTATAAATAAAGGCTTGAGAAGCCATTTGTAATATGCAAGAGAGTGCATGGTTTGTATTTGTTTTCGAAGAGGAAAAAACAAGAGATATTGTAGAGTTCTATCATTTGTTGAGTAAGCAACATTGAGAGATAGTTGTGTTTTATACACGAGGGGTTGGTGCTCCTGTGGGTTGGGTGCTCACAAATAGTTGATGTGTTTGTGTTCGGCAAAGGGGTTGGTGTTCCTGCAAGTTGGTGCTTGCGAACTTTTTAATTTGAGTTGTTGTTCATTCATATACTTGAGATTGTTTTTCGTGATTTTTTCCACTTTGGGTTTCCACGTAAAAATCTGGTCTCTCTCTTGTGTGGTGCATATTATTGTTTCAGTTTTATTGCATATCTTGAATGTGTGGTTAAGTGGTTAAAGAAAAGGAATTTGATTAAGAAATAAGATATATAATATATTGATTCACCCTGGCTCTCAGTATATTTCGTGCTTAACAATTGATATTAGAGCAGGTTTTTTTGAAAAAGTTTTACAGCTTGAAGGTAGATTGAGAAAACACGATGGCTGGATCACATGAAGGTTTTTCTGCAAATAAAACACCTTTGTTTGATGGGACAAATTATGTTTTTTGGAGCATAATGATGAAGACTTATTTGATGGCCCTTGGATTCGACATATAACAAGCAGTGGTAGAGGAATATGAAGAGCCACAGACACTTGTAACTACTCCGGCAGAAAAGAAGGCAAGTGAAAATAATGCTAAAGTTTTAAATGTTATTTTATGTGAATCAAAATTTGTTAAAGTTATGCAATGTAAATCTGCTCATGAAACTTGGGTAAAACTTGAGAATATTTACAAAGGTGATGGAAAGGTTCATCAAGCCAAGCTTCAGACTTTTAGAAGACAATTTGAGAGTTTGAAGATGGAAGAGGAAGAAAATATAGCAAGTTATCTTTTGCAGGTTGATCAAATAGTTAATCAGATTCAAGGTCTTGGAGAAAAGTTAGAAGAATCAATTGTGGTTCAAAAAGTTTTGAGATCTCTACCATTGAGATATGATGCAAAAGTTTCGGCAATTGAAGAGATGAAGAATTTAGCCAAGCTAAAGATGGATGAGCTACATGGTATTCTCACGGCATATAAGATGTGGACCGAACAAGAGAAACCCTCAAAGAGAAGTTGTTTTCAAGACATCAAAGAAAGAGAAGGCTAAGATTCAAGAATCAAGTGACAGTTTTAGCGATTATGAAGATGACAACGAAGTTATATTTATTCGCAAGCCGAAAAAGGGTACAGGGAAATATCAAAGAAAATTACCTTTCAAATATTTTAATTGTGAAAAGATTGGACATTTTGCAGCTAAGTGCCTAGATAAGGGTAATGGTGACAATGAAGAAGGAAAGTTTACATACAAGAAGAATTTCAAAGAAAAATTTAAGAAGAGATTCGAGAAGAAGAGTTTGTATTCTAAAGATCCTAGTTCAGCCGAAGATAGTGGAGTCAATGATTCAAAACAATAAGAGATTCTATTCATGGCCATACATAAAGATGCCTCCGCAAGTAAAAGTACAGATGATCAAAAAGAAGAACAGGATGAAGCCAAAGTGAATCTGGAAGGAGAACTTGTTTGTGCCTTAGAAGAGTTAAAAGCTCTTGAAAAGAAGAATCGAAGATTAAAGCTCCCAATCGAGAAAAATGAAAAGGAGTCGAAGGAAATAATTGAAGATCTAAAAGCACACTTTGAAGAAGCCAAGAAGAATGAAGAAGATCTAATGACACATTTGAAAATAGTAAGTAAAGAATATGAAATATATGTTATTAAAATTGCTTCGTTAAAAACAGATCTTGAAAAAACAAATGAAGCAATCAATGATAGAGCAGCCAATGATTCAAAATTTGAGAATAGCACTAATATGTTGAATAAGATATTAGAAAATCAAAGATCAATGTCAGATAAGACAGGTATTGAATTTGAAAAAGAAAAAGGGGAAGCCACTATTTTCACAGACAAAGAAAAATGAAAGAGCTATGCTGAAGCTCTTACAAAAGAAATAAAAAGGAAATAAGTTAAGAATACAGAGGACATCTCAAACAAGGAAGGCTGGATGGAACAGAACTACAAAAGGCAATCAAGTTAGAGACACACAAACAGGGCCTATTTTTATGGTTCCTGTTTTCATTGTAATGGATATGGTCATAAGAAAATAGAATGTCGAAAAAGGGCTAATAATTTCAAAAATAAAGAGAAGAAAAGTCATGCAGAGTCAAGCAGAAGCCACAACTCTTTTGCTCCTCTATCAGGGTTTAATGAAGAGGCCATAATATATTACAAGTGCAACAACTTCTGACACAGCACGGTAATGTAGAAGTGTGTTCAAGTCAGTCAAAAAGGACCAGAGTTTCAAGGCTCCATTCATCAAAAAGAAAGTTCAGACAGATTCATGGCAGAAAAAATAACTTGAAAAATTTATGTTGGTACAGACAGCTTTGCATACAAGAAATAAAGAAAAGCCATGGTTCATTGACAGTGGATGTTCGAGGCACATGACAGGGGACAAAAACAAGTTCATAACCTTAAAAAAGATCAATGGTGGCATAGTGAAATTCGGAGATAATACTACTACCAGAATTGTCGAAAAATGTACACTAAGTTTGGATAATGGTAGAACTAAAATTGAAAATATTTTGTATGTAGGTCTTAAGCATAATCTTTTGAGTGTAAGTCAAATATGTGATCAGGGACACTAAAGTTTTATGCAGAAAGTTGTGAAATTAGGAGAAAAGATTCAGATGTGTTGATTGCAGATACTTAGAGAACAGAGAATAATTTGTACATGTGATCAGACATCAAAGATCAAAGATGTTGTTTGAGTCAGATTGAAAAAAGTTGGCTATGGCATAGGAGAATGGGTCACATAAATTTTGACAATCTTGTCAACATCAGTAAAAAGCAAGTAGCCAAAAATCTTTCAAAGATTACAAAGCCATCCGACACGCTTTGTCAACCTTGTCAGCATGGGAAGCAGGGTAAAGGCGGTATAAAACAAAATAGTACTCGATCACTCAGATGTTAGAGCTTGTTCACACTGATATGTGTGGACTATGAGAACTCAAAGTACTCAAGGTGAGAAATATTTCATGTTGCTTATTGATGATTTTTTCCGTATGACTTGAATAATGTTTTTAAAGAAAAAAACAGAAGCTTTCAGAGATTTCAAAGCATTCAAAGCATTAGTTAAGAATGAAACCAGTTTGAAGATTAAGTGTCTAAGATTAGATCGAGGAGAATTCATGTCAGATCAATTTATTGAGTTTTATGAAGACCATGGAATAAAGAGACATTATTCAACAGCCAGAACTCCATAGCAAAATGGAGTAGTTGACCGAAAAAACAAAAACAGTTCAGGAGATGGCGAGGACAATGCTAAATGAATCCAATATATCAGATAAATATTGGAGAGATGCAGTTGCTACAACAGTGCATATTCAGAAGAGAGCATTATTGAGAGTCAATAGTGACAAGACTCTTTATGAGCTATGGAAAGACAAGCTAGCAACAATTGATTATTTCAGATTTTTCAACAACAGATGCTTCATAAAGAGAACCGACGAAAAACTTGAGAAATTTGAATTCAGAGCAGATGAAAGTATATTTTTTTGTTATTCTTGCAAAAGTAAAGCTTATAAATGTTACAACAAAAGAATCAAGAAAATTGTTGAAAGTGAAAGTGTCAGGATAGAAGATGAAACATAAAGAATCGGTGATCTAGGAGACATACTTGAAATCATTGAGAGAGATTTTGAAGAATCAGATGAAGATGAGGAGAAAAAGGACATCAAAATTCCATCCAAATATGTTCAGAGAAATCATAATGAAAGTGACATCATCGGGGACAAATGAAAGAATTCGCACCAGAAGAATGATGGTAAGTGAATCTGAGTAAGTTAATTTCTCTTTGTTATCCAAAATTCAGCCTAGAACTTTTTCAGAAGCTAGATATAAGCATTGGATTAAGGCTATGGATGAAGATCTAAATCAGATAGAAAAGAATGATACTTGTGAATTAGTCCCTGGACCAAAAGATCACAATGTGATAGGAACAAAATGGGTTTATGAAAATAAGTTGAATGAAAATGGAGAAGTGACCAGGAATAAAGCAACATTAGTATGTAAATGATATGCTCAAATGGAGAGAATAGATTTTGAAAAAACTTTTACACCAGTGGCAAGGTTAGAGGCTATTAGAATGTTTTTTGCATATGCAGTGTTTAAAAATTTCAAAGTATTTCAGATGGATGTCAAATCTGCCTTCTTAAACGGGAATTTAGAAGAAGAGGTCTTCATTGAGCACCCTGGATTTATTCTCTCAAATATTAGTAGCCATGTATGCAGATTGAAGAAAGCATTGTATGGATTGAAACAAGCTCCCAGAGCTTGGTATGCAAGACTTGATAAGTACCTGTAGGATCAAGGTTTCAAGAGAGTATTTGCTGACAGTAATCTCTACATCAAAACAAAAGGTGAACATCAATTGATTGTTGTGGTATATGTTGATGACATCATTTTTGGAGGAAACATTGAAAAGATGATCAAAGAATTTTTTAATAATATGCAAAAAGAATTTGAGATGTTTATGCTTGGAGAATTGTCAATTTTTTTAGGATTGCAAATATTTCAGTCAGATAAAGAAATTTTCATATCTCAAAGTAAATATGCCAAGGAAATGTTGAAAAAATTTGGTTTTGAGGATTGTGCACCAGTTGGCACACCAATGTGTACAGAAAATAAGGTGAGCAAGGATGAAGATTCACTAGTTGTAGATCAATCTTTGTATACATCTATGATTGATAGTTTGTTATATTCGATAGCATCGAGGTCAGACATCATGTATGCAGTAGGTATGGTTGCAAGATATCAGTCATCTCCAAAAGATAGTCATTTTCAGTTGGTGAAGAAAATATTCAGATATATCAAGGGGACATTGGATTATGGATTGTGGTATCTCATAAGCAGAGATTTCACTTTGGTTGTTTATACAGATTCAGATTGGGCAGGGTGCTTGGCTGACAGAAAGAGTATAAGTGGAGGAGCTTTCTTCCTTGGTGATAGCTTAGTATCATGGCTAATCAAGAAGCATAATTCAGTATCACTTTCTACAACCAAAGCAGAATATATTGCAGCGATATTGTGTTGTATTCAAGTGCTTTGGATGAAGCAAACTTTATAAGATATCAAGGTAAAATATGATGAATCTATTTCTATTTTTTGTGACAACACAAGTGCTATTAATATTTTGAAGAATCTAGTGATGCATTCAAAAACAAAACATATTCCTATTAGATATCACTTCTTGAGAGAACAGGTTGTAGATCAACAGGTTAAGATGGAGTATATCAGTACTACAGAGCAGATTGCAAATATTTTCACAAAGACTCTACCAAAAGACACATTTGAGTATCTACGAGAGAAGTTGGAAGTAATTTCTTTTACTTCTTGCCATTGAAGTTCAACATCAGTTGAGGGGGAGCTAAGTGTTAGCTCCAGGTAGGCCCTTTGCCATTGATGTCAAAGGAGGAGAATGACAAGTACATGGAGCTAAGTGTTAGCTCCAGGTAGGCCCTTTGCCATTGATGTCAAAGGAGGAGGATGACAAGTACATGTACAGATACATGTGCAAAAATAGGTATAAGTTGCTACAATAAGAGGGAGTTATTGTATGCTTTTCAGATGGCAGTATGTGCAGGTTTCAGGATGTGGCAGTTTCAGTTTGAGGTTGCCATCAATGATAGAGGGGGAGATTGTTGGAAATATTGTCATTGATGTCAAGGTCTAGCATTATTTGTGATAAAGGCCCGATTGCATTTAATGGTTTTTTTAATATATATATCTTGAGTAATGTGTGTTAATATTTATTTAATATTAATGAATATATTTTTGGTTGCATATAAGTCAAAAGAGGGCCCATGGAGAAGTCAAAGAGTCACGGGGTAAAAGACGAAGGATGAATGGGACACATTTTCTCATGAAGAGTTATCTTGAGGAATTCCAAGAGTCACCATGTGAAGACAAAAGAGGGTATGGCGCATTTTTCCATGAAGGGACACTTTGAGGAATACGAAAAGTCACCAAGATAAAGACAAAAGAGGAAATGATGCTTTTGATTATGAAGGGTCTCCATATGATTTTTTATACGCAAGGATACGAAGGGTCATGCAAGTTTGACATCATTTTCCATGAGGATTGAAAGGTCACAAAGGGTGAATGCCAAATGTCATTTGAAAAGCTATAAATAAAGACTTGAGAAGCCATTTGTAATATGCAAGAGAGTGCATGGTTTGTATTTGTTTTCGAAGAGAGAAAAACAAGAGATATTATAGAGTTCTATCATTTGTTGAGTAAGCAACATTGAGAGATAGTTGTGTTTTATACACAAGAGGGGTTGGTGCTCTTGTAGGTTGGTGCTCACAAATCTTTGCAAGGTGTTGGTGCTCCTGTGGGTTGGTGCTCACAAATAGTTGCTGTGTTGGTGCTCGGCAAAGAGGTTGGTGCTCCTGCAAGTTGGTGCTTGCAACTTTGTAATTTGAGTTGGTGCTCGTTCATATATTTGAGATTGTTCTTCGTGGTTTTTCCCACTTTGGGTTTTCACGTAAAAATTTGGTGTCTCTCTCTCTCTCTCTTGTGTGGTGCATATAATTGTTTCAATTTTATTGCATATCTTGAATGTGTGGTTAAAGAAAAGAAATTTGATTTAGAAATAACATATATAATATACGGATTCACCCCCCGCTCTCAGTATATTTCGTGCTTAATAAGGGGTAGAGGACTTGGGGCCTAGAAGGGAGGACTAGCTCATAGTCTTTCCCATTCGTCCCTCTAGGTCCTTAATCGGTCACCGTTAATGGGGTGCATACAAAAACATGTATTTCGAGAAAACCTCGGGTTTGAGATTTGACAGTTGAAATGCGTCGTTGGGTTAATTCTAAGGCCCTTGGTCTCCATAGAAAGTCTCCACAATGCTCTAGGAGCTCTTACAGGGGAACAAGGTGAAGGGGGGAAAGGCTTACCTAGCAACCATGGCTTCAAAAAACAATCTAAGGCATCATTATTGCTAATTGAGGCAATTGGGCAAGCAAGGGGTTCCCTTGGGATCGCCTTTTAGCTTCCCAGTTTGTTTGTGTGAAAATTACGTATTTGTCCCTAAGACCTTCGGCGGCCATTAATGGCCATCCTAAGCTCAATCCCCAAACAAGGTAAAATTAAATTTTATTTATTTATTTTTGTTTGATTTCATTTTGACAGACACTATTAGTTGTGATATAGATTTTACGGTCTTTGGGCCCCTTTGAATGCCTCCAAGAAGTTCTGGCTCCCCAAGATGAACAAAAGGCTTTTAGGAGCTTAGAGCTCTCAATGGTCATTAATGGGAGTCCATGGCCTTCAAGGCCAAGGTCTATTTAACTTTTATTTTATTATTTTTCCCTTTTTGATATTTTAGTTTTAATTTATATGTTTTTAGAATGGGGACATCAAAATCAAAGGCCTAAGGCCCTTACACAGTAAAGCCACAAACAAGCCTTCAAAAAATAAAATAAGGGCCCTTTGACACTAAAAGCCAACTCTTCCACTCAAGGCTGGTGGACCTACATAACCCAACCTTTGCCCAACACCCAACATTCCACCATTGCGTTGCCCGATGATACCCAATCACCACCGCTGCTTGTTGCGGCCACCACACCATTGCCTAACTTTCAAAATCCTTTGCCGCCATGTTCGTTGCCCTCAAAAAGTGCCACCTCTAAGAGCTTGGATCCGCTTTGAGAAACGCGAGGGTATTGCACAAGGGAGAAGGGAGAGGGCTTAGCCCAACTCTATTGGTAGCCATGGCGACCGCCTAGATTTCTCCATGCCCTAGTGACACTCTCAATTGATTACCTACTGGTAGCCAAGCTTCAAGCTCACAACGAAGGGTTCATGGTGCTCAAAGGAAAGTTGAGGCCTCTGGGAGGTCTTTAGTCATTGAGGGGACTATGTCAAAAGACGTTGGATGCCATTAGCGTCTCTTGCTCCAACATTGCCCATGCCACTAAGTAGCCACCATTTGATCTCTCAAAGCATATGGCTCCTTGGTTACAGGGCAGCTAAGGTGTGCATACACCTTAGAAACTTGCCTTATGAATTTATAAACTAAAATACTTTCCAAATGAAATTTAAACATTTCTAAGTGTGCAACCAACTATCTACAAATATATTACAATTTGAAACAATTAAATGCAAGCTCCAAGATTGTCCTTTTGCTCCCAAATGCATCTTGCAAGCCAAGTCAAGAAGGGGATTGCCTTCCATTCTATTGTCGTCATTAGGCGGCTGCCATAGGCATCTCTGAGCCAAGGACTCTCAACGATGGTCATGAAGGGTAGCAAAAAAAAGATAGATGGTTGAAGGTGGAACTCACTAACTAAGAGGGAAGGACAACTAGGAAAACTTCAAGTTTGACACTCTTCGTACAAACTCGGAAACACTCCCAACACTCATTCCAAAACACATGCATCCAAACAAGAACACAAAGGCATTCCATACGAAATACACCACAGGGAGATCGGTGGAAGAGCCCCATGGATTTGGTAAGGTTTCATAGCCCACGAGTAGGAATTTAACTCCAACTCTAAGGCATGAGTATAGAGGGAGTTTGGGAAAATAACTCACCTTTGCCCAACCGTTCCATAAGAACAAGTAAGCTTTCACAACCGATGGAGGAGTTTAACTCCAACCCTAAGGGGGTGAGGATAGGACTTTGGGAAAATAACTCACCTTTGCCCAACCCTACCCCAAGTTGTTTGTTGGACACAAAACAACAAGGTGGTCCAAGCATAGGACTTTTAGAAAATAATTCACCTTTTCCAAACCCTACCCCAAATGTCTTACCCATTTGGGGAACATATCCTTGCATTTTTAAGATCCAAAAAGGACAGCAAAACCAGCAATCAAAAGGAAGGAAAAACCTTTCAAAAAGCCCTTAAGAGGGTCCACATAATATGTTGGCCTTAGGCCCAAACAAGTGCAAAATTTAAAACAAGGATTGCAAGCCAAGATGTCTTGCGAATCCTTAAAATTTGCAAACTTTAAGAAAAGAGAAACGAGCTATCAAAGCAAAATAAAACAAGCATATGTGTTCATGGCTTTTTTACCTCAGGTCCACCACTTGGGTAGTGACAAAAAATCTTTCTTTAAGGCTTTGCAACAAGATTTAACACCTACCTTCAAAGCTCTAGCTCCAAAATCCAAATTTCAAGAATGCGAAAGCATGCACAAGGATGGCTTTTCCTCCACTTGTAGGAAAACCCCACAAATCTTTGGCCAATGGGAAGGTGACACTTGTCCCTTCCCATCCTCATGCCTCTTTCCTAAAGGTTTTCACCCTTATAATTACTCTTACAAGATATTAATTCTCACTTACAAGGGCACACGGATGAGCACATCCCTCTTACAACTCCATAAATGCCTTTCTATCCAAGGGCATTAATTGGAGCATTGGCTGCCCCAAAAGTATTCCAAACTTCCTAAAAACACTCCGAGGCTCAAATATCAAGTCAAAGGCCTTTATTTCTACCCTTATAATCACATAACTTACGTTTCACACCACTCCAAAAGTGGATTAATTTTACTATTCGAGTTTTGCAACTTGGCAACCTTTGTTGACTCTTCCATACCCCCACTTGACTCTCTAGAGGTTTCTAGAATTCTCGTGGGCAAGGGTGAAGGGGTTCGAATAGTGCCAAGGGACTAAAATTGCCAATTTTCCTAATAATGCAAATCAGATCAAAACTAGCTAAGAATACAAGGTGGTAAGATTTAACTCTACACATCTAGAAGTTTGGTAGGTCCATCACCAATGTAGTCTAAAATCCCTCTCTTGGCCAATTGTTAAGCTTGTACACTTGAGGCACACGTCAAAATGCACGATCCCTGTTTTAGCCAAAGCAAATGAATTGCCTAGTCAACACAACAAGCAATAAACACATCAATACAATCAATCAAATCAATTAGGATCTTAAATGCCAAATCACCATATGAAGTAATAAAAAAATGTGCATATAAGCTTACATACTGCCCACTCACAAAATATTCATGGTATCCATACCAAGACAAATTGACATAAGTCCGCTAGATCACTAGTCAAGACCCACAATGTCTATTTACGAAATCTCTAGATGAACTTATGCTAGCTCAACTAGCCATACAAACACGTATATTAATACAATATCAACATTCTGCATCTTAAAATCAGTGAAAACTATGTCTAGCATAGAGTGTAAGAATAGTGCAAAAAGAATAAATAAGCAAGGTAAAAATTGGGCCTTACACCCTATTGGAAACTATTATGACCAATACATCTCGTTTTCTCATTTGTGCCAAGTCCATGATCAATCTTCGTAGAGGAATACACAAATCTCTTTCATATTTTGGTTTCAAAACTGAATGTTCAGGAATCTGAACAAAATTGTGTTTCCAATCTGCTATGAATTTCCTTCAGATCTCCTGAATTGGAGAAGCCTACAGGATTGCTTGCAAGTTTGAAGCCAGGGGTTAAACTGAAGACTAAGAAAGAAGATTCCAAGTTTCAGGACAAACTGCATTCTAAGCATTCCAAGTAGAATCCTAAACCAAGAAATGATCCTTCTCGCCATCCTCACAAGAAAAAAACACCATCAAATGATCAGGAAAGGCCATCCAAGACTAGCAAATGGTGCTCAGTTCATAACTTCAGCAGTCACTCCATGGAAGATTGTTGTGCTAGGAAAACTCTACTTGCACAGCTTGAGGCAGTAAGTACTGCGACATTGGAAAAATATAAGCAAATCATGGATTTTGAACCTAGTGCTATGGTGGGTACCGCAAACATTGCTTCTTCCTTTAACATAGGTTTAGAGGAAGTAGAAAGATTGTTCCATTCTCAAATGTGGATCAATGGTCAATCATACACTTCATTGTTGACAATGGAAGTCAAAAGAAGCTGATTTCACCTCAAACAATTCGAAGATTGAACTTACCATTGACGCCTCATCCACAACCATCCCCCATAAGATGGTTCAATGTGGGCTCTGAGAAATGCATCACTCAACAGTGTCACCTGGTTTACAAAATGAAGACTCTTCAAGATGCAGTCCTTAGTGATGTTGCGCCATTAGAGGTATGTGATGATTCACTTGGTCAACCATATTTTTAGCATCAACATGTTGTCTAGGAAGCAAATCTTAGAAATGTTGTCATAGATATTGGTGATATAAGACAACGATACCAGAAGTAGTTCCTAAGCTTTCACTTATTAGCGCCAAGCAATGCAAGAAGCTATTTAGTTCTAGTTAAATGTTTGTACTTTTGATGATAAGATCTGAATGTAAGAGCATCCTTGTGGCTCCAATTCATACTATAGTTCCTCGAGTAACAACAAAAACAAAACAATTGAACAAAATGTTTATAGAATACAATGGTATCTTTTAGTCACCTAAAGAAGTGCCAATGCACTGTGCAATAAATCATACTATTGATTTGATCCTAGGGCTGCCTCTACCTAATGCTTCTTTATATCACAAATCATTTTTGGAGAATGAAGAGATTAAGCTACAAATCCATGAACTTGTCGATAAAGGACACATCAAGCCTAGCTGATCACCTTGCGGCAACCCAATTGTGCTTGTGCCAAAGGATGGCACATGGAGATTGTGCATCAATTATAGAACTCTCAACAAAATCATAGTGAAGAACCACTATCGTCTTCCAATGATTGAGGACTTACTGGACCAGCTCTGTGGTGCCAATTTTTCCATCAATATTTATCTTAAGTCTAGGTATCATTAGATCCCTGTTGAACCTACAGGCATTCGGAAGACAACCTTCAATGCAAAGGAAGTTTGTTTGAGTGGTCGGTTATGCCCTTCGGCTTAACTAATGCACCAACAACATTTATGATGATGATGAATGACATCCTTAGCCCTTACATTACATTTGTTGTAGTTTACCTTGTTGACATCCTAGTCTTCAACAAAACATGAGATTAACATTTGTGCCATATGAAACAAGTGTTTCACGCTTTGTGGCAACAAAGCTATATGCTAACATGGAGAAATGTTCATTTTCCATGCGGGAGGTACAATAAATGGGATACATTGTAGACACACTAGGAGATCTTGTGGACCTGACCAAGATTTAAGTCATCCAGGATTGGCCAACACGAAAGAATCTTATAGAGTTTTGTAGCTTCTTGGGATTAGCAATTTCTATGGGAGATTTGTACTTGGTTTCTCTTTAATGTGACTTGGCCTCTGAACCACATTGTCAAAGGTGGCGCCAAAGCAAGTTTCATTTGGTCAACAACACAACAAAAAGTGTTTGAAGAACTAAAACACAAGCTCTATTCCACACAAGTACTTGCGTTACTTGATCTTCAACAACCATTTGAGATAGAGACTGATACATCTGAGTATTTAGTTAGAGAAGTCTTCACTCAACATGGTCATCTAGTTGCTTACCACAATGAAACATTCATAACGCCAGTAAGGAATTATCCCACATTGGACCACAAGCTTTATGCTATTGTCTAGGCATGTAAGCATTGGAAGCATTACATATTGGCAAAGGAGATTGTGATCCATACAGATCACAATCTGTTTCAGTTCTTGTAGACAAAACAAGTTATAGCAAGAGCGACATCAAAAATGGTCTTCTTATATTTAGTAATTCCATCTGAACATCTAGCATAAGAAGGGAAGTGTCAATCCAGTAGTAGATTGTTTAAGCTGACTTAAAGTTCAAGCTCTCCTCAATGTGCTTGACGCATGCGGATATGAAGTAAACACTTGGTCATAATTGTATCCATTGACACAAACTTTGCAGAAATCTGTCAGAAGTTGCTTTGCGGAAATTCAGTTACAAATTTATACTTGCAAGATGGACTCCTATATCATCTTGGGCACTTGTGTGTACTGCACAAGGCAAAGAGATAAAAATAAATAAATGGAAAACTCATTTCAACAAGGTTGTAGGACACTTTGGAGTTGAAAAGACCCTTGTGGTAAAATAGCAATACTTATTTTGGCCACACCTTAGGTCAAATGTTGTCAAATACATCAGGTCTTGTACCACATGCACAATTGTCAAACCGGTCAAAAAGAAGCAAGGCGTGTTTATACCTCTGCCGGTTCCAACGAGACCATTGGAATTTGTTTCCATGGACTTTCTCTCAGGCCACCCTTTTACCAAGCATGGTAATGATTGTGTCTATGTGGTAATTGATAGATTCTCACAAATATCAATTTTTATATCTTGTAAGAAAGAAATTTCAGCTCTAGAAACAACTCAATTGTATTTTCAGCATGTCTAGATTTACTTTGGAATCTTAGAAATTATCATCTTGGATGTGTTGGGTGGATATTTTGTCAGTCAACTAATTGATGAACAAAATAGGTCTTATCAACCACAGCAAGGGAGATTGGTTGGCCAAAGTTGCAGGTTTACCACATCCAAAGGGGACAAATCTCTCCTCTCATCAAGGGGAGGTTCCCTATTAAGTATGAAGAGCTATATACTATAAGTAAAAGAAGAAAATAACACTTAGGGGTATGATTATACCATCCATCTCTCTTTTTTCAGAGATGACGTTCACAAACAAAGGAGAAAATCCTGGTGAAAACACTGAAGGCACTTCTCTTTTTTCAGAAGTGATCTTATAGGAAGCATCAGGGGTTCTTTTACACAGTAACAAGTGGCTAGTAACAAAGTGTGCAATAACTAGCAGGATGAAGTATAACGCAAAGTCTATACCTCAACTGCCCAAAAGAGTGGAAAAACAAAAGATAATGGGGGCACAAAGTCGTCCCAAGATCTTTCACACAGAAACAGAAAATAGACAAACAGACTAAAGGCAATTGCAGTCAACACAAAGTCCTTCCACAACTGGGTTCAGGACACCTGCCTGATTACTTCCACAAGTTCTGCTTGTTATATTAAATAAACAAGAACACATTCAGAAGATAGACATAAGAACAATCTCCTAAAATGACACAAGCTATAACAGCACAAAGTCTGCAGAGAACTTGCTTTCTCATTCAGATAAAATTATATGAACAATCTGAGCTCAAAGTCTCAGTATTCGCCTTTCAATTTGGGGAGCTTCGCTTCTGTAAAAAAAATGAAAAATCTCCCTTGCATAAGACAAGAGATTACCATATATGGCTACCCAAAAAGGCTTGGCACTTCTTTCCATGAAAACGCCTATGCTACGGTCAACGCCATTAATGCATCTTCAATTCTGTCGAGGGGCCATGCTTGGAACAGTGCATTGCCTTAACTATTGCGTGCCCATTCATCTTATGTCTCTTCTTTAGCATGAGTTGTCTGGTCCTTTTCCTGATGTCTGCGCAACTGTCCATTTTGCCTTTAATTCATAGAAGAAAAACAGGCCGCGTCCTTGATTTGGTGTGCTCAGATGACCACTTGATCCACTGTTTCACCTACTGGGAATAACTCCCTTGTAGATATTTCTGATCTTTTGTATTGTTCTCTCTTCCCTGCAGCAGTTTGAGCTCTCGGGCTTCTCTTCAGCTGGTCGCTTGATTCATCTTTCAAGTTTCACGCTATATTTGAATTTTAACGGATATTCCATTACCTTAAATTTGATGTCCGTGAGAACGTCACTGGTTGCTGTTTGCTTAAACCCTGTTGAACCATGAACCTTTGAACCTGTTGAAAGTTCATTGGTTCATTGGTTCATCAGTTCATTCTGTCTTTATTAGTCCCCTGGTTCAATCGTTGCCTTTGTTCATTCGTTTCTTTGCTTTGTCTGGTTGAACCATCCTTTAAACTGGTCTCTGGAATCATTCATGTTCTTCCTTTGCTTGGATCAGTGTTTGAACCGTTTGAACCTGTTTGAACCATTGAACTTTGAACTCTTTCGCTTCATTCAAGGTTCAATCGGTTCATTGGTTCATCCTTCGTTTCTTGTTTCTTTTATCCTTCTAAGTCCCTGTGAGGCCTTGAAAAGTCGAACCATTTGGACCCTTGAACTCGTTGAACCTATTGGTTCAAGGTTCAACGGTTCAATCCTTGTTCTTTGAAGTCTCCTTTTAGTTTAAGTCTTTTTGAAGCTTTCCCTTCGTCTTTACCAAGCCTTTTGAACACTCTGAAGGGAAGGTGTCCCTTCGGGCTTTTCGAACGGTCTTTTTTTTGAGTGCTGAGTGCCCTCTGCAAGGGTACCTACCCTTTGGGATCCTTCGGGCGGCTTTCGGGCTTTAATTCTTTCGGCGGGATTTTGTTTCTTCGGCGAACTTCATCCTTTATTTCCTTCGAACAAAATGTCCGAAGGAATTCGTTCGGAGAATTTGTCCGAAGGAAAACTTTCCTTGGCTTTGCTTTGAACGTTTTTTCGTCGGGCTTTTCCTTCGGACAAAAGTCCGAAGGAAATGTCCCTTTCCTTAGCCGCTCATTTCCTTGCTTTCGATCGGGCTTCAATTTCTTCGGGCTTTCTTCCCGTGTGAATTCCTTCGGACAAAATGTCCGAAGGACTTTTGCCTTAACAATTTTTGCCGCGGGAACTTTTTCGAAAGAATTCCCTGTTCTTTACTTGATAATTTCTTCGGACAAAAAGTCCGAAGTAAATCTTCTCTTTCGGCCTTTGAACAAATTCGAAGGAATTCCATCTTTTCTGCCTTCACTTTGATCTTTGAATCGATGTTCCCTGCCCTCCGCAAGGGCACCTGCCTTCAGTTCATTGCCCTCCGCAAGGGCACTTGTTCCTTCGGCTTTGGGGCAGCCCCTTGAACCAACCGTTTGACCCGACCGATTGAACCAACTTTGGTTCAACGGTTCAATGGTTCAATCGGTTCAATCTCTTTATTTTGGCCAAGTCTTTTGACCATTTGAACCACCCGCGCGTTGAACCTTGGAACCGTTGAACCTTTCAACCAAAATGGTTCAAGCCTTCTTCTTTTCATTAAGTGTTTTAAAGCCGTTGAACCGTGAAGCGGTTGAACTTGATGAATTTTGACAAAGTGCTTAACTCTTTAAGCTCGCCGACGACGTTGAACCTTGAACTCGTTGAACTTTTGAACCAAAATGGTTCAAGGTTCAATGGTTCAATCCTTGCTTAGAAGCTTGCCGATGAACATTT
This sequence comes from Torreya grandis, assembly GCA_037957365.1. NCBI lineage: Eukaryota > Viridiplantae > Streptophyta > Pinopsida > Cupressales > Taxaceae > Torreya > Torreya grandis. The sequence continues at coordinate 1,544,386 of JARHVA010001235.1, read as the reverse complement.
TTTGGTTGAACCAGGGCATTGAACCAACCTTGAAAAACGCCTAAGTGTTGAGAACTCGTTTCTTTCCTGCAGAGTTCGTAGAAATGGGTCCGTAGTTTTCTAGTCTGCAGAGTCCGTAGAAATGTAGTTGCAGAGTCCCTTAGCTAAAAAAGTTTGAAAAATAGAGAAATTGAAGACTCAACAATTTTTGAGAAGGGAATAGAGAAATTTTGGCTTGTAGGATCAAAAATAGTTCTTGTGTTGTTCCACAAATGAGTGACAGATTTTGGGAACAACAGTTGGCTCCAGTTGGGGAACTTCCTTCAGTTGAAATTTTGAAGCCGCTGAAGAGAGTAAAGACCAAAATCTCTAGTGCCTTTAAGTATGCCATTGGGCTATGGAGTCGTGCTAACCAACAAGAAAGCAAGGCGTCAAAAACGAAAAGGAAAAGGAAAAACACAAAAAAGAAGCAAAGACTACAAATATACATATGTACAGATGATCTTATCTGATGCTTTAAGAATTGAAGCGCTTCAGATGCCGCCCGTTGTGAGATAGTGAAAATGGCGTTCCGTCTTGATAAACCAGCAAGAAACTATTTTTTCCCCAGAATTGATGACGGGCGAATGGAACTCTCCATCAGGAATCACATTTTTTGTGCATTCCTTTTGGTTCTTTCTTCTTGCCCCATGGCAAGACGTGGTCTCCAATTTGAAAACCATAAATCCTTGCTCTCTTGGCGAAGAGTTTCTTTTCCTGACTTTGGCGTGCAACAATATGGTCCACTACCATAGCTTGTTGCTCATCTGGTTCAGTCCAGCACATGATTGGATTGTCATCATCAAACACTTGCCAATGATTGGCATTGTCAGGCACACTTGGTCGAAAGACCAGTTTGATAGTGTACCTATTATCTTTGAAATCGGGGTGAGGAACCATGAAGGTTGTAGGGACAACCAATGAATTTGCATGATTATGAGGCCCTCTGGGCACTACAAAAATATTGAAAGCTTGAAAACTTTCAATTTGATCCCATACCAGATTGCGATAATGGCGCAATCTTTTGTTCTTGATTTGACACAGGTTTCTCACCTGACAAACCATCAGCGCAGTATCTCCTTTAGCATGAAGGAGTTTAACACCTCTATTTTGAGCTGCCTTCAACCCGAGTAATAGAGATTCATACTCGATAGTGTTGGTGTTGTTGAACTGCAACTTGTATGAAGAAGAAAAAATATCTCCTTGAGGAGATATTAGAACAATCTCGGCTCCTGAACCAGTAGAGGAATTGCTGCCATCAAATTCCAAGATCCAAACATCATCAGAAACTGATCTTCTATCAGATTTTTCTTCATTAGAGAGGGAAGATCCTTTTTCATCTGTACTGCGCCCTACCAATCCTTCTGATGTATTGTTTGAATCAATTTTGGGATTGCCACCTACAAGGTTTTCGTCTGCTGTAACAGGAACGTCTTCAGTAGACAGAAAATAATTACCCCTCCCTGAAGATTCAAACAAGAATTTGAGCTTCAGGTATTGATGTCTGAATGACAACATATATTGCCTCCTTTTCAGGGAGCAGTGTTTTCATGATGTCTTTGACAGGTATCCTCGCCTCAGACAGGTCCATATGCTCAATTCTCCTCCAATGTCTTTGTAGAAATTTCGTCCAAGAAGAATGCCGTATGAGGCTGGGATGTCGGCCACCAGGACTGTCATTTTGATTCTATCCTCTGGGAATGCTGCAAATGCAAATTGGGTGTCCTTGATTTGTCCCAGCAGTGGAACTTGTTTGTTCTCCATGGAGAAACATCTTTCAAATGTCTTGGTCAGTGTGAGACCAAGAGATTTTGCCACTTTGGCAGGCATGACATTGTCTGAAGCTCCGGAATCAATGATGCAATTGCTTAGCTTGTGACTGTTTATCAACAGGAAAACATAGAAAGGCTCTATTTTCCCAGGGGCAGTAGGAGTAATGACAAGATTGTTTGGGATGAACGTGGGAGTCATCTTGGGAACAACTGGTCCTGCAGGGGCGGTTTTATTCTTCACACACTCAATCAACCTGTCCAACTGCTCAGGGTTGGCTTGCAGGAATTCAAATTCAGACATTTCAATTTTGGTTTTCTTGACATGGTCGATTATGTCAAATCTCTGCAATGAATTAGGAACAGGGGATGGGAGTTCATCATTTTGGTTTTTAGGAGGGGGAGGACCGATCTGCGAAATTGAAGTTGAAGGTGAAGGCATGTTTGGAGTACTTACTTTTTTAGCAATCACCGGGTCCTTAGGCTGGAATGATAGAGTGGTTCTCCGCTTAGCAATTGAAATTGCAGGCTGAGATCCTTCCCCTGTTTTGTCCTTATCAGCTTGCTGGGATGATTGATTCTTGGACCGTGTGAAGACAGCGTATGATCCATCCACTGCATTACCTTCACTTCTGGGTTCATCTTGGTAATTTAGGTAACCAATGTGGGAGTCGCCCGCTGATTCTTCTTGGTCTGCTGTAAAGAGATCAGCGTCATTTTCTTGATCAAACTCAGGTTGGAAAGAGAAATCATGTTTTGTTTCCAGATATCCAACTGCTGAGTTGGCTGGTGTTGCTTCAATGACAGTTTCCTATGAGTGGGAGGAAGACGGTCTGGCTGCCCTTGATTTCTGGCAGCATTGCCTTGGTATGCCTGATTCTGAAATGTTCTCCTTGGCATAACCCGATAAGGAGCAAACATACCTTGTGCCACTTGTCTTTTCATGGCTAGCAGTTCATTTGCTAGCTTTTGCACCATTTGATCAGTGGTGGTTGTAGGTGAGTATTCCGAAGATGAATATGATTTACCTTTCTTAGGATCTCTCCTTATCTTTTCTGCCAAGATAAGGTCATCTTCTACCTCAGTAGCCAAATCCTGAGCAGAAGGAAGGTCTATGTGGCCAGTACGTCTCAACAAAAAACTCACTTCAGGCAGCTGTGAGTTGATGAAGAAGCATTTGAGATTTTCAAGTGTTGGTTGAGCAATGGTAGGAATCCGGTTCCTCAGCTTATCAAACTTTGCAACGAAATCCCTCATAGGTTCATGAGGCTCCTTCATCTGTGTGAGCTGGGCCAGTAAGGCATGCGCATCTTCTGCAGGCTTGAACCTCGCTTCGAACTTGGCTTTGAGTGTTTTCCAATCAGTTACTGATCAAGCTTGCAGGTGGTAAAACCAGTCTGCAACAACACCTTGCAATGTTTCCACAAATAGTCGGACTGCTACGTCCTCAAATTCCACGTCTATCACGCCACAGGCTATGCTGAAGGCTGCAATGTGTTCATCAGGATGAACCTTCCCATCACCAAAGAATTTGGAGAAATTCTTCCTTGAACTGCGTGGAAATTCATGTAGAGGTGAAGTCAAATTTAGTGGACCAAAAGAGTTACCCCAGGGGCCTTGAGCTGCCATGATTGGATTATGGAAAAGGGGGATAACAAATTTGGGTGGAGTACGTACAGGCAAAGTTCTGCTAACAGCAGAAAAAACATCTCTGCCTTGTGTTGGTGACCAGGGACGAGTAGGAGGAACACTCCTGGATCGTTGAACTTGAAGTTGGGGAGGGAAAAAATCGAAATTTTTTTGCTGCACCAACTCGAAAACAGGGTCAACAACACCTTGGGCTCTTTGATTTCTAGTATAACGTGGAGTTGCCAGATTGCAGAACAAAAATGGAAAAAAGCAGGATTTGCTTCAGCTTGAAGCTTGAGGCTTCAAACTGCGTGCTCTTCCCTAGCGGAGTCGCTAAAAAATTGTTGCACAAAGCTGGGAGGAAAAATTAACAATGGAAAAGCACTGGAGCAGCTCGTTCTTTCACAGCGAAATAAATGGATAATGCTGTAATGATAATGGGTAAGACCTAGATGAGAGTCGCCAGAGTATATAATGGATAAGGATAGGAATTGATTCAATTTGAAACTTGAGGTTTCAGACTGCACGTTAGAATCCCCAGCGGAGTCGCCAAAAAACTGTTGGTTGAATATTTTGTTAGTCAGCTAACTGTTGAGCAAAATAGATCTTATCAACCACAGCAAGGGAGATTGGTCGGCCAAAGTTGCAGGTTTACCACATCTAAAGGGGACAAATCTTTCCTCTCATCAAGGGGAGGTTCCCTATTAAGTATGAAGAGCTATATACTATAATTATAAGCAGAAAATAACACTCAAGGGTATGATTATACCATCCATCTCTCTTTTTTCAAAGATGATGTTCACAAACAAAAGAGAAAATTATGGTGAAAACATTGAAGGCACTTCTCTTCTTTCAGAAGTGATCTTACAGGGAGCAACAGGAGCTCTTTCAGGCAGTAACAAGTGACTAGTAACAAAGTGCGCAATAACCAACAGGATGAAGTATAACTCAAAGTCTATACCTCAACTGCCTAAAAGAGTGGAAAAACAAAAGATAATGGGGGCACAAAACCGTCCCAAGATCCTTCACACAGAAACAAAAAATAGACAAACAGACTAAAGGCAATTGCAGTCAGCACAAAGTCCTTCCACAACTGGGTTCAGGACACCTTCCTGATTACTTCCACAAGTTCTGATTGTTAGATTAAATAAACAAGAACACATTCAGAAGATAGACATAAGAACAATCTCCTAAAATGACACAAGCTATAACAGCACAAAGTCTGCAGGTAACTTGCTTTTTCATTTAGATAAAATAATATGAACAACAATCTGAGCTCAAAGTCTCAGTATTCGCCTTTCAATTTGGGCAGAGCTTCGCTTCTATAAAAAAATGAAAAGTCTTCCTTGCATAAGACAAGAGATTACCATATATGGCTACCCAAAAAGGCTTGGTGCTTCTTTCCATGAAAACGCCCATGCTACGGTCAACGCCATTAATGCATCTTCAATTCTGTTGAGGGGCCATGCTTGGAACAGTGCATTGCCTTAACTATTGCGTGCCCATTCATCTTATATGTCTCTTCTTTAGCATGAGTTGTCTAGTCATTTTCTTGATGTCTGCGCAGCTGTCCATTTTGCCTTTATTTCATAGAAGAAAAACAGGCCGTGTCCTTGATTTGGTGTGCTCAGATGACCACTTGATCCACTGTTTCACCTACTGAAAATAACTCTCTTGTAGATATTTTTGATCTTTTGTATTGTTCTCTTCCCTGCAGCAATTTGAGCTATTGGGCTCTCTCTTCAGTTGGTCGCTTGATTCATCCTTCAAGTTTCGCGCTATATTTGAATTTTAACGGATATTCCATTACCTTAAATTTGACGTCCATGGGAACATCACTGGTTGCTATTTGCTTGAACCCTGTTGAACCATGAACCTTTGAACCTGTTGAAAGTTCATTGGTTCATTAGTTCATCAGTTCATTCTGTCTTTATTAGTCCCCTAGTTCAATTGTTGCCTTTGTTCATTCGTTTCTTTGCTTTGTCTGGTTGAACCATTCTTTGAACTGGTCTCTGGAATCATCCATGTTCTTCCTTTGCTTGGATCAGTCTTTGAACCGTTTGAACCTTTTTGAACCATTGAACTTTGAACTCTTTCGCTTCAAGGTTCAATCGGTTCATTGGTTCATCCTTCGTTTCTTGTTTCCTTTATCCTTCTAAGTCCCTGTGAGTTCTTGAAAAGTCGAACCATTTGGACCCTTGAACCTGTTGAACCTATTGTTTCAAGGTTCAATGGTTCAATCCTTGTTCTTTGAAGTCTCCTTTTAGTCTAAGTCTTTTTGAAGCTTTCCCTTCGTCTTTACCAAGCCTTTGGAACACTCCGAAGGGAAGGTGTCCCTTCGGGTTTTTCGAACGGTCATTTTTTTGAGTGTCGAGTGCCCTCCGCAAGGGTACCTACCCTTCGGGATCCTTCGGGCGGCTTTCGGGCTTTAATTCTTTCGGCGGGCTTTTGTTTCTTCGACGGACTTCATCCTTTATTTCCTTCGGACAAAATGTCCGAAGGAATTCGTTCGGAGAATTTGTCTGAAGGAAAACTTTCCTTGGCTTTGCTTTGAATGTTTTTTCGTCGGGCTTTTCCTTCGGACAAAAGTCCGAAGGAAATGTCCCTTTCCTTAGCCGCTTATTCCCTTGCTTTCGATCGGGCTTCAATTTCTTCGGGCTTTCTTCCCGGGTTAATTCCTTTGGACAAAATGTCCGAAGGACTTTTGCCTTAACAATTTTTGCCGCGGGAACTTTTTCGAAAGAATTCCCTGTTCTTTACCTGATAATTTCTTCGGACAAAAAGTCCGAAGTAAATCTTCTCTTTCGGCCTTTGAACAAATCCGAAGGAATTCCATCTTTTCTGCCTTCTCTTTGATCTTTGAATCGATGTTCCCTGCCCTCCGCAAGGGCACCTGCCTTCAGTTCATTGCCCTCCGCAAGGGTACTTGTTCCTTTGGCTTTGGGGCATCCCCTTGAACCAACCATTTGACCCGACCGATTGAACCAACTTTGGTTCAACGGTTCAACGGTTCAATCGGTTCAATCTCTTTATTTTGGCTAAGTCTTTTGACCAATTGAACCACCCACATATTGAACCTTGGAACCGTTGAACCCGTTGAACCAAAATGATTCAAGGTTCAACGGTTCAATGGTTCAAGCCTTTTTATTTTCATTAAGTGTTTTAAAGCCGTTAAACCGTGAAGTGGTTGAATTTGATGAATTTTGACAAAGCGATTAACTCTTTAAGCTCGCCGACGACGTTGAACCTTGAACCTGTTGAACTTTTGAACCAAAATGGTTTAAGGTTCAATGGTTCAATGGTTCAATCCTTGCTTAGAAGCTTGCCGATGAATTTTTTTTGGTTGAACCAAGGCATTGAACGAACCTTGAAAAACGCCTAAGTGTTGAGAACTTGTTTCTTTCCTGTAGAGTTCGTAGAAATGGGTCCGTAGTTTTCTAGTCTGCAGAGTCTGTAGAACTGAGTCCGTAGAAATGAGTCCGTAGAATTGAGTCTGTAGAACTGGGCCTGCAGAGTCCGTAGAAATGTAGCTGCAGAGTCCCTTAGGTGAAAAAGTTTGAAAAATAGAGAAATTGAAGGCTCATAACAATTTTTGAGAAGGGAATAGAGAATTTTTGGCTTGTAGGACCAAAAATAGTTCTTGTGTTGTCCAAAAAATGAGTGACAGATTTTGGGAACAACAGGGTGGAGTATACAAGGTTCTTGAGCAATTTATGGAAAGCACTTTTGTCTAGGCTAGACACAATGTTGAAAAATTCTAACATGTTCCATCCTTAGATTGATGGACAAACGAAAGTGGTGAATAGGAAGATAGTGCATCTTCTGAGAATGTACAATTCAAAGAAACAACACATGAGATGAGTTTTTCTTTCATTCAACACAACTACAATAGAGCTTGATACAACTCTACTGCACAACCTTTTTCAAATTTGCTTGGGTTCAAATTTATGGCAGCGATTGACATAGCTTATCCTATGCCGCTATCAACAATAAAAACTCTTTCAGCTCAAAAGGAAGTTGGCAAAGTTGTTAAGTTCATTGAGCATATTCAACACATTCAACAAGAAGTGCAAACCATTCTGCAATAGGCAAATGCTAAGTGCTACGATCAACATCAAACACCACACACCTTCCAGGGTGGTGATCAAGCATGTCAAGTACCTTCCTAGAGAAATTGGTTTCTAGAAGTGTAGGTTGCCAATCTCTTTCCACGTCGTGTTGCAACTGTATGCAATGGGTACCATTGCTCTTCAAGGAGGGGTGATTAATCTAGGAGGATCTGAGCCTTCAATGGGTACCATTGCTGAGGATCTTATGGACCCTAATTCGGATTCGATCATAGAAATAACTCTCTTGGGACGCAGCAAAGTGCTCGATGCCTTTTCTCCAGGTCCTAAACTTCCTTTTTTGGGTAGAAAATTGGGACAAAGGCACATTTATGATTAATCTTTATACCGCATAACAACATAGTGGTGTTACCAAAAGATGACAAACTAATGGTTACTTATGAAGCAATTGTTACCAACTCTTGTAATAGTTCAACTAGGGCTTCATATTCATTTGTTATATATTAATACTTTCTTCTATTATTTGTAATAAGTTATTGAAACAGAGATAGACTAGGAATTACGTAGATGCCATATATCTGGCCTCTCGGATCTTGTACAAAACTTTGCATAATATAACTTTGCAACTATAGTTCTAACTGGGTGTCAACTTTCTTCTTTTCTGTTTTCCTTGTCTTATTGCACTCTAGTATGTACTTTGCTCGCTGTCATTCATTATACGCTTCTGCAATAACCCACTTAATCTGTTAAGTGAGGTTGTCCACTAGGTCTCACCCTGGGCCTTGGATCACTGCATGATGATCCATGAGCAAGTTCCATTTGGAATGAAGGTCTAGATAGGCTAATTGAACAATAGTGCCCTGGAGGGTCCTACCCTCCATAGGCTCACTAAATATTATGCCCCCTACAACTCTTTTGGTACACATCGCTCCACAAGCTTGTATTGCTCTTGTAATGGCACACTGTATCATATGTGATGTCCTTAGAATTCACTTTTTCTATAGATCTGAAGTTTTGGACATCCATATGTCCACATAAGACCCCATTGCTCATACTCAGAGCTTTTGATATCCGCTAACATCCTTGAGTGTAGCTATATGAGATACTCCTAAAGTTTAAACAAATGTCTAGCCATTGATGGTGGGTTTTGCCTTCCCTAGGGAAAGGGGAGGTGCAACTAATGCCCTCTAATGCTTTGTCTCAATCTGTCAAGTCTACTCTATTTGAGTCCGGTGCTTTGTATGAGTCTCAAACCAACATGCTCTGGAGGACTTGACCTGTTGGTGCTCTTATTGCATCAACACCTCGAAGTACACATCCACATGCTCTCCTACACTATTCTCAGGGAGTGCATCAATGTCATTGACTTCCTCTGTCTTCCTTGGCATGGAGTTCAGAGCAATGTCCTTTGTGTTGGCATAATCATGTCAAAGATCCTCCTTGGGCACATACTCTGCGCTCCCTATCTTTGTACGCTGCATCTCCCTCTTTGTAGAGTACTCCCACTACATCTCGTCCAACTCCACAGGGGCAAGATCTGATGCCCTCTGTCCATAGTACTCCTTTGCAATGTAGTCATATTCATCCTTTGAGGGAGTGACTTTTCTAGGACTTAGCGTTAGTGTGGTTTGCACAAATAATCAAGTCCTATAACTGGTGAGAGAGGGAAGTGGTGCAAATGATCCATTCCTATCCTCTTGGGTACAAGTGAAGCCTAGCACAAGATGCTCATGCCAAATTGGACTAGTGGGATGCATGGGTTTGTCTCTTCCTACGAGTGGTGATCACTCTAATCTTCCTCTTCTTGTATGTCCTTGTTGTCATCACTCTCCTCATCATCCTCTTTGGACCTCTCTTCATGTGTCCATCTCCTCATGCTTGTGCTCCTCTTCAAAAGTTATTGCATCTTAGACCAAGTGTGGAAAATACTCTGTGTCATTACTAGATACTTACTGTTGACCAATTTTTGGTCTTGCAAGCCAAAATTGGGCACCCCCTCCTTTTTCTTTGCAAAAGTCATCCAATCCATGTTTTGGCTAGATCATCCCTCTGTTGCCTTGTGCAAAAATGTTCTTTGCTAGACCTTTTTCATGAAAAAGCCAGGTGTTTCCCTCATTCTGCTTTGCCAAGTGCAAATCGGGTTTGTGCAGGTGCATTACTTGTCTACTTTTATAAGTAGAAGCGATTGAAGAACCCGAAATGGTCTAAAGCAGTTCGCAGAAGGCAATGGATTTCCTTCGGAGGCATTTTGACGGCTTGAAGGACGTTTGCAAAAAGTCCGAAGGGTAAGTGTCTTTCTGGAGGGCACTTGGGAAAAGAAGAGGACTTCTTCACTTTTTCGAAGGACGTTTGCAAAAAGTCCGAAGGGTATGTGCCCTTGCGGAGGGCACCTTGGTCGGTGGCAGGACCAAATCAAAAGTTCCGAAGGGGCATTTCGAGGCACAAAGTGCCCTTGTGGAGGGCACCTTGAGAAAGTGAAGAACAAAGACAAAAGGCCCAAGGGGCATGTGCCCTTCGGGAAAAGAAGCAATCAAAAGAAGAATTCCTTCGGACAAAATGTCCGAAGGAAAGCGCGGCAAAAATACTGAGACAAAGAAGGCCCGATAAGTGAAAGAGCAAGCAAAGAAAAGGCCAAGGCAAAGGAGAAGTCGAAGGAAGGAGACAAAACACGGGTAAAGACAGTGGAAAAGACAAAACTCAAAATAGTTTCAGCCGCTGACAAAGACAAAGGGCAGAATCAATGACCACTCAGACTGAGACAGGGGGCATGAACAACTCAACAAAGGGAGTTAATACATTTAGGTAGAATATATCTACCGAAAACCAAGAAAATAGATTGGTTTTCAAACTATAGAGACTATCATCCTGTGTCTTCACGCTTCACCATTAATGTGCATTCAAGTCGCGTCCAGGTATTGAAGAGAGCATAGTTGGTCACAACAACTTAGAATGGCCTTGTCAGTTGCTGGGGATGGTCTCCCATGCTTTTGCAGCCCAAGGACAGCAAACTGGTGGTTTGGACAGCCTACAGCATGGCTCCCATGGGTAGTTCGCAGAAAGTGACGGTAGCATGGTCTTTTGGGTCTCTGCAGAAGCGTTTAACTCAGCATGGGTTTCCATTCCTTGATTTGTCAGCTATCTTGTTTTCAGTTCTCTATATATTTGTAACTTCTCATTTGAGAAAAGATATCTCAACTTGTATGGCAAAGACCTCTAGGAATTTACCTTGAATCAGAAAGAGTTTACCTCCATTTGAGCTTGCACTTTTGTATGTCTATGGTTTTATCTTGTGTTAAGTCATTTTTTTTCATGCTTTCATAAGTTTATTCCAGCATATCTAGTGCACAGTGATATTCTTCTCTTGCAGGTCACAAGAAGTGTCTGAAGAAGTATGGCCAAGTGAATAGGTTACGCAGCAGTGTGTCTCAGAACACCTCTTGTGCTAGTTTCTTCCTCCCTGTATCTTCGTAGGACCCCCTATTGAAATACTGATGCAAGGAAGTTTTTCTCACCTAAATGAAGTGTATGCTTGCTATCCATGGTTCAAAGTGTATGCCAAAGTTGAGCAGACCAATTGTTTTGGTGCATCACCTCTTAGCTTAGGTCCCATTTTCAGTATTTTCTCTCCCTTTTCATCGCCCCCCTTCCCCTCCCCCCCATCGTAAGCAGTAGGAAATCCAGGGCCTCAAAGTGCATCAAGGGAACTAGCCCCTAATCTAGAGATTCATCCCTCACGTTTGCCACCCACAGCAAGAGGGATGTCTCCATTGTGTCGCGTGGATGAAGAGAACTGAGCCTCTCTTCACAGGGTGCAATCCACCACGTCAACACTTACCTTTAGGGTTTGTCTTCTTTCATATTATCTCCATCCTACCCTATCTTGTGGTCTATTGCATGGGTGTTTGTTGTAGATCAGCTTTGGATATGGCACTCCTCTCCTCATATGTTGACCTTGAAGCTCCACTTTCCTTCATCTTCCTTGTTGGCTTCTTCTGCATTGGAAGTGAAGGCTTGCCTATCCCCAAGAACTCCTTTTTTTTAAACAAATGGAAGTCCAAGCTCCCTTTAATGCCCTCTTCTTCAGTAAGTGGAATCTCTTTTGCCAGAATAGCATTATATATCAGCAAGAGAGCATGAAGTGTCATATAGAAAGCCTTGGATCAAAGAGTAAAAGTGTAGATTGTTTTCATAGATAAATATTCAGATCAGTTGTAGGCTTCACCATCACACAAACGACACATATATGGAATTAACCATATTGGCAGGTCGGAATTCCTTGTTTCTCCAAAAGTATACAACATATCAAAGCCTGAAGGTGCTTGATTGAACTGTTCTTTAAGTGTACAATCTTGTTGTATCCCCTGTTTCGGGCCTTGTGTTTCCAAGATAAGATATTCATATTGGGGCTCAATTGAGGGACTAATCTAGGTTGTGTTCAGTCGTTTGCTCTTCAACTTGGGGTTGGAGGGCATAATGCATGTATCTCCTATATGAATTTGACCTCGGGCAGCTGAAGATATTTGTTACCTTGATTCAAATTCTGTTCTGTTACTCAGCAAGATTTAAAATGATATCTTACTGGCAGCATTCTGGCATATTGTGCCAATAGAGGCAATATAACCTCTGCTTCATGAACTGGACATTTCAGACTGGGATGTGGGTTCTTATAGATCTATGATCTTACGGCTCATTGTTTGGCATTATGTGTTGTGTGTTTGCACGACCAACTTCACCTTGGTTGTCATTTAGAGCAAGAAAGGAGAAAAGGATGCATTAACTCATGGTCATGAGGATAACATTCGTTACTTGCAATTTCAATAATGGTTTGTGAAACATTTTGTAAGTTGAGGGCACTTGCAACTTTTGGTGTCTTTACACTTTTTAAAACCCAAAGCACATTATGGTGCTAGGTTGGCAAATAGACCACAACTTGGCCACCTCTTTTGATCTTGGTATATTTGACATTGACTTTGATGAATTTATAAAAGTGATCTCGGATTTAGAAATGATTATATCAATCTTTTAAAAAGCTTAATGATTACTAAGTGGGAAAAAACTGATTATGGGCCTTGACTTGTTATAGCATGATTTGGGTTATAGAAACCCTAATGATGAATGGCAGTTGACTTGCCAGCCTTTGAGCTTGACGGTGTAGCTCTCCTTTGTTGGGAGAGAGGGAGAGTGAATGGGCTAGGGCTTGGGAAACCTTAGCACCTGTAGCCATTTATGGAGCCACTGCATGCATTGATAAACCACTCCATGGCCATTGCTTAACATGTGGATCTTGTAAATTTAAAGGATTCACAGTAAAGTCGATGCTCAAAGTAGGGTAGCTGAGGATGAAGGAGGGAGCAAGGAAAAGAGGAGTTTGGTCTTTGGTCTACCAGGCATGTAGTCTCCTCTTAACTCTATTTCTCAACTTCTACGAGTATTAACTTACTTGGGACTTTGTAAATCCTTCTGGTTTATTGATACCTTCCATTCTGCAGTATAAATTCATATATGTATGTATTTATATACGTATATGTGTATATACACACAGAGGTTGCCGGTCTAGGGCTTCCATTTGGGGCCACTTCTGTCCTCCACTTTGCTGTAGATTGAGTGCCATCTTGTAACCTTACTAGAGCAGAATCAAACAAGGTCATCCTCTGCTTGATCCCTTTAGGGAATGGTATGGAAATAAGGTTACTTATGCAGTGAACCTTCCAAGGTTATTCTCTGTGGTATACTAGAGTTATGCAACTTATAATCTGATTAAGTTATCCCAACATCAGATTGATGCAAAGATCATTTGCTATGTTATATCAATTCTTGCCTTATTGATTTAGTGTTAATGCAATGTTAACTAGAGATTTTTATGGCAAATGTTTCATAATATTTTGATTCAAGTATGCTGTTCTATTTTACTGTTGAGTGTTTCATTAGCGCTGCTCAAAGGGCACTTTTAGGCTTAAACTGTATGGCAAAGACCGAGATATGAATCTATTCTTGTATGCTTATTGATTTCTGAATTAATTTTTTGTTTTGGTACAATTAGATGGAAATAACATTGATAGGTTTTAAGCTGATTTTGGTATGAAATTAGGCCCTGTGCCTAGTTAAGTATATGCTTCCATACATTTACTTAGGGATGTGGATAGTAACATATATCTAACTAAGAGGTGCATACCCTGTGCCTCACAGATCATGTTCCTTGAGATTACCTTTGACTTTGAACTTAGAGAAGCATATATTGTTTGAAAGTTACAAATGGTCTCTCTTAATGGTTTATTGTGGTACTTTGGGTAGAAGGCTGAGTAATAGCACCTCTTGCTTATTGGGAATATTGTATTTGAATGGTTTTAATGATTCTCTTGTTTTCGGGAAACCTTGCTGTTACATTTAGACTTAGCTATTGTTTCCTTTATCATTTGGGTATCCATGCTTAGTTAATGATTGCAATGCTAGATAAACCAGGAGGGCTAAAGAAGGTAACTTGCATAGTTTTACATGAGCTATTCTATTTACTGTTGTTTACTTGTGATGAATTTTATGGATCTAACATACCAAAGTTTTGATACTCTTAGATGGTTGCTTGTATAGCTTATAGGAGAATACATTGCCAGCTTTATGCTGACTTACCTCTGGTTGATTTTCATGCCTTAGGACAGTATGGAGTATTCACAGAAGTTTCAAGCTTGTAAAAGATTTACTGTGTTGAGAAACCATCTTTATTTCTGTGTAACAACCCCACTGGGTTTGACATAAATAAACACGAATTTTTTTTTTCAAACAACATATACTTTAAATAAATTACACCATGAGAATCTAATCAAAAAATTATATAAAATACTCTAAGTGTGATAACTGTAAATGCAACATACTACATCATATATCACTCATCACTATCATCATAAGAAACACATCATAATACGAATATAGAAAGTAATTACAATTAATAAACCACGACAGATACATGCCTACAGTTATTGTTGTCAAAGTATAATAAATAAGTAATTATAGCTCATCATGATAATGTTTCAATAATAAATACAATATAATAAAATGTACATAGATAAGATACATGGCTCTCCGGAGCTTAGTTCCCCAGAGTTTAGTATCTGCATTAATCTCAAGTGTCGTCTCAAAACTAGTACTACTATGGGGAGGGAGAACATCATTCGAGCACTTTTCCACACCAACCACGGACCAACAAACCCCCTGCACTAATCCCATTAGGGAATGACCCTCTCTTCACGGATGAGTAGATAATGATGGCACGGGAATCCAAAAAGACAAGCTAGTATCCGTGTGCTGCAATATTTTTAAAATTGAATATGTGGTGTATCATAAAAACTCATTCTACTCAAAATATCATACAAACATGTAAATCATACTCATGAAATGACAATGTCTCACTAAATATTATTTTGGCCAATTTTTTTAATAATAATAATGATCTAAAGATCAATCAACATTCATACACATCACTTGATCGGGTTACTTTCATCTATCATTATGATGTTAGTAAGCTAGTGAAGTGCATCTCATTATTTATTCAGTATCAACAATGCGAGATTTTGTTAACATAATATAACCAATAGATTCACATAGATTACATTCTACTAGAAATCATATAACATGCTAAGCACAGGATAATCTAACAACATACATTTATTCCATCAAACGTATGAATGAATCTCACATTATTATCTATCCCATAATAGAAATAATGACTACAGTTTATACCATCCAGGTATAATATACATCTAACTGCAAATTCTAATTACTATAAATAGTTTTCAAATAGACTACACCCTATGATAACCCATATTATCATAGTCTGATGTTCTTAAGCACTACTAAATACCACAACCAATCATAATAAAGTGGTATAAATCAATGGAGACAAGCTTCTGTTCAAACAACTATTATAACAAGAAAGTCTCAGTTCTCACAAACATATAATATTCCATTCTAGCATCTGTTATACTCTTGGGGAGGGGCAAGGAGTTGTATGCACGCATAAATAAGTCCCTACCAACTGTCATAAAACATGTTATTCATAGAAATATCCAACACACATACATTTAGTTTGTCAAATGTATGAATGTATTTAGACATAACAATTACAGTTTGTACCACCTGGGTATAACATATATTTAGACTGTTGTTTTCAAACATAAAACACTATGACATCTCATAATATCATAGTTCATTGCGTAAGAGCATACTACTCAAAAATCAAATGTCCATAATCCTAAATATTAGACAAGCAAGTATAGTTTATACCAACCAGGTATATCCTATGTTTGAACTGCATACTAACAATCATAAAAAATATAACTTATAGGCACACATCATGATGCACTAATATATGCTATATATATTTGAACACTTGTACATTTTAATTTACTCATAGTATGTACTGCACACATGTTCTCCCTACCGTATGCATATATATATCAACAATTAGTCATAATCTTTTTACGATTTAGGAGGTTGTATTCATATGGATATGGTTTTTTGTCCTTTGGCATCCTATGTCTTATGTTAACAATCCATTAACTATAGTTATAGGCATATTACCCATTACACTCATCTATGTAATATTTTTCATATGAATACTTAATCCATATATAGATACATTTTCTAATCCCATAAGTAGATTCAACTACAGTATGTTCTATGATAAGCACTAAATCACAACGTAATATCCCTTTCCAAACATAAGACAAGGGCATAACCATTAAGGAGGGTGCAAAAATTAGAATCGCCCCTCTTGAGGGGAGCAACGCCACATTTAATTTAAAAAAAAAACTTACATAGGCAGGCCAACCCACCTAAACACCAAGGGACGCCACCCTTTGGGACATCACCTCGCTTGGGAAAAGACATTAGAGGATGCAACATGGGGAGGAGCCTTCTTTAACATTCCAATTTGCAATTGCTTGAGGACAAGCAATTTGGGGCAAGGAGATCTGTAATATCCCTAAGAAGGAGACCGCTGAATTCAAGGAGAGGCGCTGCCATTTCACGAGAAGAAATTGCTGCCAAGGAGCAGCGTTGCCATTTAATATAGCAATCATTAAACGAATATGAACGGAAATGTCAAACGGAATTGTTGTTGGAAGTGAACGGAATTGTTGTCGGAAGTGAACGGAAATGTCGAACGGAATTGTTGCCAAAAGTGAACGGAAATGTTGACGGAATTGTTAACGGAATTGCTGACGGAAATGTCGATGGAATTGTTAACGGAATTGCCGATAGCAATGTCGACGGAATTGTCAATGGTCACATCTTTTGGTGAAGAGGTGTCTCTTGGATGGGATGCCTCCTTTAAGAGAAGTTTTTAAAGACTATATAAAGGAGAAGAGATGTAGAAGTAAAAAACATCGAATAATGAATTCAAATATATAACTTATATAAGCAATCACTTTACAATGGCATTTAAGGACGAAACCCCATAAACTGCGTAATCCAGATACAAGGACAAAAACCCTTGTTATCAAACCCAAGCAAGAAAGCCCTCGTGGAATTATATTTTGTTTGAGATCCGAAAACTCTATTAAATTCAACATAATTATTTAAATTATAAAATCTATATTTTATTTAAACGGAATTACGGGAAATCTGAATTCTTGTAAAATATTTTGATTTGGAATATTACACACAACCCATGAATATTAAATTGATGGTTCATACTTCACAATTGTAGATTCACTGCATGTATCCTCATGATAAGCAACACGTAACTATTATATCAACATCATTTTAAAATACGTACTCTTAACTTGATTTTGTTAACTAAATAAATTGTCCCTGATTATAGTTAACTCACGGTATACTAACTATCCACTTGCTCTGACAGTATGCTAGAATACGTTACTATAGAGGAACAAATAGTGACTAACAGTATATTAACCCACACAATATATATACAGTCAGTATTCTATATTATATTAGTTAGTCACTAGTTACTATCTATTAACAATATACGTTGCCAACAATTAGCTAACTATCCCCAGATATAGACTTTAATCATTTCATTATAAACTAGTTATGTTTATTGTCCGTGACATCGTATACACTAGTAAGTATATATCACTTGATTTACTTGATTATGACTTAAAGTCAATAGTAATACATATTATAAACTCCTATCAACCTCTATGTTACACCGGAACATGGTATATTCATCCGCCTAGAATATAGAATGTTGATATACTATACATATTCTACTAAATTATAGAATAACGCGGCATAATGCACAGTTACACATATACTTTCACTAGCTTCGCATGATTATACCGAAAATGTGATTCCATATTCTATTATCATTGTGTTTATACATTACTAAAAGATGCTATATATATACCTAGTTTGGTATACAACTGATTATAAAAACATATTATTAAATCTCCAAATGAACCGTTACACTCAATAACTACCAGACGATTTTTTGTATACTATCCAAGCATATTTCTAGTCACGGTATGAGTATCTACCTAAATATCGCTGTATTTATTTTTCATGAATCACTGCATATTTTACCCATATAAATCGATAGTTAAAGGTTATTTTAATACACAATAATTATATCATAGCTAGAGATGCTAAATTGCTGTGTGTTTCATAATAATCATAAATTGTTGTGCATTTCATGGGTAATAACTATATCAGAATAATTATAAATCGTTGTGAATAATTATACAGGTTGACAAATTACTTGCAAATATATAATCATTATCTGATATAATTTTAACCGTTATATTCTATTATCCACGAAAGCATTATATTCCGTTACTCGAGCCACAACTCTGATCTTTCACATATTTTTGCTGAATATATATTTCATGACTTATGTATCGGTTGCTGTTCATTTATAGAATTGGCAGCGATGCTATTTTCAACCTGGCACTCATATATATATGACTCCATATCTTAGTTTGCCTCTGTGATCTGCAAATCGCCATACAACACGAATATGTATGAAGTCGTTTCATTAATCTTACACCTTGCTGGGTTTTAAATCATTTTAGTTCGCTGAGAGTATGTAGGGCGTCTTTGCTGCAATATGTACACAATAAGTACACTATATCAGACTATTAAGTTTGTTGTTTTCTGCTGTGTTTTCTTAACATAACTCAGGTCGCACCAACCTTTATAATCACTCTATTATTATAAAAACTGAGTATATACTAGGTTTGCTGTACTTTATAAAATAAATCGCTGTTTTTATAACATAAGTCGTCGCTTTTAATAAGTTGTATTTTAAATACAATATCTTCATTAAAGACAGGTTGTTGATTTTTAAATGTATTTACAAAAATATAAGACTACTAGATACAAATCGCTGATTATGCTAAGTCGTCGTTCTCTTTTGACTGCCATTATACATAACCAGTCCATATATATAGTTCAATTGTAAATTCCAGCAGTAACTTGGTAATTGCGATATACGTTAGAATTTTATAAGCGATAGATACCACGGTAATTATTATCGTAACTTGGTAACCTAGTATCTCATATATACATATATCTATAGTCATTGACCAACGGTATAACATGTATCTTATTAAATTGCAGCACTATATATCCATAGATTGTGTATCTACTAAAATTGTTTAGTATTGGCCATATATAAAAATCAAAAGGGAATAGCCACATGCAAATCGCCTTTCATTCCTACAGCGCAATACATATGTAGTCTGGCATATATATAAATATAGTTTGGTGTATATAATTCTTTGATGGATATGCAGATCAGTGTAATATAACCATCCAATAATAAAAGTATATAGTTCCTTATATAAACATACAAATACCAAATATACATATTTTTCAGAATATGAACCACAATTTTAATTACACTGCTTACTTGGGCTTTTCTTTTTCTCTTCAAATCTGTCTTTCTCTGTGCTGCCTTCTCTCCTACCTCTCTACCGCTGTCTACTGCATTCCTTTTTTTTTTGGGTCTACGCCTCCCTCTTTATCTTTTTCCTTATTCTCTTTTCAAGAGAAAGGGGTGTAGCTTTTTGATTTCTTTTAAATCTTTCCCAAAAGCTCATTCCTAGAGTATGACGTGGCTTCTCCTTTTGAGCTCTTTCTCAGTGTTTTTTTAATTTTTATGAACATCTCACTTTTTTGGTTTTCCTAATTTTAAATCTATTTATTTATTATTGTTTTTTGATTTTCTTCCCCTTTTTCCTGTTTTTCCTCTTAATTAATTTTTTTTACATTTTATTTATAATTTTCAGGAGTCCATATATTTGCTAATTAAATTAGCATCTCAAATGTCATGATGATTCAATGATTAGTTCATAAATCTATAACCTTGAATTTAATTTAATTATGCAATCTCAAACATTAATGGACACACGTGCAAATCACGCAAGATAAAATCTATATAACCATTCAAACTATGCTAGCAAATCATGTTTAACGACCATCTAATGCAAACGACATTAAAACACATTATGCTAACCATTTTATTATGTATCTAACATGTGCTAGCTAATGTGGTGTGTGCAGGGTTCTAGCCGGTTTCTCTATTGTACCCTAACAACTCTATCTACATCACCCTCTCCGATGATGCTCTCATCCCATTATGCTCTGAGAGATGAGTTCTCATGCGTCACTCACAACAAGTAGGTAGTTAGATCATAACATCATGATATGTATACATCATAAAATGTAATCGAAATAACAAATCAACATGTTTGTAATGTAAACATATACAATATAGTTAATTCATAGCAATGTAATCATGTAACTTAAGCAATATCCTAATGTCCCATAACAACATATATCTCAAAACTTAGCTAAAATAATCAAATCCAAATTTGTCACTATTAATATCCATGGATAATCAAATAATTTGCTTAGCTAGTAATCAGGATGTAACATCTTTTCTCCCTAAAGCTAGTTATCGCCCCGAATGACTCTTATTCAAATTTAAGTTCTGAATTAAAAACATTATTCAACAGAAAAATAACATAGTATAATAATATCAAATCAAACAAATAAATGCGAAAATTTCCTGTAGAACTCATCATAGTCCTCCCAAGTAGCACTACTCTCAGAGTATTGGTCCTACAAGACCCTGCTTTATGACATTTCCCTATTATGCAAATAAGGTTTGCGAGTGTCACTTATTTTGAATAGTTCTATCATGACTACTTCGAGATCTAGAATTGGCAAGACAAGTCTATATACTATAGGACTGACCACTTTTGATACCTCAAAGGGCCCTCACATATCTTGGTGAAAGTTTCACCGACTTTCCAAAAGCACATGAGATCATCATAAAAGCCAAAAACAAATGCCGAGGTAGAGTTCCACAAAACCTTCTAGCCCCTCTGCACATCTCTCTAATCTAGAGAGTGTTTTTCCCATTTTGGAGAAAAGTATTTAGGGAACCTGGTAAGAATAATGTGTATAAGTTAATACCATCACTACTCTGCGTAGCTCTTGATAAGTATGATATGTCAATACTGTCGCTACTCCACGTAGCTCCTGACAAGTATGGTGATGAATAGGAACTGAAAATACTACATTTTAAATGTATACAAAATCAAGGAATAAACATTCCACAGTATACATGCTTATGGTCATACGTTTAAATTTGACAAGTTCGTCCATCAAATCTTGGATTCGACAAGCTCCCCTTGTCGGATCCAAACTCAATAACTACTGAGTCAATTTGAGACTAAGTAAGATCCATTTCCATCTCTTAGTACTCACATTCCTAATTCACCACTCGTCCCTTAGGTCTCCGCAACATAATGTTCTCCAAAATGTGCACAAGGTTCAATGAATCACAAATCTATACTAATAAATCCTAGAAAGCAATTATATATGCTAAATAATTTCAAATGTACCAACATACATTACAAGAAAAATCATACAATGATTCCATAATTGTATTAAGTTGCCACTAGCCAAATATAATTAGTATCATATTTCACAACTTAATCTATTCTGTTATATTCATAGTTAAGAGAAAATAATGTTAAAACTAACATAACATACAAAGGCCAAGGATCACACCGTCTTTAAAATCTTATAAAAAAAACAAGCGAGACAATGTCTCCCTGTTTGCTCGGCTAGTTCCACAACAAGTTATAAGCTTATCTCAACCCCATAGACTTTTAAGATGTTCCGCACATCCTATTTCATACTTGCTCAAGGCAAAAGGTACATAAATAACTTTTTCAAAACAACATGCTTTAAGCAAAAAGAGAATAATATCAATCTAATCAAGGGTATATAATATCATAACAATTATAATGAACTTATAATTCTTAATTTGGAACCAATAGAAATTCATAGTTCACCACTCCATGTGGTCTAAGTTCACAATTTTAGATAAAGTAGCACTGGAAAGTATGACTCTAAAAAGTCACAAGTGGAAATTAGAGAACTAATGTTTCATCTACAAAAATCTTAAATACCCTCACATAGTATAAAGAAAACACTACAATTCAAGTTGCCAAAATCACTACACACTTACCAAACCTATAAGTATAGTATCACAGCATATTTTCACAACCGGAAAGAAAAATATTAACCACATAAATGCATCAATACATCTAATTCTACAACTTTTCGCTCAACAAGAATTAGAAGACACTATCCCTTGAACTCAAGGGAATATGGTCAAAACAACATTTCAGAAACAATTTTCCGTTTAAGGAAACACTAAATCAATATCATGAAAATATGAATCCTCTTAGCAGCTTATAATGATGTCAAAGGTGGGTGAGAGAGTAACAACTCACCTCGATGCTAGCTATGAGAGATGACACTTCTTCCCAAGTCCACATAAACATAGGGGTGCCAATCCATGGACAAACTCTTAACACATAGGAATTCTCAATCAAAACATCTACACTTTAAGAAAATTCTCACGTCACTAGGTGGTACCAATCTAAAATTGGTTTTATAGGATTTCCCACTCCTAGGATTAGTGTATATAAGACAAAATTAATGCACATATACTTAAGTGAGAAACATTCCATGCTTTTTAAACACTTACAACACAAAACACAAATGACAGAGTTGACGTGATTAACAAGTAAGGATGTAATCATTCTTGAGATGTTCGATCTAAGTGATCAAAATATGGTAGGGATTTTTTGTTCACAACTCATGAACTATGCTATGCACTCTCCTACCAAACATTGATTACAACCATCACCATTGAGACACTCGATAAACCAACCCTTTCACAATTTTAAGAGGGTGCGAATGCTCTTAAGGTACACACTCAATGTACCATACACATTTCACTATTCTCCTTTTTGATAAACTAAAGGATACAAAAATGCTAATGGGCTCATTAGGTCCTAGAGTTCGAACCACAATGTTGATACCACATGTAACAACCCCGCTGGGTTTGACATAGATAAACGTGATTTGTTTTTCAAACATATACTTTAAATAGTTTACACCACGAGAATCTAATCAGAAATTATATAAAATACTCTAAGTGTGATAATTGTAAATGAAACATATTACATCATATATCACTAATCACTATCATTATAATAAACACATCATAATATGAATATAAAAAGTAATTATAATTAACCAGTCACAACAGATACATGCCTACAGTCACTGCGGTCAAAGTATAATAAATAAGTAATTATAGCTCATCATGATAATGTTTCAATAATAAATACGATACAATACAATGTACATATATAAGATATATGGTTCCTTGGAGCTTAGTTCTCCAGACTCTAGTATCTGCGACAATTTCAAGTGTCGTCTCAAAATTAGTACTACTATGAGGGAGAGCATCATCTAAAAGCTTTTTCACACCAACCACCAACCAACGATTCCCTGCACTAATTCCATCAGAGAATGGCCCTCCTTTCACGGATGGGTAGATAGTGATGGTGCGGCAATCCAAAGAGACAAGTTAGTACTCGTGTGTTGCATGATTTCTAAAACTAAACATGCTGTGTATCGTAGAAACCCGTTCTATTCAAGATATCGCACAAACATGTAAATCATACTCATGAAATGCCAATGTCCCATTAAACATTACTTTGACCAAAGTTTTTAATAATAATAATGATCTAAGGATCAGTCAAAATTCATACACACCACTTGATCGGATTACCTTCATTTGTCATTGTGATGCTAGTAATCTAGTGAAGTCCATCTCACTACTTAGTCAGTACAACAACATGGGATTTAGTTAACATAACATAACCAATAGATTCACACAGATTACAACCTACTAAAAATCATATAACTTGCAAAGCACGGGATAATCTAACATCATACATTTATTCTATCATACGTATAAAAGAATTTCATATTATCTATCCTATAATAGAAATAATGGTAACTTATACCATTTGGGTATAATATACATCCAATTGCAAATTCTAATTACTATAAATAGTTTTCAAATATACTACACCTTATGATAACTCATATTATCATAGTCTGGTGTTCTTAAGCACAATTACTAAATACCAAAACCAATCATAATAAAATGTTATAAATCAATGGAGACATAAGCTTCTGTTCAAGCAACTAGTAACAAGAAAGTCTTAGTTCTCACAAACATATAATATTCAATTCTAGCATTTGTTATACTCTCGGGGGGGGAGGGGGAGTTGTATGCACGCATAAATAAGTCCTTACTAATTGTCATAAAATATGCTATTCATAGAAATAACCAACACGCATACATTTAGTCCGTCAAATGTATGAATGTATCTAGACATAACAATTACAGTTTGTACCACTCGGGTATAACATACATTTAGACTGTAGTTTTCAAACATAGAACACTCTATGACATCTCATAATATCATAGTTCATTGCATAGGACGACACTATTCAATCATGAACAATTAGTCTTTTAATTTTATGAATCAAATGTCTATAATCTTAAATATTAGGCAAGCAAGTATAGTTTATACCAACCGGGTCTATCCTATGTTTGAACTGCATACGAGCAATCAGAAGAAACATAATTTATAGGCACACATCACGATGCACCAATATATGTTATATATATCTAAACACTTGTACATTTTAATTTACTCATAATATGTACTGCACATATGTTCTCCCTACCGTATGCATATATATCAACAGTTAGTCATAATCTTTTTATGATCTAGGAGACTGTATTCATATGGATATGGTATCTTGTCCTTCAGAATCCTATGGCTTATGGTAACAATCCATTAACTATAGTTATAGACATATTACCCATTACACTCATCTATGTGATATTTTTCATATGAATACTTAATCCATATATAGATACATTTCCTAGTCCCATAAGTAGATTCAACTATAGTATGTTCTATGATAAGCACTAAATTACAACCCATAAATATTAAATTGATGGTTCATACTTCACAATTGTAGATTAACTACATGTATCCTCATGATAAACAATACGTAACTATTATATCAACATCACTTTAAAATATGTATTCTTAATTTGATTTTGTTAACTAAATAAACTATCCCCGATTATAGTTAACTAACTGTATACTAACTACCTATCCACTTGCTCTGATGGTATGTTAGAATACATTACTATAGAGGAACATATAGTGATTAACAGTATATTGACCTGCACAATATATATACAGTTAGTATTCTATATTCTATTAGTTAGTCACTAGTTACTATCTATTAACAGTATAGGTTGCTAATAATTAGCTATCTCTAGATATAGACTTTAGTCATTTCATTATAAACTAGTTACATTTATTGTCCGTGACATCGTATACACTAATAAGTATATATCACTTGATTTACTTGATTATGACTTAAAGTCAATAGAGTAATACATATTATAAACTCCTATCAACCTTTATGTTACACCGTAACATGGTATATTCATCCGCCTAGAATATAGAATGTTGATATACTATACATATTCTACTAAATTATAGAATAAAGTGGTATAATGAACAGTTGCACATATACTTTCACTGGCTTCGCATGATTATACCGAAAATGTGATTCCATATTCTATTATCATTGTGTTTATACATTACTAAAAGCCGCTATATATATACTTAGTTTGGTATACTATTGATTATAAAAGCATACTATTAAATCTCTAAATGAACTGTTATACTCAATAACGACCAGATGATTTTCTGTATACTATCCAAGTATATTTCTGGTCACGGTATGAGTATCTACCTCAAAATTGCTGTATTTATTTTTCATGAATCTCTGCGTATTTTACCCATCGAAATCGATAGTTAAAGGGTATTTTAATACACAATAATTATATCAAAGCTAGAGATGCTAAATCGCTGTGCATTTCATGAATAATAATTATAAATCGCTGTGAATAATTATACAGGCCGATAAATTACTTGCAAATATATAATCATTATCTGATATAATTTTAACCTTTATATTTTATTATCCATGATAGGATTATATTTTGTTGCTCGAGCCACAACTCTGATTTTTCATATATTTTCGCTGAATATATAATTCATGACTTGTGTGGGTTGCTGTTCATTTATAGAATTGGCAGGGATGCTATTTTCAATCTGGCACTCATATATATATGACGTCATATCCAAGTTTGCTTCTGTGATCTGCAAATCATCATACACCACGAATATGTATGAAGTCATTTCATTAATCTGACACCTTGCTAGGTTTTAAATCATTTTAGTTCGCTGAGAGTATGTAGGGCGTCTTTGCTGCAAATTGTACACAATAAGTACACTATATCATACTATTAAGTTCGTTGTTTTCTGTTGTGTTTTCTTAACATAACCCAGTTGTTTTCTGTTGTGTTTTCTTAACATAACTCAGGTCGCACCAACCCTTATAATCTCTCTATTATTATATAAACTGTGAGTATATACTAGGTTCGCTGTATTTTATAAAATAAATCGCTGTTTTTATAACATAAGTCACTGATTTTAATAAGTCGCTGTATTTTAAATACAATATCTTCATTAAAGACAGGTCTCTGATTTTTAAATGTATTTACAAAAATATAAGACTATTAGATACAAGTCGCTGATTATGCTAAGTCGCCAGTCTCTTTTGACTATCATTATACATTGCTAGTCCATATATATAGTTCAATTGTAAATTCTAGTAGTAACCTGGTAATTGCGATATACGTTAGTATTTTATAAGCGATAGATACCACGGTAATTATTATTGTAACCTGGTATCCTAGTATCACACATATACATATATCTATAGTCATTGACCAACGGTATAACGTGTATCTTATTAAACTGCAGCACTATATATCCATAGATTGTGTATTTGTTAAAACTGTTTAGTATTGGCCATATATACAAATCAAAAGGGAATAGCCACATGCAAATCGCCTTCCATTCCTACAGCGCAATACATATGTAATCTGGCATATATATAAATATAGTTTGGTGTAATTAATTCTCTGATGGATATGCAGATCAGTGTAATTTAACCATCCAATAATAAAAGTATATAGTTCATTATATAAATATACAGATACCAAACATAAATATTTTTCAGAATATGAACCACAATTTTAATTACACTGCCTACTTGGTCTTTTCTTTTTCTCGTCAAATCTGTCTTCCTCTGTGTTGCCTTCTCTCTTTCTACCTCTCTACTGCACTCTACTGCCTTTTTTTTCCTGGTCTACGCTTCCCTCCTCTTTATTTTTTTCCTTATTCTCTTTTCAAGAGAAAGGGATGTAGCTTTTTGATTTCTTTTAAATCTTTCCCAAAAGCTCCTTCCTAGAATATGGCGTGGCTTCTCCTTTTGAGCTCTTTCTCTTTGTTTTATTTTTATTTTTATGAATATTTTATTTTTTTGTTTTTCTTAATTCTAAACCTCTTTATTTTCTCTTTATTTATTATTGTTTTTTGATTTTCTTCCCTTCTTCCCTGTTTTTCCTCTTAATTAGAAATTATTACATTTTATTTATTTTATTTTTAATTTTCAAGAGTCCATATATTTGCTAACTAAATTAGCATTTCAAATGTCATGACGATTCAATGATTAATTCATAAATCCATAACCTCGAATATAATTTAATTATATAATCTCAAAAATTAATGGGCACACATGCAAATTACTCAAGATAAAATTGATATAACCATTTAAACTATGCTAGCAAACCATGTTTAATGATTATCTAATGCAAACGACATCAAAATACATTATGCTAAGCATTTTATTATGCATTTAACATGTGCTAGCTAATGGTGTGTGCAAGGTTCTAGCTGGTTTATCTGTCATCCCCTAGTAACTCCATCTACATCACCTTCTTCGATGCTCTCCTTTCACCACACTCTAAGGGATTTTATTTTCCTGCGTCAAACGCACAAGAAGTAGGTAGTTAGACCATAATATTATGATATACATACATCAAAAAATGTAACTGAAATAACAAATCAACATGTTCATAATGTAAACATATACACTACAGCTAACTCATAGCAATTTAATCATGTAACCTAAGCAATATCCTATTGTCCCATAACAACGTATATCTCAAAGCTTAGTTAAAATAACCAAAACCTAATTTGTCACTATAAATATTCACAGATAATCAAATAATTTACTTAGTGAGGAATCGGTATGTAACATCTTGTGTTTTGATTTGAATAATTGTGAAACACTTATTATTGTAACCCTTCCCTTCATTTAGTTGTAATGGGGATTCAAGAACAACATTAAGAGTACTATAACTCTGTTGTGATTTTGTAGTGAAAAGTGAATGCCCTTTATTTTGGTACCACTTAGGCGTGGCAGTGCATTTGTTTATTGGTTAAGTTCCCAACAAGGTAATGTGTCCTTTCCTTACCAAACTGAAGCAATCTGGCTGTGCTTACCTTGTAATGATATTGTAACAAAACCCCAAGAACGGGAACCACTAAATATTAAATACCCTTCTTAGATACTGGTGTAACATTTATTTTCAATCTTGGAGTGATTGTTGTATGATTGCTGTTTTTGAAGGTCAACTGTTGTAGGGTAGCATGGCTGATTTATATTGGGTTCACAAGTTTATGTAGAAACATTGTTTCAATAAAGTAATATCAATGTTTCAATATAGTCTAGAATAGAAGTGATTTAAATCATTCTGGACTTAACCTCGTGATAATAAATAATGTGAATAAAGTTTGTTATTGAGTGTTTAGAATCATTGTGAAATCTGATTCATGCGCTAAATGTTATCTCTACATTTTATTTAATGTCTATGTGAAATGTTTTGAATAAGTTAATACATTTTGTGTATCTTTTGATGACTCTTGGGCTCAATGACAAATCTGCCAGAAGATGATAAGATTGATCATCTGAACAGATGAGAGTTGTGGAATCTTTATTTGCTAGAGATTTATGACACTTGTTAATCTCCCTACGGCATGAATACCAATCTTTCTTAAACTTAATGGTATGTCCATTCATTGTGAATGAAATGTACCGCTCAAAGTAAATAAGCAAATCAGAAATTATCTCAATAGAACAAGCAATATTCAGTCCAAAAGGTTGAAACCCTCATCAAATTCAATGTTGAAAAGGGTACAACAATACTAAATGTCTTCAAAACTATATATTAATGAATATTCAGCTTAAACCCTAAGCTGGAAAATGAAAATAAACACTGAAACTAAATTCTTACAATTAAACCCTAATCAATTTGGACCTGTAGTTTTATGGCTGCCTTGGAAAGATATAACAGACCTCATGCATGTGATGCAAACCTTATTTTTTGCTCAAAAATTCCTCTATGCTGCTGCCAACTGCTAACCTTAGTTGTACACCTTATTGTAGAGGTCGTACAACCTGAAATTGGCTGTCATACGGATCTGTACTTAAAAAAAATTTATGTTCTGCTTCTCTGTAAATTACTGCGAACTGATTTGATCTGTATGACGCTGATTCCCAGAGATGGATTGCTGGAAAATAACCTCAAAACTGGTCTTTCTCTAAATTTGAAAGCACAAATGTGATCCCCGGATGGAATCACCACTTTGGTGTGAAGGTTTTTGTCCTCAACCCGATTCCAATTGAGGGTTTTCGTCCTCTGTGGAAAAGTATGGTAACTTCAAGCTCTCCAATAAATTTTGAAAGTTGAATGATAATAATAGATGTATTTTCCTTCTTTTTTATAATTACTTTTCCATTTACAATCCTAAAAGCAATTTAAAATTACTTTTTAAGGACCGGTTTTGAGAAAAATAATTTTTTTTGCAATCAAAACCTCATGAATCAATCGGAAACCTCTTCAAACATGAAGTACACTCATAGAAGGTCCTGTACATGGTACTTTGTTGTACGAGCATGGCAGAAAACAAATTTTTTTGAAGAAGTGCTGAAAGGAGAGGTACAAGGTAGTTTAATGGATTCCAATCCATGGAGATTGAAGTTTGGCACTTGTTATTCCTCCTCAAGCCATCAGGTGGTCAAAACCAGACCTGGAAATGCCTCTGTGAGCTTCTTCAAAACAACCAGTCCGCAGGAAATGAAGGAAAAGTAGACCTAGTCAACTATTTTGACTAACTTGCAGGTATTTCTTCATCAAAAAGACCTATACCATGATATGGAGGATTGATTCAGGTCTAATATCATCATATTTGCAGGTATTCAAAGTTTTATACAGGTTTTCAAGAGTCATCAAGTGCAAGAAATAGGCTACTATGCCTATTTGGCCTAGTAGGCCTATTTGATCAAACAATTGAAATGAATGGCGTAGAATGGATAACAAATGATTTAATAAGGAGTTCCCATGCTTCATTACTGATCTTTAGGTGGCATTACCATGAGCTAATTGGTCATTGAGTGGCTTTTCCATGCAAAGTTGTTCTTATCTTCATCCACATGTAAAATTAGTCCTCACCATGAGTTAACTGATCCAAAGGGCCATTCATGCAAGGAGAGGTCATTCACTTAAGTTGAACTCACTTCAAGTGGAGTTGTCAATCAAGATGTGGTGTATCATGCTAAAGAAAGAGTTTGAACAAGTCAAGATGGCCTACCACCTCATCCCAACGCCAAAGATATCATGCAAAGATCATGCAAGCTACTAGACACAAGGAGACTTCTTGAAGACTATTGTTATCGAATTGTAACTTAAATTTGACTTGAGATGATGTTTAGTTGACTCTCTCTTTTCTCTTTTATGCCAATCTCTTGGCTTTTTCTATTCTAACTTCTATATATTCAGGGTTTGAAGCCTATTTTTAGGATCCCTCTCTTGGGCATGATGAAACTCTGCCAAGATTAAGCTTTGTAAACCTTTTGAGTGAATAAAATGACTGTTTTCAGATTCCTATATACAGGTTTAGTGTATTATATTGGTTTGATTTGCACATGTGGTAGTATTTTCTCCCTTGTCAGGCCCTAATCTCACCTAGTTACTAATATGCCATCTTAGGCAGGTCATATATAGTGTTTGATGTTGATTGATTGAGCTAACAGTGGATAAATTGATTGATTAGTGCCTTGAATCAGGTCTACCATAATTGCCCTCATGCTTTGATCACTCGATGGAACCTATATATGAAATACTGTTGCATAGGAGTTCTTTAAAGTTGTAGATTCAGAGTTTTGCATTGCTCATCAGTGTTGTATAAGCTCAAATAGAGTGGATGAACCAACAATACAAGTGTATCACCATCAGTAGAATATATTTCCCTTTCAATTATTCTTCTAAACCTTTTCATCCCAAAAAGTACAGTAGATTTTAGGAAACTAAGCAAAGTAGATACATTAGAGGAGCTAGCCTCATAAATCTAGAGGTCTGGTCCAAGTACAGGTGTCCCACACCTTAGACCATTCCAATGTTAGTCTAAGTGTGTAGGAGATCCGAACAATCTACCTTTAGCAAGGTGCTATATGAAGATGTTGCGATCATATGGATGATCTTCTTGGGCTATGAAGCTTCATGAAACTTGAAAACATGAAGAGAGAACATGTGAACAAGAATGAAACCTATATGCTTTCATAATGATGTCATTCTTTGTTCCAAGCCTCAGGGTCTCCTTATGCACTATATGCCTTCCTTTCTCTAGCCTAGGGTTTCTTGCAAACATAGCTTGTATAGCCCTTGGTTTGAGTTTTTGTGACTTTCATATGATAACATGAGTTATTATGCATCATGAAGTGCTTCCATGTCATTCTCACTCTCCCTTAAGCTTCCAAAAGCTATTTGATCTCTTGAAACACTCTCAAACCACCTTAAAACACCTCAAGAAGCCTGCCTGCCTGTATCATCACTGCCAACAGACAAGGGGTTGACTGTTAAAACAGTGAGTGTTTCCACTCCTCAAGTTACCTCTCCAATGGCATGAGAAGCTTGATATGGTCATAATGACAACTTGTACCAATTTTTAGGTCTTGAGTCCACCTTTAGATGCCTAAAAACCTCAAAATTCTCTAAAAAATGCCTTCCAACGTTGACTGTGTGTATATGACTGGACTGTGTTTTCATGTTTTGACTTGTATTTGAGTTCAAGAATGCTTGATAGACTTTGTATAGGACATAACAAACCTTCTTTCAGTCTTTCTTGTTCTTCATTAGTCACTTCTTGGATCATACTGTCCATCACCATACAACATACCATGCTTCCTTAAGAATCTCATTAATATGACTGTCTTATTCACTGCTATAGGTGTTCTTGATGAGATTGGAAGTGTTTGGTATTCATTCCATCATCATTTGGTGCCTTGACACACCCCTTGAGTGATCTGAAACCTTCCTCACATGCTCTTCCTAGCATATTGACTCTTCAAACAAGGTTTTAGGCCTTTACACAGTTATAGTTCGTACAATAAGCTTGTATATTATCTTCATGAATAGATAGTACTGTGTATTATCTTCATGCAAGCTTGAAGATGTAAACTCATCATTAGAATGAAGAAGTGATCTGACAAGCTTGTCTCCTTGAATGAATGCATCTCTAGTTGGTTTGAGAGAGTGTATGACTATATGAGATGGAATTGCTCTTTAGTATGGCTGTAGGCATCTATTTGACAGTTGACCTGACTGTTAAGAAGTGTTTGGAGACTCTCTCTTCATGTTCTTGATACATTCCACATCTTTATTGTCCCATGAAACCGCCATTGAACATGAAACTGCTTTATAGACTATGCTGCTCCCTCTCTTGTTTACCAACTTTTGAGAATAGGCCTGTGTTCTTTAGAGAACGCTGTAGGTGGTAATTTTTCAGTTGACCTTGACTGTCATTTAACTTGGAGTACTCTTTCATCAATCTTGACCTCATAGCCTGTTGGAATCATTGTCATTGATGTCAAAGGAATTGTAACGGATATGAATGGAAATGTCAAACGGAATTGTTGCCGGAAGTAAATGGAAGTGTTGCCGGAAGTGAACCGAAGTGTTGCCGGAAGTGAACGGAAGTGTCGACGGAAATGTTAACGGAATTGTTGACGGAAATGTCGATGAAAATGTCAACGGTCACATCTTTTGGTGAAGAGGTGTCTCTTGGAATGGACGCCCCTCTTGGGAAAATGTAGCAAAGGCTATAAAAGGATAGATGAGTGGATGAAAAAAATAAGATGAACAAGCACTTGAAATAAATTATATATCATTCAAGTCTAAGAGAAGTGCGGGAGAAGAGCCGAAAATGCATTAAAAATCATTGAGAGAAGAAAGAGAGAAAAGAAGGGTTCTATCATTTGTTGAGTTAACAACAGATCTACAGTGGTAAGAAGAGTTTTGTAAGGGGTTGGTGCTCCTGTGAGTTAGTGCTCACGAATTAACGCTGAGTTGGTGCTTGGTGGAAGGGGTTGGTGCCCGCAAATTGTAATTGGGGATTGGTGTCTCTTGTAGGTTGGTGCCTACGAATATTTGAAAATTATATTAAGAGAATTTCTCCATGGTTTTCTCCCGAAAGGGTTTCCATGCAAATCTGTGTCTATTCGCATTGTGTGGTTTTGCATTGTATTCTTTGATTGCTTTGAATATATTAATTGCGGAGTACTTTGAGGTTTTGGATTTAAGATTAATAGTCGAAAGCAAAAAAAAATATCTTATACTGATTCACCCCCCTCCCAGTATAAGCTTGTGCTTAACAATTGGCATCAGAGCCGGTTCTTTCGGTGTTAGCACAACTGCTAGAAGGTAGATCTTGGAAAGCACATATGGCAGGATCTCAAGTGCTGGATTGTTTCTCCATTAACAAGGCTCCTTTGTTCAATGGAATGAATTACACATTTTGGAGTATAAGGATGAAGACTTACTTGATGGCCCTAGGTTTCGATATTTGGCAAGCAGTGGTAATAGGATACACAATGCCACAAATTGCAATAGATGCCGCCGGAAAAAAGGCCAGGGAGAACAATGCGAAAGCTATGAATGCAATCTTATGCGGGCTTTCAGAAAATGAGTTTGTTAAGGTTATGCATTGTGAATCTGCAAAAGAGATTTGGGATAAACTCAACACTATTTATGAAGGTGATAGTAAGGTGAGAAAAGCAAAACTCCAAACCCACTGGAGGCAGTTTGAAAGTTTAAAAATGAAGAATGATGAAAACATTGCTGGGTATCTTTTTTGTGTCGATGAGATTGTTAATGTCTTACGAGGACTCGGAGAGAAAATTGAAGAATCTGTGATCGTTCAAAAAGTCCTGCGATCCCTACCTTTGAGATTTGATGTCAAGGTCTTTGCCATTGAAAAAAAGGATTTAGACATGATGAAAATGGATGAGCTCCATGGAATTCTTACGGCATACGAAATGAGAACCGAATCTGAGAGATAGTTGAAGAAGGAAGCATCATTCAAGGTCTCGAAGAAAGAGAAGATCAAAGAACCAGAATTAAGTGAAAATTCAAGTAGTGGAGAAGATGAGAATGAAGCTCTATTCATTCGGAAGCTAAAGAAAGGATCAGGCAAATATAAAGGAAAGTTACCATTTAAATGCTTTAATTGTGGTAAAATTGGTCATTTTGTAGCCAAATGTTCAAATAAAGGAAATAGCGATGATGAGGGAAACAAACCAAAGTACAAAAGGGGATTCAAACCAAGCAAGGACAAGCAAAGATTTGAGAAACAAAAGAAAAGCCTATACTCCAAGAGGTATAGCAGCTCATCCGAAGAAAACAAAGAAAGTGATGTTGAGACTGATAATGAAGAGATTCTGTTCATGGCTACAGAAGAAAATGCCACCACCAACAAAGATATTTTGGAGGAAGACGAAAACATGGAAGAAGAAGGTGAAGTGAACCTTGAAGAAGAACTTATTTGCGCGTTGGAAGAAATGAAAGCATTTAAGAAGAAGAATCAAATACTAAAGTTACAGCTCCGAAAATATGAAGAAGAGAATCGAGACTTCAAAGCGAAGACATCACAAGTCCTTGAGGAATCAATCAAGGTAATCGTTGATCTGAAAAATCAAATCGAAAAAGTTAAACAAGTTGAGGAAGATTTGAGAAGTCAGCTACAAATGAAAGAAGAATATAAGAAGTGTGAGACCGAGATCCTTGCTTTGAAAAAGGACTTAGAGAGAGCAAATACAAATAATCTAAAATTTGAAAAGAGCACCGAGGTTTTAGGTGAGATCCTAGACCATCAGAGATCATTTTTCAATAAGTCAGGGCTTGGCTATCGAGATGAACAAGAACGTACTAATAAGACCAAAAGCTATGCATAAATTCTCAAGGAACCTACGAAGAATGAAAGCAGGAAGGAAGAAACAACCGTCAAGAGACCATATGTTCCCAGCTATACGAATGTGACCATGTTTGGAAGTTCCTTTCATGGTTATTGCTTTTATTGTAATCACTTCGGTCATAAGAAGGTGGACTGCAAAATGAGAGCAAGAGATAATGAAGCAAGGAATACAAGCAAAGGCGTTCATAAAGTCTTTAATAGAAAGTATAATTCATTTGCTCCCCTATCATACTATAATGAGGATGCTATTATCTTCTATAATTGCAACAATTATGGACACAACACTTTTTTGGATAAGTGGGTTTAAATTCTCCAAACAGGATCAAAGAAAAAAATCTTCAAATATAAAGGAAAAGAAAAAAGAACCTACGAAGATCTGGAAAAAAAAGTCAGAGGAAGCTAAACAAGATAAAGAAAAATCCATGCTTGTTCAAACGGCATTTCATGCACAAGATGAAGGGCAGCGGTGGTACATTGATAGTGGATGTTCAAGACATATGACCGGAGATAAAAGCAAGTTTATCTCATTGAAGAAAGTGAATGAAGGTACAGTGAAATTTGGTGATAATGCTACAGCAAAAATTGCCAGAAAAGGTACGTTGAGTCTTGATAATGGTAAAACAAAAACGAAGAATGTTTTATATGTTGAAGGATTAAAACATAATCTCTTGAGTGTAAGCCAAATGTGTGATCAAGGACACACGCTTAAGTTTTATGCTGAAGGATGTGAAATAAGGAAGACAAATACGGGAGAATTAGTTGTAGATGCTCATAGAGCCACAAACAACCTATACATGCTTGGAGAAATGAGAGGAGAGAAATGTTGTTTGAGTCAAGTTGATGAGAGTTGGCTATGGCACAGAAGGTTAGGGCACATAAATTTTGATAATCTTGTGAAAATCAGCAAGAAACAGGCTGTGCGAGATATGCCCAAGATAACGAAACCTTCAAGCACTCTATGCAAGCAATGCTAACACGAGAAGCAAACCAGAGCAAGGTTCAGAACGAAGGAATATTCGACCACCGAACCACTAGAGTTGATTCATATGGATCTTTGTGGTCCTACCAGAATTGAAAGCATGCAAGGTGAGAGCTATTTTATGTTGCTCATTGATGATTATACTAGAATGACGTGGGTGGCCTTTCTAAAAGAAAAATCAGAAGCATTTGAAAAGTTTAAAGCTTTTAAGACATTAGTAGAAAATGAAAAAGAGTTGAAAATAAAATGCCTAAGGTCAGATCGAGGAGGTGAGTTTATTTCAAATGAATTCATTGAGTTTTGCGAAGATCATGGAATTAAGAGACAATACTCAGTTGCAAGGACTCCACAACAAAATGGAGTGGTGGAAAGGAAAAATCGAACCGTTTAAGAGATGGCTAGAACTATGTTGAATGAATCTAAGCTATCAGATAGATTCTGGAGAGAAGTAGTTAATACAACAATATATATCTTGAATAGAGGGTAAATCAGAGTTAATAATGACAAAACTCCTTATGAATTGTGGAAAGGAAGACCAGCTTTGGTCAAACATTTCAAAGTGTTTGGAAGTAAATGTTTTATCAACAAGAATGAAGAAAACTTGGGAAAATTTGACTCGAGTTGATGAAGGAATTTTTCTTGGATACTCCATCAAAAGCAAAGCCTATAGATGTTATAACAAAATACTACAAACTATCATAGAAAGTGCTAGTGTTAGAATAGATGAGATCATGAATCAAAAGGCAAAAGAACCTTCAGAAGAGCCTCTAGAAATACCCAATCTTGTAGAAGAAGGGGAGGAAGAAAATGTAGAAAAATTGAGTGAATTTGAAAGGCAGGACACCAAAGCACCATCTCGCTTTGTTTAGAAGAATCATGTTGAAAGTCAGATCATTGGCAACATTGATGCTGGGTGCAAACCGGAAGAAGAATTGTAAGTATACCTGAGCATTAAAATTTCTCTTTGTTATCCAAGGTAGAGCCTAAGATTTTTTCTGAAGCTAGTTATGATAAACATTGGGTAAAAGCAATTGAAGAAGAGTTAGGTCAAATTGAGAAGAATGAGAATTGGGAACTTGTGCCTAGGCCAATGGATTAGAATATGATTGGCACTAAGTGGATTTTTTGAAACAAATTGAATGAAAATGGCCAAGTCACTCGAAACAAAGCAAGGTTGGTATGTAAGGGGTATGCTCAAGTAGAAGGTGTAGATTTTGAAGAGACTTTTGCTCCTGTTGCTAGATTAGAAGCAATTGAATATTTCTTGCATTTTCAGTATTCAAAAATTTCAAAGTCTATCAAATGGATGTTAAATCAGCATTTCTAAATGGCAATCTAGAAGAGGAAGTTTACATAGAACAGCCAGAAGGATTCCTCTTATCAGAAAATAAGGATTATGTGTGTAAGTTGAAGAAGGCTTTGTACGGATTGAAACAAGCTCCTAGAGCATGGTATACTAGGCTTGATAAATACCTACAAGACCAAGGATTCAAGAGAGGATATGCTGATAGTAATCTTTACATCAAAACTGAAGGAGATCACCAGTTAATTGTTGTGGTGTATGTAGATGATATAATCTTTGGAGGAGACAATGAGGAAATGTCTAAGAGATTTGTCAAAGATATGCAAAAGGAATTTGAGATGTCCATGTTAGGTGAGTTGTCATTTTTCCTTGGTTTACAAATCTCTCAATCCAACAAAGGAATATTCATATCCCAAAGCAAGTATGTGAAGGAGATGTTGAAGAAATTTCATATGTAGAAGTGTGCCCCTGTTAGCACACTTATGGCTACAGGTACAAAGTTGATGATCTCCGAATACTGATTAAACTCTTTACAGATCAATGATTGGGAGTTTACTATATGTGACGACATCTAGGCCAGATATCATGCAAGCAGTAGGTATGGTTGCACGATTTCAAGCAGCTCCAAAAGAAACACATGTGCAAGCCGTGAAACGTATATTCAGATATTTAAAGAGAACCTTGGATTATGGGTTGTGGTATCCAAGAGGTAAAGACTTCACATTGGTAGCGTACACGGATTCAGATTGGGCAGGTTGTGTAGATGATAGAAAAAGTACAAGTGGAAGAGCATTCTTTCTTGGAGATAGCCTAGTATCATGGTTGAGTAAGAAGTAGAAATCTGTATCTCTATCCACAACAGAAGCAGAGTACATAGCGGCAGTGCTATGTTGTACACAAGTTCTATGGATGAAACAAACCTTGAAAGATATCAAAGTAGAGTATGATCATCCAATCTCCATATTCTGCAATAATACTAGTGCGATAAGTATTTCTAAGAATCCAATTATGCATTCCAAAACTAAGCATATCCCTATACAATATCATTTCTTGAGAGAACAGGTGGCAGAACAACAAGTAAAATTGAAATATGTTTCCACATCCGAACAGATGGTAGATATCTTCACTAAGCCACTTCCAAAGTAAACATTTGAGTACCTACGACAGAAGTTGGGAGTAATACCCTTTGCTTCTACTCATTAAAAATCAAGAGAAGCATTGGTTAAGGGGGAGCTAAACTTTTTTTTTTCCAGCTCTTTGAATGACCCTTTGCCATTGATGTCAAAGGGGGAGAATGACAGTACGGGCAGTTACAACAAGGGGGAGTTGTAGAAAAGAAGATGGGGAATTGCAGAAAAGATCTTTTTGAAAGGTTGCCATCAATGACAAAGGGGGAGATTGTTGAAATAATTGCCATTGATGTCAAAGGAATTTTAACGGATATGAATGGAAATGTCAAACAAAATTGTTGCCGGAAGTAAATGGAAGTGTTTGGAATTGTTGCCGGAAGTAAATGGAATTGTTGCCGGAAGTGAACGAAAGTGTTGTTGGAAATGAACGGAATTGTTGTCGGAAGTGAACGGAAATGTCGACGGAAATGTTAACGGAAATGTCAATGGTCACATCTTTTGGTGAAGAGGTGTCTCTTGGAATGGACGCCCCTCTTGGGAAAATGTAGCAAAGGCTATAAAAGGATAGATGAGTGGATGAAAAAAAAAAAATGAACAAGCACTTGAAATATATTTTATATCATTCAAGACTAAGAGAAGTGCAGGAGAAGAGCTGAAAATGCATAAAAAATCATTGAGAGAAGAAAGAGAGAAAAGAAGGGTTCCATCATTCATTGAGTTAACAACAGATCTACAGTGGTAAGAAGAATTTTGTAAGGGGTTGGTGCTCCTGTGAGTTAGTGCTCACAAATTAAAGCCGAGTTGGTGCTTGGTGGAAGGGGTTGGTGCTCCTGTGGGTTGGTGCCCACAAATTGTAATTGGGGATTGGTGTCTCCTGTAGGTTGGTGCCTACGAATATTTGAAAATTATATTAAGAGAATTTCTCCATGGTTTTCTCCCGAAAGGGTTTCCATGCAAATCTGTGTCTATTTGCATTGTGTGGTTTTGCATTGTATACTTTGATTGCTTTGAATATATTAATTGCAGAGTAATTTGAGGTTTTGGATTTAAGATTAATAGTCGAAAGCAAAAAAAATATCTTATACTGATTCACCCCGCCCTCTCAGTATAAGCTTGTGCTTAACATAGCCATCATCACCTGTTTCTAAGAAACATCCACTTGAACAAGAAACCCCATCATGGACCACTTTGCTTGAACATTCTTCATTCTTGGAAAAAAGGCCTACCTTTCATGGCTGTAGATGGAGGTTTATAAGGTGTATGTCTGTGTATCTTTTGCAAATGAACCTCATCTTGATATCACTCCTCACATTCCTCCATATGACTCTCAAAATTTAGAAACCTCAATGATCTACAAGGCATAACACACCATTCTCACAGTCTTGATATGACTAAAGTTTGTACTTTAAGAGACATTCAAACCTGCTGTAGGTGTATATTTTTATGGAAATGAATGCTATTCTGAGTTTGATCCTTTCAAGGGTTTGCCTTTGAGCCAAATTTGATAATCATCACCTTACAACACTGTGTTCTCACCAGTTATTTCTCCACCTTCTTGAAAACAGTCTTTTCTTCCATGTAGTTGACTGTGTTTGAGCATCTTTTGACCTTGTACGGACTGTGTGTAGTCTTTTTGATCTTGAACAACACCACAGACCATGAACATGAGCCTTTCCTTTAATGTGACCTAATTAGAAAGGAATGATGCAAGACCAAAGACCTTGAAAGAGATGGTGGAGTCTTTCCTTCCTTTATATCTTCATGAAGCTCTTGACTGTCATAACCTTTCTTTTGTTGTAGGTGTACATTTTTCCTCCGTTTGGCATGGTTTCAAGGTCCCATACAAGATTTGTATGGTCATGATGCTCTAAACACTCTTGACCTTTCCTTGGAATCCTCCTTGCGTTCCACTTTCTCTTCAAACAGTTTTAATCTTTCCAAGCTTGCATATTTGATCTCACTTTCCTTAGTATGGCTGTAGATTTCTTTTGTACGGACTGTGTGCAGGTTTTGGACCTTGAGAAGGTTAAAAAACAGTCTTCGTGTGTTTATCCGTCAATGACTGCAACTTGATAAGATGAGTTCAACCTTCTTCATGTGATAAGCATGCCTTTAGTGTCCTCAAGACAACATTCCCTTAAAACACTTCTTGACTGTACTTTGAGATTGGCTGTAGGTGATATTTCTTGACTGTTTAGCAGTGCTTTTAAGGTCCCTATAGTCTTTGAATGACCATGGTGTTGCCCACTATTCTCGACTCCTCCTTGGTAGTTTCTCATGAGATGAAGGTGAGATGCAAGGTGGTGAAGATGATGGATGATGGAGAATGGAATGGTGATGGAGTGAAAATGGAGCCTTACAACAGTGCAAAGGCAGTGAGGATGAAGGTAACAAGATGGAGGTGATTCTAGCATTAGAAGTGGTATGTCAAGACCAAATTGAAGATCTTAAACAACTATGAGCCCCTGTTCAACAAAATTTAAAAATTTGGAGGCCTTTGGACAAGGATATGATGCCAAAATGGAAATCTAGGAGTCTACTAAAACCTTAAAATATGCTAAATTTCCTTAATCTTTGCTAAACTGAGATTCCAATGGGGATGTTGAGAGCATATGGATGATCTTCTTGGGCTATGAAGCTTCATGAAACTTGAAAACATGAAGAGAGGACATGTGAACAAGAATGAAACCCTGCAAACAATACTCCAAGAAATCTTGATGTTGCTTTCTGTCTCCTTGATTGTACAATCCCCTTTAAAAGCATGCTAAACTACAAATTTGCATTGTTATGTGTTCTTGAGCTCTATTTGATCCTCATATGTGTGAAAAGGAACTGAAGAATGCCATGAAAAGGTGGATCTTGTTCCTGAGAATCTCCACAACCTGGAATTTTTCTGCCATGATGCCTTGATGAACAGAAATTGAGGGAAACCGGTTGCCTGCTTGGATGGAGATAAAAAGAGTGCCTTGTCTTCAAAGGAATGATTCATGAAGGTTGAATGACCAATTTGAGAACCACTTGCCATGGCTGGAAGCTCTCTGAGACTACTTTCTCTGATCAAATTTTCAGACCTAGGTTTTCTCTCTCATGGCTGTACCACCTTCAAACCTAAAGGGCTCTTACTGTGTGCAAACTAGCAAGATGATTGGAGGGAACCAGTTTTGGGCATGTTTTGAATTCTTTTGCCATGAAACTCTTATGGAACCCTTGCCATATCCTCATCTTCATGCTTCTGAGCTCTGCTATATGGAATGGCCGTACAAATCCATACCTTTGCATACAAACACATTGAAAAAGCCTTTTCTTGCATATTTATTCACAACTAAAGCTATGAACTGCCAACTTTAGCGCATGTGAGGAATATCACGAGTCATTTAGCATGTTAACATGAGTAATAATCCCTTTTACACACTTTTGGGCCAAAAAATTGGCACGTGTGAGCTGAAAATGGGCCTTTTTGGCTTAAAACTTGCATGAAATCACCTTTTTAAAGTATGAAACTTTGACTTAAGGTAATGACATGAAAATGAAAGTATTTCAAAGTATTATGAAGGCACTAATGGCCTTTCAAGGTATAATTTAATCATTTTAAAGCCAAAAACTCCACTTTTGAGGCAAAATACAAGGTTTTACAAGGAAAAGTGCCACTGAAAAGGTTTATAACAGTACCCTGAGAAGTTTCGAGTTATAGGGGGTGGCATTTGGCCTTGATAGGCCAAATTGCCAATAGGGTCTCGAGAACAACTACTTTGTTGTTCCATACCTCATGAATTTGAAATGGTCCCAACCACATCATTTTGAATTCCCTTGTTTTATTTCCATTCGTCCTTTAAATTTTAGGACCAATGTACTTGGTGTTAAATTCATTTCCCTCAAATGCTTTTTGTGTCCATGATTTTTTCACTTTTGGGAATTTTTTCAATGGCCTTCTGAGCATTCATTCTCTTCTCATCCAATATGCTCAGTTTGACCAGTCTCATTGTCAAGATTTTTTAAATTTCCTAGCCTATCCTACAATTCTATCCTCAAACTACGAACCATGAATTCCATCAAAACCACAATCTATTGTCCGTACATCAATTAAAAAGGGGTGTGTCCCATCATAACTTTATAACTTGTCATGTATACTTATATTATTGTTGGAAGCCGCTCCTCCAAGTCATTACATTCTATTCCAATGGAAGTTTGTATCACTGAGACGAGGCCTTTGTTTGTGGCCTCTACTTGGTTATTGGCCCTTAAGCAATAAGGACTTGATAGGGAGTAAAATATCTTGAACTCCTTGGTCAGGTCCTAGATTACATGATTTAAAAAGTGTTCTCTACAGCCGCTTGTTAGGTGAAGAGGTATCCTGAACCTTTTAATTATCTACTTGTATAGGAATTTAGTTGTGCTTGTTGCAGAGTTATTTGGCAATGCTCTTGCTTCTGGCCACTTCGTTAATCAATTTGCCTCTACAACAATGCAATTGCATCTCTACTTTGAATGGTCCATTAAAATCCATGCTCCATCTCATGAACAATTATTTTGGCTACATGGAATATAGAGGCACGAAGTCTCTCTTCAAAGGTTTACCTATTTTCTAGCAGGTATCACATTCAACAATTTATTCCTTCACATCTATTGATAGGGTATAATCTAGATGATTAAAGTCTTGCAAAGACATTCCTCATAGTCACATGCGGTCCAATGTGTCCTCCAACCAATCCTTTGTGTTCCTCTCCTAGAATTTCATTAATCTCTATTTGAGTACACAATTGGGGAGCCCTTGCTCGGTACCCATCTTGCACAGAGTTTGTATATTAAGTTGAATGATTTCAATTTATCTAGAAATTTCTTCCTCAAGTCTTACTCATATCTTTTGGCCATCAAGAGAAAGTAACCTACATTTCCTTACCATTAGGTATGTACTGCAATGTAGAATAATTGTGCATTTGGAAACTCATCTAGTAACCTGTTAGATGGCTCCTTAGACCTTATTCTCGATAGTTGGTCCCCTATGAAACAATGCTTCCGTGGTATTACGATTTTCTTGAATGTAAAACTCCAAGAGAAGAAGCAACCATCCACTCACCCTTCTTGAATTATGGGTTCGTTCACAAGGGACATCAATGCTTGGTGATCAAAGTACAACACATAGGGATTTTCTTGGAGGTGACGCCTAAAATTTTAGGCGCCATATACCATCTTAAGGTCTTCTCTCTTAATTGTGTTATATTTTATCTCAACCTTGGACATTAATCTACTCGCAAAGTACTTTAGGTGGTCAAGCTTGTGATCATCCGCTTGCGTCAATTTATGCTCAGTTTCAAATTTTGATGCGTCTCCATTTTTACTCTGTCATGGCCCTCCTAGTTCTTTTTTTCAACCTTTGGTACAAAGGTTGGCTCTTGTCATCAATTTTCTCCCCACTACTAGAGACTCGCTAGCCTTAGAGGTTAGGAAAGCCTCTAGGGATGTTTTCTACT
Source organism: Torreya grandis (assembly GCA_037957365.1). NCBI lineage: Eukaryota > Viridiplantae > Streptophyta > Pinopsida > Cupressales > Taxaceae > Torreya > Torreya grandis. The sequence goes on along the minus strand of JARHVA010001235.1, from coordinate 1,500,376 downwards.
TCCTCCTTAGTTTGAGACATTTTCCTATGGATGTTATTAGATCCTGCTTGGTCTTTGGTGGTGGTGGATGATGCTTCTAGTGTCTCTCCTTCCACTTGACAATTGATACAAACATGTGTTTGTCCCAGTTTCTTATGTTAGTCTTCATCATTGGTCATCATCAATTTCCTTTTCCTTACTAACCTTAGCGGTCTTCCCTTTGCTTTACAATTTTTATAATTACTTGTAATTCATCACTAGGGTTTACTCAGCGTGGTTTCACCCTCTTGTTGTGGTTTCGATTGTTTAAGTGTTTCAACTATAGTCTTAGTTATTTTTTTAGCTTCCAGGGTTATTTTCTAACCCAGCATTGTTCTATTATAACTCGATGTATTTTTCAAGTCCCATCGACCACTTTTGGTCACTTGTAGAAATTAATAAAATTTCTTCCATTCTTCTTTTCTTTTGCAACAACCACCGGAGCATAGGATTTTTGAAGTCCTCGTGGAGTTGCGTGAGATATTCATCTTATATAGCTCGTATTGGGAAGGGAAATTAATCTCTTTTGAGCTTTCAAGGATATGTTATGAAACCGTAATGGTTTCTCAATCTCATGAAATAACTTTGTCAATGGCCATTTGTCACAAATTGATGCACCAGCTGAACCAAAGTTAAACCTTGAGAGCAATGTTTTGTAAATGTAAGTAGTTACATTGTAAATATCGCCATAAATGAAAGGCCACCTATAAGGGTATCTTCATTTCATCCTTGTGCATTATTTGTTCTTTTGAGCTTGACCATTCTTGGCTGGGTTTCATCTTAGTCACACGAGGACCCAGTGATGGTGGATCACAGCTCTTGGTCCTCTCCCATGTTTGTGTGGCATTAAAGATTGTGTCTTCTAGGAATGAACAAGCATTAAGAGAGTACACATAAGACCATAGTTCATGCTGCTCTTCAATGTTTCGTTTCCACCAAAAATAAACAAATAAATAAATGAATGTTTGCAGATGATCAAAATAGGTCAATGGGACTGAAAATACAACAAATAATTATGGCTGTAAAAAGAGCACGCAAAGTATCTCCACCCAAAAAGTAACAAGGAGGGTGACAAATAAATTTAAACCATAAAAAAACATATCAAACATTCATCAAAAATCGGCGTATACATACAAGCGTTAGAAGATATTGCAAATTGGGGTTACACGATCCCTACAACAGAGGAAAATGTGAGATAATATTTCTGATGTTCATTTTTATGCAAGGAAGTATCATCGACCATAACATAATCGCCAACAATGGAATCAAGAATGTAATTTGGAGGGTAGCTTGAGCTGGGAGACTGTGGAGCAATATTGAGATGCATAAGGTAAGACCCTCTCATAACATCTGAGGGCATAGATTAGGGTCATTGAGATGCATGTTTTTGGGTCGTCTTCAAAATGGCTAATTGGCATTAAGGCTCAGAAACAATGTTGGAAATGCTGTTTTCCAGTATTTGGCATTTCTAGCCCTGCATGAAACATTTTTGACCCACCCCTGTGATGAGACATGGCAACTTGGACCGATGTATTTTATTGAATATAGTCACATTGGCTAGTGTACTTTGTTAGATGTTTTACATAGTCGTATGGGACAGGGTGTGTTCTTAAATGTTGTACATATCTCTATGTATATCTCTCTTCTTCTATAATCTTCCTTCCTATAGAAGTTTTCTTGTATATTGTTTGTAATTTATATATACATAATAAAATGAGTGTACAATATGTACAATTGTGGCAATCTCGTCCATCTCTTCTTGTTGCTGCAATTGTCTTCCTTAGTTCCTATCATTTGGTATAAGAGCATGTCGAGCATGGCATTCTAGATCTGGTCCTTTCAAGGGTTTCCATTTTCACCTTTACCAGATGTAACACTCTTTTGCCTCTCCCAATCAAGGCCCTCAATCTAGTCTCCTTGAGGGTTTGTACCTCTTACCCTCCTAGATCATATCAATTGGTATAGGAACCTTTTGATTATGGACTTTAGATCTAGTCCTCTCGAGGGTTTCCATCTTTTACCCTTACAAGATACAACACCATTAGGCCTCTCTTGATCAAGGCACTAGTTCTAGTCTCCTTAATCCTACCTCTTACTCTCCTCTAGATCTACTCTCTTTAGAAACCTTCAGATTTGGGGAATTACTTCAATGTTGGCGTTCTTCATCAGGTCAGCCCTACAACCAATTGCTAGGCTACAACTTCTCAAATTTGCATTGATGTTCTAGTCATTCAATTTGCTGATATTTTTTCCAGAAAGAATGCCTCATCGTGTAGTGCATATATCTCCTAGAAGAAGTGTCCGATCGATTCATTCTTGCACCATCAAAGAGTATTCACCGAGATATTTCTGGAAACTGGTTACATTAACATTTTTGAGAAATATTGAGGTCTCTATGAGATTAAGAAGTTGACTTTCCAGAACTTCTGTACTGTCTTTTTTTGAATCACAACTCATACAGATAAAGAAATTTTTTCTTGGTAAAAAACACTGCTGTTTTTGGCATTGAGGCCATTTTCAGATCTACTTGGCCAAAGGTTTTGCGTAAGAAAAACGTGGGTGGATGCTCTAGAATGGCTCCAAAAGCTAAAAGGGAATCCTCACAAGATTGGAAAGTATGAACACTCTTGAGCAGATCCTTATCAGTCATGTTGGCGCATTCGAATAGATCTATCCAGTCAGATTGAGATCCAGACCAAGCTAATTCAAGAAATAATGAGAGTGTTCCAGATTATGCTTTTGCAAAATCAATTACATGCATGGCCATAAGACATATCATCAATGGTTCTACCTAAAAGCTTGTGTCTACACAACCAAGTTTGTCATCATCACTTCCTACAATTGTCAAAGAAATTGATGATTCTCCTTTGCTACCTCCTCTACAAGATCCTTGCTACAATGCATCATGCGCTCATCCAATGGATAGCCACACAGCCATGGTGAAGATATTATTTTGGAGACTAAAATTGATATGGTCTAAAAAGGAAAGTTATATGGGCACAAGGAGGAAAGAACTGATTTTTCCCAGGAAACACAGCCCCAAAGGATTTTGGAGAGAACTTCAACAAGATAGAAGACAAATAGAGAATGATATTACATATATTCAATGGTTAGAATATGCAAAATCATTTTATGAACAAGATAGGATAATGACATTCCCCACATAATCAGCAACAATTGAGCTCTTCTCTACATGGGACATTAAACAAGGTATACAAATGCTAGTAGGGGGTAAGGCACAAGACATAGATGGGCTACAAGCAGAATACTAAAATGGGGTTTGGAAGTTCACACATTACACATCAAAACTATATTCAATCGTGTCATTTAGGAAGCCTTCCGACAGACTGGATAACCAGTGTTGTTTTTCCTCTCTATAAAAGTGAAGATATCAATCACCTGTCGAACTATTGTACTATCATACTATCATGATTAACCCTCTTCTTGGAAAATGTTTGGGAGCATGGTAGAGTGTAAAATTAGCAATTGGGCAGAAAAAGAGCGAAAACAACCTTCAGACCGAAGCATTCTACTATCAACCAGTGCATTACTCTTAGGCACTTGATTTAAAAAGTATGGGATAAGCAAGGAAAATAAGTTTTTTTTTGCTTTGTTAACTTCAAAAAAACATTTGACACGGTGCTAAGAAACAAACTCTGGAGCAGGATGGAGGAACTTGGAGTTCTGGATGAGTATAGAGTGGTGGTACGTAGACTTAATGCCAAGTCCTAGCTTAAAAAAGAATAGATAAAGGAATGCCAAATTGCTTTAAAAACGACATTGGTATCAAACAAGGTTGTCCGTTATCCCCCTTATTGTTGGGGCTATACATTGATAAGCTAGAGGAGTGGATAAACAAAGTTGGTGTAGGGGGTGTTCACCTAGCTACCTACGTATTAAAGCTACTATATGTGGATGATCTTATTTTAATTGTAAAAACAACACATAATTTGAGATAACACTTGAGGGCCCTAGAACTTTTTTGTCAAGAGATTGGGATGCAAGTGAATACCAACAAAATGAAAGGCATGATCTTTTCATTACGGAGAAAAAAGAAGCAAATTAACTTCCTTTTTGAAGGAGTCCCATTGGAAGTGGTGGAAGATTACAAGTACCTTGGTCTTGATTTTCACAAATAGTTTAGTTGGGAGACTTGGAGGACAAAAAGAAAACAAGGGGGGTGGAAGGCTTCATCCTTGCTACAAAATAGATGCAAGTACGCATACTTATGGGATTGGAAAATGAAGAGGACATTGTTTGGGTTGCTTGTCATGTAGGTGGAGCCCTATGGATGTGTGGGGCAACAATGTGTTCGATCTGAAATGGAGATAGATAGGGATAATTCAAAACAAACTAATATCAAGTAGCCTCAAAATTAAAACATCAATTCCGTATGAGATTATATTAGCTGAAACAACTTCTTTTCTGTTGGAAGCATCAACTATGATTCGGATGCTAAGTTTCTTAAAGAAGACAAAAAATATGGAGACTTATTATTGGCCTAGGATGGTAGTGGATGAAGAGTTAAGTAGGAGGAAGAACATGTGGATGAAAAAAAACAAGTGGATGAGCAAATGGGGAATTAGCATGCAAGAGTGCCTAAAAACTAATGAGGAAATAGAAAGGTATGTGAGAAAAATTTAGGATAACCATGTGGACAAAACAACTTGGATAGAAGAAGGAATACTACTATAAAGAATTTAATCCGACATGTAATCATGACAAAAAAGCCTACGCAAGAGCAAAAATTAAGGGAAAGGTGAAAATGATGATGGCTCAGCTAAGGACTAGCTCGCATTTCTTAGGTGTGAAACTTGCAAGTGGACATCACCTAAAGAGGAGTGGGAAAAGAGAACATGCCTATTTTGTACCATGGGGTGGTGGAGATAGAATGGCACTACATCATGGAGTGCCTAGCTTATAGTGACATCCAAATCAAATACTATGAACTTGAATGTGGCAATCTGACTACCTTGTTTGAAGAGGCAAGGCCATATATATATATTTGATCAAGATTAATAGTTTCCAACATCAAAAAGGGAATGGACATTTCACAAACCTAATGGGATAGCCTTTGTTTCAAGCAGTTGTTGCACGGAGCACCCTTGTTATTGCTTTCGGTCCTATATACTACTTGGTCTCATGGATGTTATTAAAATATTTCATTCATTCATACGATAAGTTCCACTCGTGAGCACTTCTATCTCTTCAACTGCATTTCTACTCTTCTTCCTCAGTCCAATTAAAAATTCAACAAACCGATGAGGAGCTCCATATTTTACATCCCCATCCTCAGTTGACAGTGAGTCTTGATATTGAGGGATCTTCCTTAGATCTCCAAGTTGGATTCCACATAGATTTGGTGTTGGCATCTTCACCTCTTGCTTCATTGCCTCCCATAGGTTCTATTTTTAAGCATGGAAGACACCAACTGATTTCACATTCAATGACTTCTATGATTGAGTTTACACTCTATTTCCAATCCTCACGCCACTACAATACAATCTCCTAAGAGCTTTTTTCCACGTAGATCGTATATTTTTAAGGTTTAAATATTTATGTGAGGTGGACATCAAAAAAGCATTTTAGTGTATAGGATATGTTATTTCTAGATGTTCCAACTTCTCTAATTCAACATGTAGATTCTATCCGTCTAGGGAATCTATTGAATTTGTTCATGGTTTGCATGCACTCTATACTCCGTTAGATTCTATTTTGTGTTGGCTCATCTTGGAAGCTATAAGCTGGTTTTGAGTCATGTGTTGAAATTGGTGATAATATCCTCTAAGCTGGGAGGAAATTAAGAGACATAGACACATGGGCTAGTGTATTTTATTAAGTATAAGCACATGGGATAGTGTACTTTATTAAATGTTTGAGTCACACAGGCTAAATGTATATTCATAAATATTGTACATATCTCTATGTACATCTCTCTTCCTCTAGAAAATTCTTCGTATATATTGCATAATCTATATATACTTAATACAAACAGAGTATACAACAGGTACAGTTGCAACAATCTCTTTTCTCTCTCTTCTTGTTGCAGTTGTCTTCCTCGGTTCAGATCAACCTTCCAGGTGTTTCGGGCAAGCTAAAATATATCTTCGAAATGTATAGCCAAAAACAATAGCAAGAGCAAGATCTATCTGTAGTTTTCTATAGGTTTCCCTGGAGTTTCTTTATATGGTTCCAACTTCCATTATCCTGAGGTCGTATGTTTCTGTGTATGATCATTGATGGAATAAATTTTAATAAAGTCTAAGTTTGATGTCAAATTTTATTTCAATTTTTATTCTTTTAATTTTTAGTTTAATATTATATATTTTTAAAATATTATATATTTTTAAAATATTATATTACTTTTTTCTACACCGTTTCCAAATTGGCTAGGGCTTTGGTTCCCATCCTTGAAATGTTTCCACATTTCTGGTGGCCTTGTTGGAATACCATTGGAAGAAGTAAAGAGGCTGATGATATGCTCCTGATCATGGTTTCTGGATGTGGTTTTGAGAGTAGCAACGGACAACTAATGTTGACTGCTAGATCTAGCAACGTAGGAAAAATATGTGGTTTTAACCTCCAGGTTCATAACTGGAATGATCGCTCGGAATCAAATAGTAATCACAAAATGGTCCCATAAACATAATATAGTCCAGATAATGATAATATCATAGTACAAACTTCAAAGCTCAACTTTGGTAACAAGTGGTGGAAGCACCATTTTATACTCAGTAATTGCCCTTTAAGATGGGTGGGTCTCCAATGAAAATCCTATGAGAATATCCAATATGCTATTGATAATCAAAATTCAAGTAAAATAAAATTCCACAATAATGTAATTTTTAGGTGCTAAAAATATTCAATTAGAAAATCATTCTGGTGCACTACTTTGATAGCATTTTTGTACATACCCAAAATTTAACAATGTCAATAAGATATATTGTGCAATAATAAGCAACATGTTCTGTAATGAGATGATACAAGATGATTCAAGAACCTTAACTCATTGGAATAAGTATATGTATTTCTTAACGCTAGCTTCAATGTTCTTATTGATTTATTAATTATAGCATATTGGGTATATATCGGTTTGGGAATAGTCCTCGTGTTGAATCACTATCTGGCAGGTCTATTATTGTCTACATTGATCTGCATCAGCCGCATGTTGCTTGATGCCCCATTGACTGAGATGAGGTTGAAAAATGACATTAACTCGTTTTGATAGCTTGACTCTGACAATTTGTTTCCCTTTGCCTTTCCCTCAGCCATTTTCTGGAGTTAGGGTCCCGAGCTTCCATGGTGCCACATGCTTCTGAGGTGCTTGGGCATCCTTTGGGAAACAATGGCACTTCCATCTCCAGTGGCTTGATTTTCTTGATTAGCAGTAGCATCTTGGGTATGGAGAGCTTCATTGCAACAGACCAAAAGACAATTCCTGATTTTGGGATCGGAACACTTTGAAAGCAAGAATTTGGTAAGTCAACATACAACACATGCTGTAAATACACCTTACTGCCCACTAAAATTTAAACACTTTCTATATGGTACTGGCCAATGTCAAATTGATCACAAATACATTTGTTTGGCCTAGCCTAATATAGCCTGTGAGGCTCATGTTCCACACACCTCTCCAGGGGTTGGGTGAATTCTTCACGGAGAGGCCAAAAATGTTTAGCCAAGCTCAGGATTTCAACCCAGGTGGAAGAATGAACCAGTTGATTCTCCGATGAAAACTCTTCATATCACTGGGACAAAGAAATAAGGGTATTTTAATAGGCCCAAGGGTCTCTGTTTATAACTTGATAGCATGTTGAGGCTCTTGAAAAATTAACAAAATGAAATTTTTTATCAGGTTTCTAATACCATAGATTCTTCAGCCATTGAGCTCTCTGAGAATCCAAGAAAAATGATTCAGTTGTTCGCACCACTGTGAATACTTTATTTTAATAAACACATCAGGAGTGCTGGGGACAGTTGGGTGTGATTGTTCACCTCCAAACTTATAGCAACAATGATTTTTTTAACAGGTTTCTAATATAGTAGATTCTTCAGCCATTGACCTCTCTGAACCCAAGCTCTAGTCATGGCCTCTGAATGGTCTTGGCTGCCAAAATAGCCTATTAAAGCAAAATGATTCAAATGTTTGCACCAATGTGAATACTTCTCTAATTTGATAAACATGTCAGTAGGGCTGAGGACAGGGTCAACATCTTTGAACAAACTTCCTAGCCACTTGGGTGTGATTGTTCACCTCCAAACCTGTAGCAACAACGATTGCCTTTGGGAGGGGCTAAGCCATTATACAGTCTTCCCATAAGGCTAGAACATGGAAGTGCAAACAGAGCCTTTAATGCATGCAAAGGAAGATCTGCAAAACCTCAGAGCTTTCTAGACCCAGCTTCCATCCAAGAGAAAACCATAGCAGAGCTTCCTCTGGTCATTTTATTTCCTGCCAAAGGAATATGCTGTATTTGACCATTGGAAGGCTTATACTGAACTATTTTGCAATGCCCTATCGACTAAAGCCCTACAATATGTTACCAAGGCATCTACCACCCTTAATGGCAATAGCCTTTTCTTCATCTAAAATCAAATGTTATGCTTTGGTTGTGTTCAATCCTGCAATAAGGTCATTTCCTAGATGCGTAGGTTTAATTTTAATAATAGTTCCTTTCCAGGGATGCATACAATGGGGCTGGTTAGTGTTGACAAATCTTCCACGAGTCAGATTTTTTCTTGCTATTTGGAAAATTCTCGTCTCTAGCCAAGGATGGAAGAATTCATTGTTTTCCTTTAAGGACTCACTCAGGCAGGCGAAAATCTACGGACTCACTCAGGCAGGCGAAAATCTACGGACTCACTCAGCAAGGAAGGTTTTCTACGGACTCAGTCAAATTTTCTACGCACTCAGGCAGGTAAAAATCTACGCACTCAGTCAACAGTTTCTACGGACTCAGTCAAATTTGTAAAGCACTTAGAAGAAATTCCGAAAGAATTCAAAGTGCAAGGAGAAGGCAGTTTCAAGACTCCCGAAGGGCAGAATACCCTTCGGAAGGGACACTTCCAATTTTTCCGAAGGGCACTGCTGAAGGACACGTGGACTGACACACTGCTGCTGAAGGACACGTGGACTAACACTGCTGCTGAAGGACACGTGGACTGGCTGGTTGGCGGAGGACACATTGGAATCCCGAAAGGCATTTCATAAAAGCTAAGGCAAAGAGAATGATATATTCCTTCGGACTTTTTGTCCGAAGGAATTCCTTCGGACAAAAAGTCCGAAGGAATTCGGAAGTGGCTCAAGACAAGTCAAAGACCCCGGACTTTTCAAGAAGGCAAAGCTTTGCAAAGACAATTGGAATCCTTCGGACTTTTTGTCCGAAGGAATTCGGAACGACTTACACAGTAGAAATCTCGGGGAAAGTCAAAGAAGTTGCGAAAAGTCTGAAGGAATTAGGAACGACTTACACAGTAGAAATCTCGGGGAAAGTCAAAGAAGTTGCGAAAAAGCTTTGAAAGGCGAAAAAACTAAGGGTATGAATTTCTTCAGACTTTTGTCCGAAGGAATTCCTTCGGACAAAAAGTCTGAAGAAATTCGGAAGTGTCCACGGAGGCGTTCAAAGCAAAAAGGCCGCAAGAAATAAAGCTTAGACAATCAAGAGAATAAACCCACAGAAATATAGCCGAAGGAGATATGACAATTTTCGGTGACGTCCTGCAAGCCGTCAAATTTTTCTTGTGGGAAGTAACTGTTGAGATTTAAAAAAGATAGCAGAAAATCCGAAATAAATGGAAGCCGACTGTGCAAAAGGAACAGAAAATAGATAGTCCGACGAAGAATTGAATATGAAATCCTGCCGGAAATAGACACGATCAAAATTAGAAGATTTACATGCAAACGTTGGAGCTATTTTCGAAAGTTAGAGCTATTTTCGAACATCGGAGCTATTTTCGAATAAATGGTCTAAGTTTCAATTGACTGATCGTTAAAGACCTGTTCGTCTTCATTCAGCGCATGCATCCGAAGGACTAAATCCGGCTTCAACTGGAGTTCCGAGTTCTAACAAGGAGTTGACTAGTCCATATTTAGATTTGACTAATTGATCAAACGCCGCATCCACTAGAAGATTTACATGCAAAGAAGAGATGGACGGTTCATAACAAGGATAAGTGTGCTTCATCAAACGAATAGGCTTCATGCAAGGACAAAAGAAAAATATATTTTATTTTAAGGCCAAGTAAAGCTTGGAGTTAACAAAAGTAAATCTTTCTCTTCAAGTTTATACGCCTATCTTTGGCCTCTTGTAATTTTCTATATAATGGCTTTTAGCCTTGATTAAAAAGAAAAAAAAAAGAATCCAATCTCTCTTGGTTAGACCAGACTATGCCATTAAGAGTTGTGTAACCTCTTCGATCAATAAGGACTGTACTTTCAGATTTCAAGCATGGCATAGTGTATATTTCTTCAGCAATTTGCATAAGTGGTAGAGTTTTCTCCCTTCCCAAATTCTGTTTCGTACCTAGTTGCTATATTGTCCTTGCACAGGTCATGTTAAAGTGTTCTTTATTGTCTTTTGTTGAAACTGTAAGTGGACGTTAGGCGGCTGCAAAGTGTCTTTTATCAGACCTCTCTCCACCATTTCCCTCAGGTTTTAGTCATTGGACCGAACCTCTGCATGAAATACTTATGCACAAGTGATTAATTGAAGTCTAAGGTCTTCCTTCTCTCTTGTTCGCTCAGTGTTCAAGGTTCTAAGCTGAGTAGGATCATAATTCTGGTGTATCACCCTCTTTTAGGTAGGATTTTCCCTTTAAGTTTTTTTTCTCCCTTTTCCATGGTAGTCAGCAACGTAGAGTAGGAATCTTCATCGATACATCATACAGGAACCAGCGTTCTCTGGAGGTTCTTCTCACTATTGAGGCACCCACCCTCGTGAGAAGATCCCATTGTTTCAGCCGGATAGAGGACTGGCCGTTTCGCGCATGTCCTCGAATCAGGGCGCAGCTCCAGGTTGACAATAGTTTTTGGCACGCCCGGTGGGATCCATTTTTCCTGGTTTAAATGAAATCGTAGTTACAGCAGTGTTCTTCAAGAATTATTCGGTGACTCCAAGCTCAAGCAGTTGCTTCTAACAGTTCAGGACAGCTTCCATGTAAGTCTATTTTTATTATCGTGAATGAATTTTGATGGCTATGTATGGAGAGAATTCCTATGGTATATTTCCTTATCAGCCCAATGAGGGATCATACCAGCTTGGTCATGATATCTATGAGCCTAATCAGCCTTATCAAGGCTACTATCAAAGCTATGTTGAGCCTTATCAAGTTTCTCATGATCCTTATTATCAAGAGCATGACTCTTACCTTCCTCGTGAGCCATATCAGTCTCAGGACCAGATTTCATCTTCCCCATATGGTTATGATGTTGCATATGAGTAGTATTGCCTTCAAGAAAAAATGAATGAAATAGAGCTCAAAATACTGGCATATGTAAGAAAGGTTTGTTCTAACTCTCAGTATGAGGAAGTAAATGGTCTATTTCGAAATATGTCTAATGATTCAGAAGAGATAAATGGACTATGTATTCTCGCATTAGAAAAGATGGAGGCTTGGGAAAGACAAAGAATCGAGTTAAATGAATTGTCTACAAAAGGCTATGGTGCTTCTTATTCTCTCGAAGTTCTTAACCATCCCCAGTGTGCGCCAAGGGAGCTTCCTAGTTGGAATCAAAAGCCTATTCAAGTGACTATTTATGAGACTAGACCTTCCTATGGTCCCATCATTACCTCACCAATCATCTCTCAAGCTCAGGTTGTCCAGGAGGACAAGTAGGTTCCAAACTTTGATGAGGTAATGGCCAAGTGGAAGGAACAAAATACAGAGGTTTTTAAGAATTTCTCTTTCCCCCCTCCAAAACTCCCTAGATGATTCCTTTTCCCTCAAGATTCCAAAATCCGATCATGATCAATCTCCCATGCTTCATTTTACCTCTCAAACAAGTGAATTTTATCACCCTCCCGCCATCACCCTTCCTCAAGAAGACCTTGTTCTTCGGAGTATTGAGAAAGAGGTTGCAGCTACAGGTCAGGTTCTTGCAGAATGTGTAGAGGATGCTTCAGAAGTGTTTGAGGAAATTCCTATTGATACTTCTCTTGAGGTTGTAATTGAGCATCCAGTTATAACTGAGAGTGGGAACACTGATCTTGATGTGGATGAACTTCAAAAGGCGCTGGTACAAATGGAAGTCATACATGAGTTACAGGTATCTCCTATTGAGAAGGATCCAAATAGCGTGACAGTGGATTTAGTTCAAATAGACCAAAATGAGGAACAAAATAATGATTGGCAACTGTACCTTGAGCCTCTACCAGAGATTGAAGAGCTTTGTACAGATGTGTTGGCTATTGAAGAGCACGTTTATGAGAAGCTTGATAAAGAATCACCTATTCAAGATCCCAGTACAGATCGGGTTGCATATTCAAAGCTCCTTGAAGAGCTGGACGAACACGCAGCAGTAAATAAGAAGGATGTGGTCACTCAAAAGGCATGCATAGATGGGGTATCACTTGACATGGTGATAGATGACAAGCAATCCGAGAACAATCAGGAAATACTTGGTGAGTTTGCATTTGTTGGTGACTGGTTTGCTATTGATGGCCCATTTGAAAAGATGCTAATACAGTACAAGGCAAATGCCTGGTTATGACCATCCTGCCTTGCAAATTGTATCATCTCTCGAAAGGAGCGAGTTCAAGAATTTTCCATTTGATCCAGGCGGATTGTGCCTTATCATGGTTAACTAGGTTATTTTAGTTGTTTCTACTTTCCTCTAAGTGCTGTTCAAACACAGTAGTTTGCTTCAGTTTTGTTCAATAAGTGCTTGTTTGCACATTTGCTTTTAGTTAGTTTTCTGCTTTCGTGTGTTTCTCTTATTTTGAAGGAGGTTATTACAGTAATGATCAGAGCAGATTTTTTCGATCCGAAATCGGATTCACCATCAGGAAATTCGAATAAAGTCTATACATGGCCTGGGTCCTCAAGCATAGCAGGCATGCTTCCCAACTGAGTCGCCAGAATGTTGACAAATCTTCGACGAGTCAGATTTTTTCTTGCTATTTGCAAAAATTCTCGTCTCTAACCAGGGATGGAAGAATTCATTGTTTTCCTTTAAGGACTCAGTCAAAGAAAATCTACGGACTCACTCAGGCAGGCGAAAATCTACGGACTCACTCAGGCAGGGGAAAATCGACGGACTCACTCAGCAAGGGAGGTTTTCTACGGACTCAGTCAAATTTTCTACGCACTCAAGCAGGCAAAAATCTACGCACTCAGTCAGCAGTTTCTACGGACTCAATCAAATTTGTAAAGCACTTAGAAGAAATTCCGAAAGAATTCAAAGTGCAAGGAGAAGGCAGTTTCAAGACCCCCGAAGGGCAGAATACCCTTCGAAAGGGACACTTCCAATTTTTCCGAAGGGCACCTACCCTTCGGGCAGGAGGAAGATCAAAATCAGTGACCGTTGCAAAAAGTCTGGGTGCCTCCAATTTTTCTGAAGGGCACTGCTGAAGGACACGTGGACTGACACACTGCTGCTGAAGGACACGTGGACTGGCTGGCTGGCGGAGGACACATTGGAATCCCGAAAGGCATTTCATAAAAGCTAAGGCAAAGAGAATGATATATTCCTTCGGACAAAAATTCCTTTGTCCGAAGGAATTCGGAAGTGGCTCAAGACAAGTCAAAGACCCCGGACATTCAAGAAGGCAAAGCATTGCAAAGACAATTGGAATCCTTTGGACTTTTTGTCCGAAGGAATTCCTTCGGACAAAAGTTCGAAGGAATTCGGAATGACTTACACACAGTAGAAATCTCAGGAAAAGTCAAAGAAGTTGCGAAAAAGCTTTGAAAGGCGAAAAAACAAAGGGTACGAATTTCTTTGGACTTTTGTTCGAAGGAATTCCTTCGGACAAAAAGTCCGAAGAAATTCGGAAGTGTCCACGGAGGCGTTTAAAGCAAAAAGGCCGCAAGAAATAAAGCTTAGACAATCAAGAGAATAAACCCGCAAAAATATAGCCGAAGGAGATATGACAGTTTCCGGTGACGTCTTGCAAGCCGTCAAATTTTTCCTGCGGGAAGTAATCGTTGAGATTTAAAAAAGATGGCAGAAAATCCGAAATAAATGGAAGCCGATTGTGCAAAAGGAACAAAAAATAGATAGTCCGACGAAGAATTGAATATGAAATCCTGCCGAAAATAGACATGATCAAAATTAGAAGATTTACATGCAAACGTTGGAGCTATTTTTGAACGTTAGAGCTATTTTCGAACATCGGAGCTATTTTCAAATAAACGGTCTAAGTTTCAGTTGACTGATCATTAAAGACCTGTTCGTCTTCATTCAGCGCATGCATCCGAAGGACTAAATCCGGCTTCAACTGGAGTTTCGAGTTCTAACAAGGAGTTGACTAGTCCATATTTAGAGTTGACTAATTGATCAAATGCCGCATCCACTAGAAGATTTATATGCAAAGAAGAGGTGGACGGTTCATAACAAGGATAAGTGCGCTTCATCAAACGAATAGGCTTCATGCAAGGACAAAAGAAAAATATATTTTATTTTAAGGCCAAGTAAAGCTTGGAGTTAACAAAAGTAAATCTTTCTCTTCAAATTTATACGCCTATCTTTGGCCTCTTGTAATTTGCTATATAATGGCTTTTAGCCTTGATTAAAAAGAAAAAAAAAAGAGTCCAATCTCTCTTGGTTAGACCAGACTCTGCCATTAAGAGTTGTGTAACCTCTTCGATCAATAAGGACTGTACTTTCAGATTTCAAGCGTGGCATAGTGTATATTTCTTCAGCAATTTGCATAAGTGGTAGAGTTTTCTCCCTTTCCAAATTCTGTTTCGTACCTAGTTGCTATATTGTCCTTGCGCAGGTCATGTTAAAGTGTTCTTTATTGTCTTTTGTTGAAACTGTAAGTGGACGTTAGGCGGCTGCAAAGTGTCTTTTATCAGACCTCTCTCCACCATTTCCCTCAGGTTTTAGTCATTGGACCGAACCTCTGCATGAAATACTTATGCACAAGTGATTAATTAAAGTCTAAGGTCTTCCTTCTCTCTTGTTCGCTCAGTGTTCAAGGTTCTAAGCTGAGTAGGATCATAATTCTGGTGTATCACCCTCTTTTAGGTAGGATTTTCCCTTTAAGTTTTCTTTCTCCCTGTTCCATGGTAGTCAGCAGCGTAGAGTAGGAATCTTCATCGATACATCATACAGGAACCAGCCTTCTCTGGAGGTTCTTCTCACTATTGAGGCACCCACCCTCGTGAGAAGATCCCATTGTTTCAGCCGGATAGAGGACTGGCCGTTTCGCGCATGTCCTCGAATCAGGGCGCAGCTCCAGGTTGATAACAGTTAGTGCCTTTTTTCATGGATCAATGTTTGTGGCTTTGTTGAGTGCTACATAATTTTGAGGGGTGTTTCTACTCAATTGTATATATTGAAGGACTAAAAATAAACACAGTACTATATAATGTTTAATCTTTATATGCTGAAAATGTCTTTCATGGAAGAAATCCGCTAACCAGTTTTCCCACCAGCGAAGGTTGATAGAACTTTGGGGTAAATAAAGGACAATTTTTTTTGTTTTGCTCAGATTTATTTTGACCAAGAACTGGAAGTTTACATACTTTGAACAACATGCCATTGAGGCAGGCCTTTTATTTTTTATAGACAGAAGAGTTACCAAACTTCTAGGTGATCTTTCTTGTTAAAACTTGCTCTTATAAATTTATGTGTTTACAGTTTCTCTGCTTTTCAAGGAGCAACCTTTGCTAGATAATGTAACTCCAGTAGCAGTTTTGAATTTTCTATCTGTTCACTTGTCACGTGTTAAACTAATCATTGGAATGTAGTTAAGTTGAACACTTATCATTAATACATTTAGGGCTCTCCAAACAAAAAACCTCAAAAGGATCAATTTTTCCTTTTCTTTTCTTGTTTGTGTCATGACACAATCCTTTGCATACACAGAAGAGTTACCAACCTTCTAGGTGATCTTTCTTGTTAAAACTTGCTCTTATAAATTTATGTGTTTACAGTTTCTCTGCTTTTCAAGGAGCAACGTTTGCTAGATAATGTAACTCCAGTAGAATTTTTGAATTTTCTATCTCTTCACTTGTCATGTGTTAAACTAATCATTGGAATGTAGTTAAGCTGAACACTTATCATTAATACATTAAGGGCTCTCCAAACAAAAAACCTCAAAAGGATCAATTTTTCCTTTTCTTTTCTTGTTTGTGTCATGACACAATCCTTTTTACATATGATGAATATTATCAATTGGATATGTGATATAATTTTCTAGAAGATATATTCAAGTAAGCATCTACACACCTAGCAGCTTAGCTGAACAAAGTCTCTATGTGAGGTGCATGCTCAAGAAACAAAAAAAATGGAAGCTTTTCCGCCTGTGATGTATCTTGCAAGCAAGCTTGTGAGATTTGTATGTTTGTGCACTTTGATGGTCATGCAATATCTGCATATTTACGTATCAAAAGATTGTGGGGTGAAATATTTCTCCAACTAACCAGTCATGCTTGTAAGGATTAAGGGGCTGCTTCCCCCTGGGTCTCACACATGGGCTACATGATCTGTATATCCTATGGGGTTCAAAAGGTCTAAAAGGCAAAGAAATTATTCCAAAGGGAAACTGAAGCTTGATATGGTGTACCTAAGGACCTAACAGCAAAGGCCTGATAGGGGCTGAATCAAAGGGCTCAAATGGCCTATAAATGAGCGCTTATAGAAGTCAAAAAGTGCTAGTGTGTATATATTTGCTTGTGTACAGATATTCTGCGACTTAAGGACTGCAAAAAAAAGGATTTTAAAATGCTTATTAATTGCTGAAAGAATGTTTATATTTTATCACAACCAGGTCCCTTGGTTAATGCAGATAATGACACCAAATCCAGAATGCGTAACTGATGATATGACAATAGTCGATGCTTTGCACATAATGCATGATGGCAAATTCTTGCACCTACCAGTTGTTGACAGAGGTAATTATTTACAATGCTTTGTTGAAGATTTAGAGTTTATGAGAATATGATTCTAACTATTGGTGGTTTCTGCAGATGGATTTGTTGTGGCTTGCATGGATGTGTTGCAAATTACACAAGCAGTAGTTGCCATGGTAAGATATGCTTCAGAAAATTTGATTTTAGTAGTTTGAACTTTGAATGATTCTCAGCACTACGTTTCATTTTTCCTGTAGGATTCAACCTTACATTTTGAATGTTATTTGAATTTATTATTGGATGCTGAAAATCATATTGATATGAAAACATGTCGAGTTTTCAGTTTTTGTAGTCCTGGCTCGTAGAATGTTTTGGATTTCCATGAAACATTTCATAGTGATAAGGATTTCTATTCTAGTTATGACTGGTGAAAACATAAGGTCTGTTAGCAAGACATGCAGACTTGGCAGTATGGCCACACCCTAGTTATTGGTACTTATATATGTGTTTTATCAAATTTGGCAAATAAGTGAATTAATTACCTAAATGAGATAAACTTCTACGTAAAATCAGAATGCTATAGACATGCAATAAATAACACACTGATTTGAAACTCACTAAATTTGGAAATATGCTAAAAAGGGAAAGTACCAAAGAGGACTGTGACTGAGACTGAAAACAGGGTTTGTGACTGTGTTCGCTGATTGTAGATCCGACACAGGATTTTGCTGGATCTTCGGACAATAGCACTGGATCTGGGTAGGGGCATGGCGTGCTGGTGTCCTTAGGGAGCGTCGATATCTTGTAGATGATAGCTCTCTGAAATTGCTATGATAGGTTTGCATTTGCTTGTATGTTCTATTTGCCTATGCAGAGCCTTCGATCTGTCGTGAAAACTAGTGTATATCTTCTCTGTTACTTGTAATCCTAGCTCAATAGACCAAGAGGACAAATGCAATCTTGGATTAAAAAGAGGTTAGTGATTGGAGTAGTGCTTGACCTCAACGCCCTCTATGTTGAGTGCTGCGTACATACCAATACTTTGAAGAGGGATCAAACTCCATGTAGTTCTTTCATGCCATGGTGTTGTATTAAACACTGGTGTAATTCTAGATGCTTGTGCAATTCTCGTGTGATTAAGTGTTTCAACCGTGACTTGTGACCTTGGAAGTGTACTCAAACTTTAGCTCAGGGCTACTAGGGCTATATGTATTCAGAATTGGGAGAAATAGGGAATTTAATTGCAATGTGCCATTGAAATTTTGGTGCTTTCAATATGGAAGCCTCTTGTGTGCAAAATGGTTTGAAATCTAGATTTATAGTGATCTTTTGGGAATTCCTTCGGATGGGGCTCTCTAAACTTGCTGGACATCCTGTTATACAAATTCAAATTTGAACAACTCCCTGTTATTTGGTGGGAGGACACTGTTGGTGGAACTGGACAATAGCGAGGAGCGATACTGTCCAAATAGAGCGACCTTGTTTAGAGGGCAAGAACAACTAAACTGAAAGTTGGGATCAGTCTCAAAGTGAGTTTTGGTTGCTTAGAATGTTGGATAGGGCTATTTTGAGATCATTGGTTGCTTGTGGGAATGGGTCATCTGCAATAGGAGTGAAGGAAGAGTGGTCAAGGACTATGGAATGGGGCATGACCTAAGTGCGTAAAAGGAGTGGTCACAGGTGCACTGTTTAGCAATAAATGTTAATCTATGTGTCTACATTTATTCCTCTTTTATTCTAGTAAGACAACAAAGTGGAAGTACTAGAGTAAAAGGAAAAGTGCGTACCTAAACTTACTTCTAAAGAACAGTCTTGAATGTAGGCCACAATGTTGAACTGTGCTTCACGCGAGCCTGTTATGAAACATATATAAAATCAGTCCTTAAGTTGGAAATCTGAAAGTAAAAGACAAAGAACTTATAGATCTAATAACAAGGAACAAATACACCTAATTAGTACATGAATCGTTGTGTTTTTTTGGTGCAAAGAAATGGTGACTATAGAGGGTAAGACCCTTGGATATTTCTTCTTCATTGAATAGCTTGGATTGGACTGTGCATGACCCAATCCTCATTAATAGGAAGAGTATGCTTAAGAACTCAAAGTGTGTTTGACTCTATCATTGTATACACGAAGTGGTGAAGTAGCTTTGGAATCCCTGTATGAATTCCAATAGATTGTTCTGGTGCAAAAACTGGTGCAAAAGGTAGTGTACTCTAAGTTTGGTGTATATAACATCGAGAATGACAAGCATTGTCATTTTATGTGTGGAACTGGTGCAAAAATTGAGAAAATAGGTAGTCATATGCCTCACACATGCCCTCAATCTGATATCTAGTGTATATGAATTATGAGACTGAGTAATAACAACTGAAATTTTGAGCAAAAACTTGTGTGTTAACCTGGAACACATGCTGCGCATGTTGCCCCAAATTGAGCAAATATGAGACAAACCTGAGTATTTTTACGGAAACTGATTTTGTATACTTGTAACCATCTTGTATTGCTTGTGATTGTGAGTATTTTTGAAAATGACTGTTTTTTGTTTGCTGGGATAGTAGCGCCCTATTTTGGACATAGCCAACCTATGCCCTTGTCCAAATGGAGCGCTCTTGTCCAAAATTGCTTTCTAGGTATGAAACTTGACCAATTGTGTAAGACCTACAAATTTATGTTTGTGTACTGCATTGTAGGAGCTTAGTCTCTGAGAAAAGCCATGTGTATGCCCCATCTATTGAGGTGAGTTGTTGAGCCTGCGCAAGAGCTTAACTCAAAAGAAAAAGTTATGTGAGAGATGTTATGAAAAGATGTGAATCTGAATAGTAATGATAACATGGAGGAGCATGGCATCAACATATATAAACTGAGCAAAGAATTGCAATGTAAGATGCATGTGTAAACAAGTGTACGTAGTGTCATTGTCAAGATAGATGTTAGCAATGAAGCACGTACAGAAGTGATCAAAACTAAGTACTGAAACTGATTAGAACAACTCGGGGAGGGATGCGTGATGTTGATCACAACATTTGAAACGGAAAAGATGCATGATGTCCATGGCATTGAAAACTAAACAAAAATATCAAATAAGTGTCTCATGGCCATGACGCACACAAAGAGTACATGCAAAGTTCACAATGCACACAATAGAAGGCCAAGGGGCCATATACAAAGGACATGTTCAAATGTCACTCACACGCATAGAAACATACAATAGGCCTAGAGCAAAACACAAGGACATGTTCAAATGTCCATAATTGAAAACAAAGAATACACACGACATAAAACAAGAAAAACAAACTTGAAAAGCATGCAAGAATATAGGTAATTCATAACATCAGAATATTTAGTAACTTAGGTATTTAGTAAGATAGCAATGTGAATGCAATTCAACAATATCGATAGATTTTACATAGTGTAAGGAACTAGATATTAATAAAAAGGAATAGCCAAAGAATTATAGGCCCTGTGTATAAAATGTCCCTAGTGAGCTTGCTGGCAAGCTGTAAGAGGCCTATGTTTGGTTTGGATCTAAAAATTGATAGCCTATGCTCACTAGGACAAGACTGGAGAAATAGGACAAGGGCACAGGGCGCTACTATCTAAATAGGGTGTTGTTTGTTTGCAATTTTATGAGTCTATAACAGTAGTACCTCCTGCAAGTGTCTCTGTAGATGGCAACTTGTATGCTATGCATTCACTCATGTGCACTTGTGAAACATATATGATATGAATCTAGATGGAAATAAGTACTGAATAATTGTGCACAAATTAACTGATATAAATAGACTACACAAATCATAGATAGGTCTTATTTTTGAATTTTCTGGAATATATATTTTTTTGTATTTTTGCATATATATGAGCTGAAAGTAAATAGAGAGAGAAACTAACCTATGAGTCCTATAGGGGACTCACAATCAATGGGTCATGTGTCTAGGATATGAATGGTGACCTTTTGCGAATGGAAGTGCCATATTGCTGTGACTGAATTGAGCTAAATTCTGAATCTGAATGTTGGTTTCCCTCTGTACTATAAGAAGCACTGTCATAACAATGATCTGTTGTATACTGCACATGTTGTGGGTCATGGTGAACCTTAGGGCTTTTGGGAACCCATTGTGGAGTGTATGAACCCTGTGTTGGTGTCCTTTGTGAGACACCTTGAGTGCTGCGTAATATCAATTTGGGGCGCATAGGAGTAGAGAGAGTCTCTCTATAATCTGTGACAAACCTCTGCTGAAGTGGCCTTTCAAGGATAGGCATCCTTGGAAGGGTAGATACCTGGTTTTGTATTTTCAGAACAAGTTGAGCCCTTTTAGGTGTCTCAACTGCAATTTGCAGTGTAGGAACCATATCTATCTATGGTAGGGGGTATTCATATGGGATGTCCTGAATTGTGATGACCTCATTAGCATAGATATACTTCAAACACTTTTGAATTGTAGAAGGAATTGCATGAATCTACTGAATCCAAGGGTGTCCCAATAATATATTGAAGACCCCTGCACTGGGTACGAATGTAAACCTGGTGTGACCACATGTGTTGGATCAACTTGTAATGGTAATGTAATCTCACTAATGGAGCTCTGAATGTGACCATTGAATCGTCTTATTACCATGGTTGTGGGAAGCAAATCTTGATTTGTGTATCCAAGATGATTAAGAAGTGTGATTGTACACATATTCACACTTGAACCATTGTTGACCATAACACTCTGAATAGACTGGTGATCGATGTGTGCGCAAATGAACAAAGATTTCAAATCCACATCATCATCTACTAACTCGTGCTCTACAAATGTGATGAGTGGCCTAGAGGGCACTGATGTATGGTAGGTACCAATGATGCCATTCAAAGGATGCAATGCCTCTGTATGAGAATGCTATGGAATTGGAGGAGCGTGTGCATTGTATGCATAATGCACTCCTAATGTGTCTGCTGTCTCATTAACTATATGTGTAGGAAAAGGATCACTGAATATTTTCATTGCTTTAGTTTCACTTGGCTGTGCTTTTGAACTGTTTGTAGGTGTGCCCACATCAATGATGTTTGCATATATCAAATCCGAAATCTTGTGCCTCAAATTGATGCATCTTTAGTATTGTAGCCTAGTGCCCTGTGAAAATCACAAAAGGCATTATGATCAAAACTTTTTGGAAGAGGCTTATTCACATCAACCTCTTTAATGGGAGGAGAGATGAGATTGCATTCCAATAGTGTTTTGAGGACCTTATATGGAGCTTCTGGTAGATTGGTAAATTGTCTCCTTGGAGGAGCTGATAATATAATGAATGGAGTTGGTTCTTAAACTGTGTGTACTATTGCCTTTTGATCATTCATATTATTAGTTGGCCTCACCTTCTATGGCGGCTTGCTTGAATTCTTTGTATTTGAATTTGTATGGGTTGCATACTTAAGCTTATTCATGGCCAATAATTTGACTTCTCTTTACTTTACTACATGGCAAAAATTTGTGAATGAGAGACTTCTTAAACATGATGGACTCATGTAGGGGTGGAAGTAAGCTTTGCTTAAAGATATCTTGTAATTCTTTGTCTGCCATAGGACTTGTCATTTTAGATAGCATTGCCTTGTACCTTAAGACATATTCTACGATAGGCTCATTAGATTTTTGTTTGAGTTGAGCAATCTAAGCATATGAAATATTCTCACTGATGTTGACTGAAAAATGTGCTAGAAACATATCGGCCAATGGATTGAACGCATGGATCGATTGATGTGGTAAGTCATTAAACCATTGTAAAACATATTCCTCTAGACCCCTTGGCAATAACTTGGTCAACACCCTGTCATTGGACACACAGTCCAAACATGCTGTGTGGAATGCTCTCAAATATTGTTTGGGATCACCCTTTCCATCATACAATGTAAGCTTGGATGCCACAAATCCTGGAGGTAGAGTATATACTGCCATGTGCTATGCCAACAAAGTGTGCAATAAGGTGTGAGAATCAAGCACGTGATTAGATTTCGAAGCACCTTGCTCCAAATGTAGCACCTTAGTTTGTGGAGATTGAATCTCGTGCATAAGGGATTGTACATTGGGAGAAGAACATGTGCTAACCAAAGGTAGTGTTCCTAGTGATTGAGTAGTAATTAGCATATTAGTCTGTTGAAGCCCTTGGGTTGCCCCCATAGTAAACAGTGGTACAAAAGCTTTGTCCATGGAACCCATGGGATTAGAAGTCTCAAATGATTGTGCCATGCTTAACTTTTGATGTCCAAAAGGGTTTGAAAAAGTGTAGGATAATTGAGAGGTTGTTCATGGATTCTTTCTCGAAAACTCTTAATAACTTCCACTTTGTTAAACTTGGGTTATTCATTACCTATATGTGGGAGTACATCGTGGTGTTCATTTTGAGGACCAATGTTATCTTGATCATATTGTTCATGCTCTGAATTAGTGTCAGGGACCTCTATATGCTGGTTTTGTTCATTATCATTTAAAGGTCTTGATATACCCTTGTTCTTATCCATGTTATGTGCCTTATTAAAAGGAATTTGAGTATGCTCAATTGAAATACCACTTAATTTTAACACTTCTTTTAAGAGAGGTGGAAATAGCTTTTTTAGCATGTGCATAAAAAATGAAATGAAAACTTGAAAGATTGCTGATATTAAAGGATTTATGAGATCTGAACCCTAAGACAGCAATTGTAAATAGCAAAAAGAAGGATAAAAACGCTAACAACATCTATGGTTAGGGTCTAGCAACATTCGAACAATAGGCGGCGTGTTCATCAATATGTTTTATCAAGTTTGGCAAATAAATGAATTAATGATAAACTTCTACATAAAATCAGAATGCTACAGATATGCAATAAGTAACACAAACTGATTTGAAACTTACTAAATTTGGAAATATGCTAAAAAGGGAAAGTGCCAAAGAAATACATCTTAGCTGAAAAATCGGAATGCAAGACGTCTAAGATTGAAAATAGGCTGTGACTGTGTTGGCTGAGTATGGATTTGAAACATGGTTTTTCTGGATTTCCGGACAATAGCACTAGATTTGGATGGGGTGTGGTGCACTGGTGTCCTTAGGGAGTGTCGACAACCTGTAGATGATAGCTCTTTGAAACTTCTGTGATAGGTTCGCCTTCGCATGTGCGGGAACCTTCGATCCGTTGGGAAAACCACTATATAACTTCTCTTTTACTTGTAATCGTAGCTCAATAGACCAAGAAGACAAATGCAATCACGGAGTAAAAATGGGTTAGCGGTTGAAGTTTTGCTTGACCTCAACACCCCTTGTGTTGAGCATTGCCTACATTCCAATACTTTGAAGTGGGATTAAATTCCGTGTAGTTCTCCTATGCCATGGTGGTGTGTGTAAAAGATTGGTGTAATGCCAAATACTTATGCAATTATGATGTGATTAAGTGCTTCAACTGTGACTTGTGACCTTGGAAGTGTACTCAGACTTTAGCTCAAGGCTACTAGGGCTGTATTTATTCAGAAATGGGAGAAATAGGGGATTTACTCTCAATGTGCAATTAGAATTCTGGTGCTTTTCAATATGGAAGTCTCTTGTGTGCAAATTTTTTGAAATGTAGATTTATTGTGATCTTTTGGGAATTCCTTCGGATGGGGCTCACTAAAATTGTGGGACGACTTATTATAGGTATTCGAATTTGAGCAACTAGTCTTTATTTGGCGGGAGGGGACTACTAGCAAGACTGGACAATAGCGGGGAGCGACATTGTCCAAATAGGACAGCCTTGTCCAGAGGGCAAGAACAACTAAATTGAAAGTTGGGATTAGTCTCAAGGTGAGTTTAGGTTGTGTTGTCCCCCAAAAATATCACTCATTTTGGGACAACATTTGAACTATTTTGGTCCTACAGACCAAAATTCTCTCTTCCCTTTTCGAAATTTGTCCTGGGCATTCAAATTCCTCATTTTTAAAGCTTCTCAGAAATCTACGGACTCTGCAGGCTTGAATCTACAGACTCTACAGGAAAAGAGAAATCTACGGACTCTGCAGGCCAAGTTCAATGGGTTTCACTGGTTGATTTCTACGGACTCTGCAGGAAAGAAGCAAGCTTTCAACACTTAAGGCGATCTCAAAGTTGGTTCAATGATCAGGTTCAACCAAAAGAGTTCAGCGGCAAGCTTCTAAGCAAGGATTGAACCGTTGAACCTTGAACCATTTTGGTTCAACGGGCTCAAGAGGTTCAAAGGTTCAACATCAGCAGCAATGGTTCAACCGCTTCCAGGTTCAAAGGCTTCTACAGTCAGGTTCAAAGGTTTTTACAAGTAGGGTCAATCAAAAGAACAAGTTTCTGAGGCTTGAACCATTGAACCGTTGAACCATTGAACCACTTTGGTTCAAAGGTTCAATGGGTTCAAGGTTCAACAGGTTCAACGCGTTTGGTTCAACGAAGATCAAAAGGACTCAGCCAAATCAAAGAGAATGACCCGATTGAACCGTTGAACCAAAGCTTGGTTCAACGGTTGGTTCAATGCTTCGGTTCATTCAGTCGGTTCACTCAGTTGATTCAATCAAAGCTTGGTTCATCGGCTTGTTTCAAAGCTTGGTTCATTGGCTTAGTTCAAAGCTTGGTTCAACGGTTGGTTCAAAGGAGCGGTTCAATGCAAAAGTTCAAAAGAGTCTCCCGAAGGACAAGTGTCCTTGCAGAGGGCACTTGGTCGACAAAAGCACCCTTCGGAAGGGTCGTTTTCGAAGAAGCCGCAAAGGTAAGTTCTTTTAGAATTTTGTCTAAGGCAGTCGAAAGACAAAGGGATTTCCTTCTGGAAAAAGACTAAGGCAAGAAACAATTCTTTCGGACTTTTGTTCGAAGGAATTCGGGAAAGAAGTTGTGGGAGGAAAGCCTGAAGGAATTTCCAAAGACAAAAGGCAAAGCGATTGGAACAATTCCGCGGACTTTTTGTCTGCGGGAAATTGTTCGTGGACTTTTTGTCCGCAGGAAAAAGTCCGCGGAAAAAGTCCGCGGGAAAAGTGTTCGCGAAAAAAACCCGCCGGAATAAAGAAGCCCGAAGGCCATCTGAAGACCGCCCGAAGGGCAGATACCCTTGCGGGGGGCTCTTTCCAACCCAAAGCGGTTCATTTCTTAAGGCTCGAAAGGCAGGTCCCCTCCAGGAAAGCTCAAATGACAAAACTGAAGGAATTGCCGAGGAAAGTGACGTGCCCGCGGACGTCAAAGTTACGACAATGAAATAGCCATTGATCCTTGTAGTTTTAAATCTACGGACCCGAATGCATTCAAAAGCTTTGAGGCCAAGATCAGCATGAAGCGATTAAGGAACAGAGCATCAAATTGAATCCAGGACCCGATTCAATTAACCAGAAAAGGAGGAACGATGAGGAAGGACTAGAAACATTTGCACATCAAATATGTTTCTAGAAGTAGACCGCCAGGTGGATATTGAAAGAGGCAAACTTTCAATAGCGTGACTTGTTTCTCTGCATTGAGAAAAACAAATTGGTAGATGCCCCTAAATTCCAGCCTGTTTTCTTAACAAATTTCAATGCAACATGATGTGTTACTGTTCCCGAGTCCTTCTTGAAGAGGCTATATAAGGGACTCTCTTTTATTGTAAATGGATCTCTTTTTGACAATCAGAAACGAAACTTTGCCCAAATTGAAAGGCATTACTGAGACTTTGAGCTCAGATTGTTGATCATATTTTGTTATTGGAATTAGAAAGCAAGTGACTTTTCAGACTTTGTGCTATAATATCTTTGTTGTTGGGAAAACTATTCTTATGTCTTTTTCCTTGATATATTTTCTGTTCCTTTAATTCAACAAGCAGAATTAGTGAAAGTAGTCAGGAAGGTGTCCTGAAGTCAACTATGGAGAGACTTTGTGCCCCCATAATTGCCTTTAGTGTGTCTTATTTTCATTTCTGTGTAAAGGACCTTGGGATGACTTTGTGCCCTCATTGTCCTTCGTATCTCACTCTTGGGCAATTCAGGTGGAGACTTTGTGCTACATCTCAATTTGCTGGTTACTACGTCCTTAGTTACATTTTGCTTTTACTACCAGGGGTATTCTTGTGGCTTGCTGAATAGTACTTTTGAAAGAAGAGGAGTGCTTTCTATCATTTCCCTTGAGTTTTTCCTTTGATTTGCACGCATCATCTCTGAAGAAAGAGAGATGGATGGTTTGTCCTACCCTTGAGCATTATTTTTTGTTTATATATATATATAGCATATCCATAGGGAACCTCCCCTTGATGAGAGGAGAGATTAGTCCCCTTTTGATGTGGTAAATCTACACATTTGGACGACCAATCTTCCTACTTTGGCTGATAAGACCTATTTTGTTTATCAATACACTGATCGACAAAATATTCAACCAACAGGTTGCTTAGAATGCTGGATAGGGCTATTTTGGGATCATTGGTTGTTTGTGGGAATGGGTCATCTGCAATAGGAGTCAAGGACCGTGGAATGAGGCATGAGCTAAGTGCATAAAAGGAGTGGTCACAAGTGCACTATTTTCTCAAGAAATGTTAATTTACGTGTCTACAATATGCAGATCAAAAATTCTTGTGGCGCCATTTTTCTAAGTATAATGTTTATTGAATCTGCCAGTTTGTATGTAAATTCCACTGTTGACAAACCTTTTGGACTTTGAAACTTGCAACAAAAGAATTGAAATCAAATTGTGATCAAGTATTTGCATGGGGCCTTATTTCAATATTAGTGGATATATGGAAATTATTAGATAATCATAAACAAAATCCGATTGCCTCATCTATTTTTCTTTTTAATTAAATCTGGCTGCCTCGTCTATTTTTCTTTTTTATTACAAGTTGTTCACATCAAAACACAGTTATTGATTTGAAAAGTTTTGAATATGGAGTATGTCAGATTGCAGTTCAATTTCAGGCCAATGCTTATAATATGCTGGAAGCAACCATTTATTCTCATGAAGAGCGTTCCGTTTCTTTGTAATATGTGGATGTAAAATATTGTTCCAAGTTACATAATTAGTCTTCAGAGTTGTGCCTACTACTTAATCTCATTGATAATGTAAGAATTAATGGACTGGTCTCTTTGTTATTATGAGTTATAGTTGACCATCAATGCTTTCATTGAAGTCAATTGTGTGGCTATTGTGTACAACATGCTGTAAAGTAGCTAGAACATATTGATCTGATGCATTTATTTCAATGCATATCATACTAAAATGGTCGGAGTGGTTAAAAAATGCTGATGCTGTATGGGTCTTTTTCCTAGTGTAGTGTTTTTATTTAATATGTTTGACAAGCGCAACACTAATGATAAATAAATGATTAGGTGGGAAGTTTTGGAGCAGTTGGGAATGATATGTCAAGCACAATGATGCAGAAGTTTTGGGATTCAGCTCTAGCATTAGACCCGGTGGATTATGATGATGACTCTCACAGGTATTAGTGGCACATTAAGAATGCATGTGTTTTTACTGCTGTAGAGCTTGATCTGCTAAATTGATAAAACTGATTTCCTTTCTCCTTAATGGATTATTTTGTTATGCAGTGATGTATCGGTAAGGATGGCATCTGAAACAACTGAAACAGGGAAAATTGGGTACCCATCTGTGGGTCTGGGAAATTCTTTTGCTTTTAAACTAGAGGATCAGAAAGGCCGGGTTCATAGGTTTAACTGTGGTATGCACGACAATCACTGAATTATGTTGGAAAAATCATGTTCCTGAATTTATGGACCGAGGTTATTGTGCATATGCTATGGCCTTAGATTTATTTTCGCTATGCGAATAGGTACGGAGAGTTTCACAGAACTCATATCTGCAATCATTCAGCGAGCAGGAGATCACATTGATCGGGCTCATCTGCCTCAGATTTTGGTATGTCATAGTTTTAATAGACCTGTAGCCTATGCTTATGACTTTGGCATGCAGTGTAAACAAATCTCAGGTGAAATTATTGTGGCATACTTTTACTCGAATTTGATATATAAGATTTAGTTTCACACTTGGGGTTCTTTATTGCAGTATGAAGATGATGAGGGTGATAATGTTTTACTTGCAACAGACAGTGACCTTGTTGCAGCTGTAAAATATGCTCGGTTAGTTGGATTGAAGGTAAATAGAAAGATACACTTATGTTTTCTGTTCATATAGTGCATTTTCAGCAAAATAATACTTTTTTATAGGGATTTTCTTTTGAGGTCTAAATCCAGAATATTTTTGTAGCATCCTGAGACGTGAACCATGATTTGGGATGCTAGCAAGACATTTTCGTCCAATATAAATGAGATTCTAGGGGATTTTATGCTAGCTTTTGTGTTATTTATATTTAATGGTGGATTTCCATTATTAGTTTGTGAGATTTCTGCATTCAATTATTTTCCGTCATTTTTGTGGCCTTTATTGTTTAACAGTTTTGCAACTACAGGACTCAGCCTTCTGGCAAAAAAAGGAAAAATTGAATGTTCAAGAGACTAGTTTCCACCACAATTCATGAGTCATGACAAAGTACACATTTATATTGGGAAACAAATTTAGTTCAATAGCTTTGCAACTGTTAATTGTGGCCTGTGGGTAAAACTCAGTTCCAGCTAGGTTTGGGGATGGGAGACGAGTTTCTAGGAAGGCTAGAGAATACTCCCCATTTCAAGGGAATGCCACAATTGATAACCGTACATAAATGTATGAAACATACAAAAGGTAAACTTATACAAACACATGTATTAATTGCAAATACATATTTTTAATCAAATAAATCATAAAACTTTTACATACGAAAATAGAAAATTGTTAAGATAGGTGAATCATTGATTTTCTCGTTATTGTCACATCATGATCACACTATAGGCTTATAGCAGAGGACACATATTGCCACAGTTAAAAGACTTGAATGAACGTTTTTCTTTATACTTATCTGATCCTCTCTTCAGTTTTTTGACAAAATTGGTTTTTTCACCATTAGTCTCCTCAGAATCGAGCACAGAGGTTTCTTCTTTTGCAAACTTTATTGCTTTGAAGGCTGCTTCTCTCTTGACCGTGTCTGTCTCTCCCATCCTCATTTTGTACGCTGTAAACGTTTCATGTAGTTCGTCCACGGTAAGCTTGTCCAAATCTCTCGCTTCTTCAATAGCTGAAATATTGGAGTCGTATCTTGATGGAAGGGATCTCAGAACCTTCTTGACAATAGTCGATTCTTCTATTGTTTCTCCAAGTCCTCTTATGGCATTGACTATTTCATCTACCCTGAGGAGGTAGTCAACTATCTTCTCTTCTTCATTCATCTTCAGACTTTCAAACTATCCTTTGTGTGTTTGCAGCTTGGCCTGTTTCACTTTGTCGTCTCCTTCGTAGATACCTTTTAACTTATTGCAAGTGTCTTTTGCACTCTGACAGTGCATAACTTTGACAAACTCGGAGTTTGACAACCCACAAAGAATAGCGTTCTTTGCTTTGGTGTTGTTCTCATAAGCCTTTTTAGCCGCCTGATCAACAAGAGTTACAACAGGTACTGCATAACCATTTACCATTGACATCCATACATCAAACCCTAGGGAAGACAAGTATGCTTCCATTCTTATTCTCCAAAAAGCATAGTTAGACCCATCGAACAAAGGAGCCTTGTTTGATGAAGATCCTTCTTGACAGGTCATTGTGTTCACTAACCACGATCTACGTGAGTTGATTAAGCTTCTCCTAAGGAACTTGCACATTTATACCAATTGTTGAACACACTATCTACTTAGAGGTGGGGGGAATCAGTAGATGAGCTAAAGCCTAGTTCTTAAAAACTTTTAAACAAGATACAAAATGTATATGCAAAGTAAAGAACAAAAGTAGAGATCATACACACACACAAGAATACTCAACACCAGATTTTTACATGGAAACCCAAAGGGAAAAACTACGGTGAAAAAAGCTGCTAGAAACTACTGTTCTAATTTAGCCTCACATAAAAGATGTCTCACAAACAAATCTCACTGGTTACATTCAAGAGCACCCACTTTAAGGAAGCACCAACTTCCTAACTAAACACCAACTCAGTTTTTCTGATGGCACCAACCTATCAGAGATATGAAGCTACAACTTCAGAATACAAAAGAGATTCAAAATGAATCTTGTTTAGTTTCTCTGTTACAAGTCTGGTCTGTAACTGCACCTTCACGCTATGTGCCTTCTCATCTTATCTGCCTCTTTCTCTGTGTCTAGATATCTTCTATTTTGACACACTTTATTCTCTTTGCCTTTTTACGTTGTCTGCATATGTCCTCACTCGACAATTTTTGAGTTAACACTCTAATTATTATCGCCACAGCAACAAAAGACGCTTTCAAATGTTCTGTTCGTAGCATATATAGACAAATGCGTCTTAGGGTTTTCTATCTGTAAAGTGTTCACACTTCAATTGCTCTTAACTGGTTCAAGCTTCTGATCGGTATTCAATGTGACTTTGACTTCGTGTCTCGATTCATGCTTCAAACGACAATGTTCAAATGTCTTTACTATCTTTGGCATCTGCACTTCTACTGTTCTTAACTGCGCCGCTTTCTCGATCAATTAGATTAATTAATCTCGAGCTCCGTGAAGATATATTGAGTTCATCCCCAGTTCCAGTTGTTCCTTTACAGACAATTAGAACACATTAAATGCGGGCTTTTTATTTCTTTTGTCGTGCCAAGTTCACGTTCTTTTTTTTGTTGGATCTTTCCTTATGACCTCTTGACACTTGTCAAATGCGCGTGCAGTCGGAGGGTAATCTGGCTTTGCTTCGCACCATTAGATCTAATTCACCGATCAAGCGCGAGCTGATGATATTTTAAAGCAACATGTATTTTAATTCTTGCTTTGTCATTAACCATTGAGCTTCTTTTCTTCCCTTTTCGCATCTTGTTGCTTTCTATATGATGGGTTCGCTTCCGCTCCTTTCGATTGTCCTCGATATGCTCAATCTTTACCCCTTCTATTGTGCGTTAAACTTCAGCATGTTGGCGTGATCTTATTTTCTTCGGCATTCTTTTAATGCTCCTTGCAACATTGATCCTTGTAGACTTGCTCGTCTTTTAACCTTTAATTCATTCGGAAGGTTCCTTTATACAAATCGTTGCAGGCCTGTGTCTTTGGGACAATTTCCGCAGACTTTTTGTTCGGGTCCATTTCATCTTGAAGTGTCCTCCAATTTTTCCGAAAGAATTCGTTATTGGCTTCTATTCGGAAGTGTCCTTCGGAAATCTTCCAACGGTCCTCATACTCTTCAGATTCTCTGCAATCCACCCTTTGGCTTTTCTGCAAGTGTCCACATACCCTTCGCAACAATCAAAAGATACCCTTCAGACTTTTTGAAAAGGTCCACTTGCCCTTCGGAACGTTCAAAAGATACCCTTCAGACTTTTTGAAAAGGTCCACTTGCCCTTTGGAACGTTCAAAAGATACCCTTTGGACTTTTTGAAAATGTCCACTTGTCTTTCGGAACGTGCAAAAGATACCCTTCGGATGTTCTGAATGTACCCTTCGGATTTTTGTTAAGGGACAATTTTCTGAAAAGGACATGACAATTTTTTCGAAAGAATTTTCCTTGATGCTTTTTCCAAAAGGATTCCTCCGAAGGAATTCTTCAAGACTATTTCGGGTTTTCCATCCTTCTTGACTTATGTACGTAAGAGAAGTAAAGCTACTCAGAAATCCCGATTGCCTCTTCTAAACCCTTTCGGGTTTTTGACATTACTTGACTTATCAACTTGAGAGAAGCAATCCCTGTTCAAAACCCCAATTACTTTGTCTAGACCCTTTCGGGTTTTTAACTTTACTTAGCTTATCAACATAAAGAAGTAACGTGCTTGCAAAACCCTGATCACCTCTTTGTTGGACCCTTTCGCGTTTCCCACTTTGCTTAGCTTATAAACATAGGAGAAGTAAAGCTATTCTGGAAACCCGATAGCCTCCTCTTAGACCAACTTGGGTTCTTATCATTGCTTGACTTATAAAATTTAAAGAAGTAAAGTCGTTCCAGAATCCCGACCAAGTATAGTCACTTTAGAACCCCAAACAACTCCTCGACCACTTCGGGTTTTCGACTTTGCTTTACTTATTAACATGAAAAGGTCTAGACCAAGTAATTTAACTTTACTTAGATTATCAACATAAATAAGTAACGTCCTTGTGAAACCCCGATCACCTCTTCGCTAGACCCTTTCGCGTTTCCCACATTGCTTAGCTTATAAACATAGGAGAAGTAAAGCTATCCTGGAAACCTGATAACCTCCTCTTAGACCAACTCGGGTTCTTATCATTGCTTGACTTATAAAATTTAAAGAAGTAAAGTCGTTGTAGAATCCCGACGAAGTAAAGTCACTTCAGAACCCCAAACAACTCCTCTAGAACACTTCGGGTTTTTGACTTTGCTTTACTTATAAACATGAAAGAAGTAAAGTCGTTCCATAAACTTGGCCAACTTTATTAGACTAGTTCGGAGTTTCGAGACTGCTTTACTTATTTTATAAGTAAGAGCACTTCACAAACCCAATTTACTCCACAAGTCTACTCAACTCAACCTTTGGCATTAATGCATGATCATTTTCAATCTCAATGACATCAATGACATCAACCTTTGACATCAATGACAATTCCATGCTGCCTTAGACAGGAATGACAATTCTGCAATCCTCAAATTGCTTTCTGGATCATGATATTCAACCTGTCAACTGTCTCCTTGCTCAAATTGCCAACAAAGGAGTACTCAACATGATCAACCCCGTAAAGATATCAAAAATGTTTGGGTAAGATTACAATTCCTACACGTGATGGATCTAATAAATGTTCTGCCAAGTCTTGGTTACAGAAGCTAGATAACTACTTATCATTGAATCCGATGTATGAAGAAGAGACAATCAAATTTGTTGCCCTTCACTTGGAAGGAGTGGCCCATGAGTGGTGGTATCATGGTATGGTCACCCAAGGGCACAATTCCATTACCACATTGGAAGAATTCAGCCAAAGGTTGATAGAAAGATTTGACATAAAAGATTCAGAGATCCACTTCAGAAAGTTAGCTCAGCTCAAACAATATAAGATAGTGGACAGCTATATTGTTCTATTCCAAAGATTATCAGGTATGTTTCTTGATGTGATAGGATGGAAACTTATAGTTCTATTTGTAGGACTAATTGAACCACTCAAGGGTTTGGTAAAAGCCTTTGATCGTCAGTCTTTGCAAGAAGCTATTAAGAGGGCTTTACACTTGGAATCTTCAGCACCCAAGAACAAGTTCTTTTCAAAGACACCACCTATTGGGCAATAAGAGACATCAACTTTTGGGCAGCAAAATAAACCAATTTAGCAAAATGTTTCTTGGCATAAAGAGTTGTCACAGAGATCAAGTAAAGATGTAGAGACTATAAACGAGCTTAAAAGAAAAAAATTGTGCTTTACTTGCAAGAATCCATGGGAGCCTGTCACAAATGTGTTTGGCAAGGTCAGATGCATTACATAGAGGTGATATCAGATGATGAGTTAGAAGTAGAGGAACCTGAACCAGAAATTGAAGTGAAAGAACCGGAACTTGAAAGAAATGGAGAAGAAGATATTTTTGGAGGCACCCTTGCCACACTTTTTGATGCTCCTAGATATCAACCTTTTGGAGTTCATGAAGTTTTGCATGGATATAAAATCATAGTGCTAGTTGATAATGGGGTAACGCGCAACTTTATAGATGAGGGATTGGTAGCCAGAAGAAGTTTGAAAACATAGGAATTTGATGGGTTCAATGTTATTGTAGCTGATAGTTTTACTATCCCTTGCACCAAGAGAATTCAACAATTGGATATTACACTTGGCAGACACAGGGTGCATGATGACTTCTATGTTGTGGGCATAGGAGAGACAAATATGGTATTAGGTGTGCAATGGTTACATTCCCTTGGGGAATTCACTCAGAGTTATCAGACTATGGAGCTGAAATTCAAATAAGAAGGAAAAGAGGTAGTGCTTTAAGGTATTGCAAATGGAGCCCCTAGAGTTGTCACAACCAAGAGGATGGAAAGATCATTTTGTAGAGGACAAGTAGCAGGGGCAACAATATGCTTGATTTTAGATGGCATTCAGAGCTTCTCATTGTATGGTAAGCTAGATAAACACCATTTTGATATTCAAATTTTTCTGAATAAATATAGAGTGGTGTTTAGTTATTTGTCCCTAGGATTGTAGCCAAATGAAGGAATGCAACATAGGATATGTTTGGATTCAAGCTCCAAACATGTTAGCCACCTCATGATGCGCAAAGGAGAAATTGTAGAAGTCAAATTTCAGCGACAAGAAGAAGTTTGCCACCAAGTACAAGCCAAGGTTATTGCTATCAATAATCAAAAGAAGTTCATTTCAGCAGATGAACTTCTAGGGTAATAGGATTAGTGGTAAATGAATCATTGTTCCAGGTATTAGGTACTGGTAGGAAACAATTTGTTGATCAATTTGGATCTTCATTAAGAAGCACTTTCAATACAAAGGAACTAGTGAAACAAGTCATTGATGATAAACAAAGGAGGTCATGCGATTCTCAAGGAAAATGGAATTCAAGTCTAGAAACATGGATAGCTGGTATTGCTGTAAGTTTACAGTAGACATTTGTGTTCATAACAGAAAAATAAAGACCTTAAGATCTCCAGAACTGCAAAGACTAAATACTAGAGGTAAATTCCAAGTGCAATCAGATGAAAGGAATCATACACAACAAACATTAGGTAGTCCTACTGCATCCAATCATACAGAGAAAGTTGGAGTTGAAAATAAATTATATCATTTACAACATGAATTTGGCAATCAACCTAACTTCATGAATTTTGGTTTATAGTCTAGTTTTAAATTCTTTGATGCAACCATAAATTGTAAAGAAAAAGCATTTGATGTAGGTAATGAGGGTGCAATATTAGATGGATCCATTTGGAATTGCAAGTTCCCAAGGATGAATTCGGATCTAGGTATTACAAAGATGGTCATTTGGGGAGAAAGTAGTTGAGCTTGCAATTGCTTGAGAGCAGGGGATTTTGGGAAGGGCAGACTGTCATGTCCCCTTTTCAGAATTAAACTGATCAGAAGACCCATAGCCTATTCCTTATTTCTCATAGGCTAACGGATAAAGTTATGGAAATAATTTAATAATATTATTTTAAAGTCATCCTAAAATTACTATATTTTATAACATGGAAAATGGACACTTATGTATTATTACTATAAAGGGGGCCAAAAAGTAATATCTCATCTAAAAATGTTTTATATGCTTTTAGGGTTAGGGCAACTGGAAAAATTGAATTATAAAAGAAGCGCTGAGCTCAAAAGGATTATCATTCATTATTATTGAAATTAAAACCCTATCCCAGAGTTTGGGGTTTTGTGTTCAACTTATCCATCTACAAAAACCCTTCGGTGTATATGCTTTGAGGACGAAAACCCTCCTATCCTTCCTGGTGATTCCATTTAGGGATCATATTTGTGCTAACAGATTAAGATTAATTCCAATTTTTAGTTTTGGAAGGTGCTACAGTATCGATGCTACAATACTGTCACTACAAAACGATTGCTACAGTATTCAGTTTTCAGTCGATTGAAGATTGCTATCAATTTCCAGGGTTGTGTGAAAGTTTGAAGTGTTGTATCATCTTGGGCATTGCTATACCATCATTTACACCCTGTCGTAGTGTTATCCCAGTCAACATTTATTTTCTTATACCCGTTGTTGCCTTTATTTGGCTACTTGTATACCATTTGGGGGGTGCCAAGATAGACTGCAAGGAAACTTTTGCATGCTAAGTGGCAGCTGTGCAATTATAGGTAGAGTGGAGGTTGTTGCTTTTCACTTTTAAGAGCTACCATATCAATCCAGCTTCAAATCATGGAGTTGAGGACAACTACATATTAAATTCAATATATTCATTCATTATTGACTGTTGTACATTGTGATCACATTGTGGATTAATTTGTGTAAGGGTTTGTTGTACATCAGCAATTGGATTTCATCTTTCAAGTAAGGATTTTGGTTATATTTGTACTTTGATTATTGCAATAAAGATTATAGCGGGGTTTTGTGTTTCAGTATTGCATATTATTATTTAGAAAAGGAATTCACAAAAACTTCAGAATTCTTATAATTACTAAAAAGGGACATTAGAGCACTGTTTTGAAGATTGTAATTTCATGGAAGGGATGACCACAACAATATGCCTTGGAGATTTAATGGTCCTACTTTCATTGCTTGTGGGTGCAAACCCTGCTTCCAGTAACTTACTTGGTTCTTTGTCTGAAGCTCCAATAAATTGCTTTGATTGATTTGTTATGCCTAACAGTGAAGACGTGAGCAAAAAGGACACAAAACGGTAAAATGGCATCATGATTAGAACAAAACATCGTGATAAGACCCAACAGATTTACGGGAACAATTTCAAAACATGTAGGGCATGCAATCGAAACCCGACATATTTACAAAAACAACTTCAAAACATGCAGGGGATGCACCAATTAGGGCACGGTCGTGAGTTAAGCGCGAGTCCATTGTAGCCAATGACAAGACGCTCAGAGTTCCATTTTATTCATCAAATAAAAAAATGAAATTGAATTTTAACTAACCAAAATTGATTAAAAATTGCATTTTTGGACCTGGATATGTACCAAGTATGCACAAGGTATCGCAGGTGCCTTGCGGGTATGCCTATATACGTTCTGGGATGTATCCAGGCATACCTGCAGGGTCCCTGCAGTACCTTGTGCATACCCAAGGTGTATTCCTATGGGATATGTATTTGGTAAGTATCATATCCCTATATGTTGCCCTGTAGGGACATATTCGGTAACATAGTTTTGCTCTATAGTCAAGAAGATTGGCTTAGAAGAGCTCCATGAAAAAGAATCTGAAAGTGGAGAAGAGTCCATGGGTGAGCATGAAGAAAATGGATACTAGGGTAAGGCTAAGGTAAAATCTGAACATACCCCTTTCAAGGTTGAAACAAAATTTGAGAGTAAATGCTTTGAAGGAAAAGTAGATGTAGAGATTCTAGATAAGTGGCTGAAGCAAATGGATGTAGACCATCGTATTAGTAATGTCATAGTTATCGGTGTAATCACATATTATGTGGTTAATGTTTATGTTGTTGGCATTAATGACTCTTGTTGGTTGTGTTTTGGTGTTGACGTTTGTGTCAACCGCTAACCATAAGTTAATTGTCTTATAAATAGAAAGATATATGTCGGAAGGCATGCTTGTATGAGGTCCTCCCTGTATTGTATAGATTGTATTGAGACCTATCTTTTATTAATACAAGCTACTATTGTCTGGATACACGGTATGTTTTGCAATTACTACTCTTGTATGCTTCTTGTTAGTAGTTTAGTATTTCAGTAGACTTTATCTATACTACCTTTTGGCACCATTGTTGGGGATTTGATCATGGCTCTTATGCTGTCCATTTAGGGTTCCAAATTCTCAACGGCTCTTTCTGCTATCTTACCTTTTTATCTATAATGGAGGTAACTAAACCACAAAAGATTTATTTTGCATGTCTCAAGGTGGAAGGTCATGCTCTAGTTTGGTGGGAAACCTACCTAGTAGCATCCAAAAGGAAGAAGCTTGTTGTAGATAATTGGGATGGTTTTAAAGATTTGTTGCATAATATTTTTTATCCAATTGGGCATATAACTGATCAAATTATTATGTGGCAGTATTATAGGGAAGGACAAGGTCAAAGTGTGCAGGATTATACTATGGAGTTCCGTAGATGACGGTGCTCATGGGCTCAGACTTGGAAGAAGAAGACAATTTGACCGAATACTTGGGTGGTCTTTGTACTCGATTGAGAAGGCAGGTCATGTCAAGTAAGGCTCAAGATCTTGATGAAGCGAGCTTGCAAGCATACTACATCGAGGAAGAAATGAAGCACAGACAGGGTGAATATTTAGAGCAAAATCCATATGCAAATCAAGTCAAGAAAGATAAAAATCAGTCTTACAAGACCTTCAAGAAAGTTAAATGGAAATGTAAGAGGAATGCCACAAATTTGCATAGTTGTAGGATCCTAAAAACCACTGTAATCATTGAGTTATAGATGGTCAAACTGATGTGTAGTGTTGGAAGTTACATCCCAAGAATCAGGCCAAGGAGGACTTTAAGGAGTCCATGGCATCTTTGAGCACAGAGGTAGAGATTGAGGACAATTTTGATGTAGATGAGAGGCTTGGTTGCACCGCCACCAACAGAAACATCAAAGAACAAGAAGAGATGAGCAAACTCTTCCAAATCAACATTTAAATAAAAAAGACAAAGGCAAATGCACTTGTTGATATTGAATCTCAATCCAATTTGATTACAGATGTAGTAGTAAAGAAGCTTGGTTACATGTATATGATCATCCGCATCCATATCCTTTGGGATGGATGAAGAGAGTTGTTGAAATTTGTTAGTAAGAATGAAGAGAAATGAAAGTCATATGACACACACACTTGTGTGTGCCCATCTTTTGTTTAAATAATAACTAATTAGTAACTTTAATACCCTCTGTTAATGACTAAATTGGAGAAAAGTTTGTATCGAAATTTTACAAACAAAGTGGGACCAACAAGTTTAGTTATTACATTTACAGGCTACTCTTTAGATATCAATCTGAAATCTATAGTCTAACATTTTGCTGTTGTCCAATGTAGGGATTTCAATGTAGACAAAAATTAAAAAAGACAGCTAAAAACAAAACAAAGATCCATCGTGTGGACATAAGATATATCAAGTTGGGTCGTGTGGACATAAGATATATCATGCTGTCCACCAATTCTCTGTAGAGTGATTCATTGATCGGTGATGAATCATCATTGGTTGATAACTTCAGCCCGACCTCCATAGCTCTGAATCTAGAATCTTGGGGTTGTTGATCAAATGAAATATACTTAGATTGTGGAGCTTGTTGAAGTCCGTATAGGGACTTAATCAACTTGCAAACCAAATGATCATGACTAGGGACCTGAAAACCTTTAGGTTGCACTATGTAAACTTGTCAAAATCTCTATTCAGGAAACCAATTGAGTTGCTATGGAGAGAAGAAACTAAAATGTGACCATCTTTGCAGTAGGAGCAAAAACACAACTCTCCTCATAGTCATCTATGCCTTAATGTTGTGAAAATCCTTTTGCAACAAGACAAACCTTATACTTGTCCAAAGTACCATCAATGTTGCTTTTGACTTCGTCCACCTATTTGCATCCAATGGGTTGTTTAACAGATACAATAAAAAGGTTAGAATTAGAGCAAAATGACTATGCTTTGCTGAATTAACAAACTTGGTTTTGGTCCTCCGAGCTAGTGCCTTTGATTGAGGCATTGTAGCCTCTTGCACAACTAACCGTGCATTTGATTGAGGCATTTCAGCCTCCTATACATCCTGTATAGTGGATTCTCCCTCCACAACTAGTGCATTTAAGTTGATTGAAACAGGGTCAACAATCCTCTAAAATCCACCTTTCCCAATGCCTAGGGCAATTACTCTATTTCGTTTCACATCAGACACAATATACTTCTTTCCAGAGAAATTTCCAACAATGTTGGGATTTTTTGTTAACTGATTAATAGACGAGATTTTTATTCATGCTAGGAACATGCCTAACATTCTTTACTATGATATTTTTAGCATTATTAAACACTATGTGATTATATCCTATTCCCTCTACTACGAGTGATTCCCCATAAGTAGATAAAACTGAATAAAAACTATTTATATTTATAGTAAATGTGACATACATGTCCTTATGATACATTAAATTTTGGATGCACTACAACAATGAACCAACAAGTGATAGCACTATTGTTTGGGTATGATGCCATGATAGCATTCTTTTCCTTAGAATCCCTTTAATCTTCAATTGCTGCCACATTTGCTTGATCTCTTCCCTAAGAAAGAACATATTGTTACTTTCGGTAATCCTTTTTGACATGCCCAACCTTATTTGGTACTAAAAACACTTCCCTTGGTACTTGGAAGATGAATCAACAGGGATATGTTTCCACTTCCCCTTTGACTGAGTAGCAAATATACTCTCTATTTGCTCAACATTGGACTCATTTTCCTATGTCTATTGGCGCTCCTTCTACAACAAATAGGAATTGACCTGATTAAATTTTAGAGTCTGAATTTTTGCCATCAAGTGCCAAGCTATTGAGAACCAGAAGCTATCACCAAGTTTGGATGGAATAGGATGTTGGGAAGACAACCTTCAAGACAAAAAAAGGTTTGTATGAATGGTTGGCACTTTCGTTTGGTTTATGCAATGCACCTACAACATTCATTAGATTAATGAATGTTGTATTATGACCAATCATAGATATATGTAATAGTTTATCTAGATGATATTTTGATTTTTAGTCCTATATAAGAGGAACATCCGACACATTTAAAACAAGTCTTGCAAAAGTTAAATAAAAACAACTTTTATGTAGTATGAAGAAATGTGAGTTTACAAAAACAATCACTCATTTATTTGGGGCATGTGGTTGGAGGAGGAGAATTAAGAGTGGACCCAATATAGATTGAGGCCATCATAAATTGACCCACGCTAAGGAGTGCCACCGAAACAAAAAGCTTTGTAGGAGTAGTACAATACAGGAGGAAGTTTATTTAACTTTCTTCGTGTAGATACTAAAATCCGATTTATATAGTACCTTAGTCTTGTACACTTGACAAATACCTATCATGGTTGCACCTTTTTAGTTTTAGACTTTCTTACTGTCGAAAGGCTCACATTCACTATCTCTATGTCAAATTGCTTATCTCTTAGTTTGAGCATTGTTATTTTGATGACCCAGGCCTTCTGTACTGTGCAAAAAGCTCTAAACCTGATTATTATCCTTCACTGCCAGTTTTGGACCTGTACATATTTTCTAAATCGCTGGACACTTGCGTCCTAAGTGGACACTTGCGTTGACACAAATGTCCACTTTCCTACAAAGTGTCCATTGCCCAAAGTCATCTAATTTGCAAAAAAAACGTATACAAAAGGTCGGCCTAAGTGCTTTAATGCAAAATATTTTCAAAAGGGATTGGTATATATACAAGATCAACCCTCATTCATTCCTCACCTGACAATCACTTACAACTCAAAGACAATATACCAAGAAGCACTCAAGCAAACATTCAAGTAAGCAAATCTACCCTATTTGTCCCTATTTCCATATCAGTTATAAGATCAGTCTTTTTACAGGTCTAAAGCATTCAAAGAGCAACTCATGAACCATATTTGCTAAGTTACAAGTTAGATCACTGTATGTTTTTGCTTATCACATATTGCACCCCTGTGCACACACAAGTCAACATGTAAGGAAGAACTACATCAATCTGAGGCCCTCTTTGGAGTATTGGCTATGTAGGCAATGCCCATTGACAGAGAGATCCGTAGGTTTAGTTCGACACCATGATCCCACTAACCCATTTTTCTCACAATCACTCCGATGGTGAAGATCTAGGGTTTTGATCATTTGATAAAGAGCGACACCATGTGCATACAATCTGAAGACACCAAAAGAAAGGCAACAAAAAACCTAGAAGGATTCAGTTGGTCGCATCTAGATCTAGTCAATATTTCGTACAAGACATCTATGACAAAGTTAGACACTTGCGTCGATGCAATTGTCCAGATCCGATGCAAGCATCTGAGGCCACATAAAAGATATTTCCATAATCTGATGACTATTCTAGGATTATCTTCCAGTCCACTTCCAGATTGTTCTTGTCTAGACGTGCATGCACACATTAAACTAGCTAAGTATCAT
The DNA here is from genome assembly GCA_037957365.1 of Torreya grandis. Classification (NCBI taxonomy): domain Eukaryota; kingdom Viridiplantae; phylum Streptophyta; class Pinopsida; order Cupressales; family Taxaceae; genus Torreya; species Torreya grandis. Next base: position 1,457,596 of record JARHVA010001235.1, on the reverse strand, counting down.
TTGTTTCTAATTTATTGCAATAACTATCAATAACTGTACTTTACTATTTTTAACAATTTCAGTTGTATAGATTCAGAATATTGTTTGTCTGACTTTTCTATTAATGGGCATCCTTGTTAGATTAGTTCACCACCCTTGTGTAAAAGTTAATCTAATCTTCTTAAGCCTAGATACCTACTTAATGTTTACTTAGGGTAAACATTTGGTGAATCAGATATTTGGTCTCCAGACCCTAGTAGACTTAGGATTTCCTGTTTTTTCTCTAATTTCTGATTTCTAACCTGCAAATATTTTAAAATTAGATTTCTTTTCTTTTAAAGGAATTAATCATGAATGTATATATCATTTATTACCATTTCCAATATTTCATCGTAACTGTTTTTTGTTATGCTTCATACATGGGTAAATTAAACAAAAACTTAAGAAATGATAGGAATTAAGTTTATTTCTACAACTTCTTTGGAAATACTAGAGAGCCAATTTCCAGAATGTGCATGCTCCCAACCCTTAGTTCCACCTAGATCCTATTCAAGTGATAGCTACCATCCCACACCCATTATTCGTTCACAACTTATATTGGATTTTGTGGTCCACACCGTCACTACTTGAAAAGGTAAGGGTGCCCAACTTATCTCACCCCCTGTTACTATAGAACAGGTTCCTCTTAAGCCTAAACTTGTTATCATATCAAAAGGATATGATCTTATGGACCAATTGAGCAACAATTATGCTAAAATTTTAATCCTCGAACTCCTAGAGCAATCTACTTTCTACAAGGATATTTTATGCGAAGCATTGTGTGAAATCCGAGTACCAAGTGATATTGAACCAACTTATTTGGTAGATACTATGAAAGATCTCAAAAACAATGCAAATCATATTACCCTTATTCCAAAAGATTTACCATCAAAATATATTATTCATCAAGATTTGTCTTTGTTCATACACGTGAGTATGCATAACAAGGGAATTAAAAGGGCGATACTTAATAATGTTTTGGGCCTAAACATTTGTGGCATGAATTTCTTAACCACCATGGGTATTAGCACCAATCTTCTTAAAAAATTAGATATGCATATGAAAGGATTTGGTAATTCATACAACCCTCCATTTGGCCAAATCACGTTAGATGTGACATTGGGGCAAAAAATGATTCCAACTACATTCCAAGTAATGTCTTAGTCATTGCACTATATCTTACTTTTGGGTAGACCATGGATACCATGGAAGTCGTTCCATCTACATTAGATTGATGTGTTAAATTTATACATGATAGGACCTTTTTCACAATGCTTGCCGATGATGATGTTGAACGCACTATCTACTGAGAGGGGGGTGAATCAGTGAATGAGCTAAACCCTGGTTCTTAAAACTTTTAAACAAGATACTCAAAGTATATGCAAAGTAAAGAACATAACAGAGATCACACACACACACAAGAATGCTCAATACCAAATTTTAACGTGGAAACCCAAAGGGAAAAACCACGGTGAAAAAAGCTGCTAGAAGCTATTGTTCTAATCTAGCCTCATAGAAAAGAAGTCTCACAAACAAACCTCACTGGTTACATTCAAGAGCATCCACTCTAAGGAAGCGTCAACTTCCTAACTGAGCACCAACTCAGTTTTTTTGATGGCACCAACCTATCAGAGAAATGAAGCTGCAACTTCAAAATACATAAGAGATTCATAATGAATCTTGTACACTTTTCTGTGACAAGTCTAGTCTATAACTGCGCCTTAGCTGTGTGTCTTCTCGGCTTCTCTACCTTTATCTCTTTGTGTCTGGATATCTTCTACTTTGACACCTTAATTTCTTTGCCCCTTTCACGCTGTCTGCATATGTCCTCTCTCGACAATTTTGAGTTAACACTCTAATTATTATTGCAGTAGCAGTAGAAAGATAACACGGTTCAAATTATATGTTCGTAGCATATATAGACAGATGCATCTTAGGGTTGTCTCTTTGTAAAGTGTTCACACTTCAACTGAATTTAACCGGTTCAAGTTTTTTATATGTATTCAATGCGATTTTAACTTTGTGTCTCGATTCATGCTTCACTCGACAACGTTCAAAATTTTTTTTACTGTCTGTGGCATCTGCACTTCTACTGCACTTAATTGTGCCACTTCCTCGATCACTTCGAGTTTGCATTCAATGTGACTCTGACTTCGTGTCTTGATTCATGTTTCAAACGACAACGTTCAAATTTCTTTACTGTCTTGGCATCTGCACTTCTACTGCACTTAACTGCATCGCTTCCTCGATCACTTCTGGGCTGCATTCAATGTGACTCTGACTTCATGTCTCGATTCATGCTTCAAACGGCAACATTCAAATGCCTTTACTATCGTTGGCATCTGCACTTCTACTTAACTGCGCCGCTTCCTCGATCACTTCGATTGAAATATCTTGAGCTCTGTGAAGATATATCGAGTTCATCACCAGTTCCAGTTGTTCCTATATAGACAGTTGGAAGACATTGATTGTGGGTTTTTCAAATTCTTTTCTCGTGTCAAGTTCACGTTCTTTTCTTTGTTGGATCTTTCCTTATGACCTTTTGACACTTGTCAAATGTGCGTGTTCTCGGAGGATCATCTGAGTTTGCTTTGCCATTAACCATCGAGCTCCTTTTCTTTCCTTTTTGCATCTCGCTGCTTTCTATACCATGGGTTTGCTTCCGCTCCTTTAGATTATCCTCGATATGCTCGATCTTTATCCTTTGTATTTAGCGTTAAACTTCAACATGTTGGCGTGATCTCATTTTCTTCGACATTCTTGTAATGCTTATGCACCGTTGATCCTTGTAGACTTGCTCGATCTTTAACATGCCTTGTCCCTTTGAGAATGCCCTATAAGACTTCCACACTTTATCTTTAGCAAAGTTGCAAGTGACCTTTCTCTTCGGACAATTTGTTGCGGGCTTTTTGTCAAGGGCATTTAGAGACAATTTTTGCGAACTTTTTGTCCGGGTTTATTTCATCCTGAAGTGTCCTCCAATTTCTCCGAAAGAAATCATCATTGGCTTCTAATAGGAGATGTCCTTAGGAAATATTTTCTTCGGATTTTTTGTCCGCGAGGCATTTCTTCAGACTTTTTGTCTGCGAGGCATTTCTTCGGAATTTTTGTCCGCAAGGGTTTTCTTCGGGCTTTTGTCTGCAGGCCATTACTTTGGACTTTTTGCAATGTTCAAAAGATACCCTTCGGACTTTTTGCAATGGTCCACTTGCCCTTCGAGACTTTTTGAAAAGGTCCACTTGCCCTTTAGAACTTTTGCAACGGTCCACATACCCTTCGGCATTTTTGAAAAGATCCCTTCGGAAGCTTTGAACAGGCCACTTACCCTCCGGACTTTCTGAAAAGATCCATTCGGAACTTTTGTTCGGGACAATTTTTCCGAACGAATTCTCCAAGACACTTTCTCCGAAAGAATTCCAAGTGGCACTCATTTCCTTCGAACACTTTGTTGCGGACAATTTGTCCGACGACTTAGTCAATAATCCTAAAAGAATTCCCTTATTCGCTGTGGGCAATTTGTCCGAGAAAATTGTCTTTACCAATATTTTCGAAAGAATTTCCTCAATCAAATCTGCTCAACTCAAGTCTTCTTGACTTATCCCGATTTCCTCTTCTGAGTAAGAGCACTTTACAAATGTGATTTACTCCACAAGTCTGCTCAACTCAACTTTTGGCATTAATGCATGATTAGTTTCAATCTCAATGACATCAAGGACATTAACCTTTGACATCAATGACAATTCCATGCTGCCCTAGATGAATATGATAACTGTTCAGTCCTTAGACTGCTTTCTATATCTTAATATTAAAGCTGTCAACTGTCTCCTTGCTCAAATTTCCAATAGATGAACCCTTAAAATTTTGCAAAGAGATACCTAAAGTGGCACCACCTAATCAACACATTGCACTTGAGAATATACAAACCTATGAATTGGGTGAGTCAAGCACAATGACTCATTCACCTCACAAAACAAATAAAGTACTAACCATTGAGGTGCACATGGATGCACATCAAGACCAAGAACCATTATCAAAGGAACTTGTAGTACCAAAACCACAAGAAACTCAAACATTTGAGCTTCCTTTGTTGGTAAATATTGAACATCAAGATGGACAAGTGACAAATTGGTATGACAATGATGACGATCTATCTCGTGATATGACAAACGAACACTTGCAAAAACTAAATTGTGATCCACTTGGCTATCTTTCACATAACCTATTCACATCTACAGGTCTTGGTACATATAAGCTAAATCCACTTGCAGAAGATACAAATCCAAATCAAGATAAAGGTAAGGCAAAAATAAAAGATGAACATGTAAATGCTTGTTATTAAATCCATCCCTCTTGGCTTAAAACATTTAGGCAACCTTATAGAGGACCAATGCAAATACACCATGTGAACAATGTGGAGTCCTCTGAAAAACCTCCACAACAGATTATCCAGATCTTAGCAAACGAAGATGGTCTAGATTTAATTCTTCCTATGTTACTTGAGCATCGCATGATATCTTTACCTCCTAATAGAAACACATTGGGCAACAAACTCATTCCTAAAAGGGGATCATTGCATTGTGCTTATCATTGAATCACCGACCATAATACAAATCAGTGTGCGGCATTGCAAGACCATATTCATAAATACAAAGGTGAGGGACACATACGAGTTGTGCCCGAGGAAAGAAAATGACCAAATACTTCCAATCTTTCCACACAAAAGCAATCTTCAAAGCGACGAAGGCATGAAAATCTAATAGTTACCACAAACATCGACAATGTTTATTGCTTACATTTGCAAATCGATACAAACAATTGGGGCACTCTTTATAATGTCTCATACTTACCTACACTAGGGCATACTATCTAGGAGTAAAACATTGTTCTATTTTCCCTGAATTTCTTGGATATCTTTACTTACCTATAGCATGCGGACCTAAATTGATAAATACCATCATATGGGTAATGGATACCAAACTAAATCTCACATTTTGCCGTGGACAATATTGGGAAACTGAAATGGAAGCAATAATTGATACCATCGATATGTGTCTTAATTACAAATTTCAAAAGCAACTAATCTGCATATTGCATAATGGACACAACGATAAACCTATAGAAATGATAGATGGCATTCCTTTACCAGATGATACTGAATCACTAGAAATGATGTGGCATAAACACTGGTGGCAAAAATATGATCTTGGAAAACCATTGGATAGTCATTTATCTTTGGAGTGGGAGGAATCATCTCCTTTCATTCCAATTAAGCTTCGCAAATCCAAACAATGTACATGATTCAACATAAGGTTGAATGGCAATCAAATATTCTAAAAAATACAAAAAATAATCAAATATTCCAAAAAAACAAAAACATTAAAAAAAATAAAAAATACCAAAAAATTTCAGCATGATCCTAGTGGTACTATTTCTTATACATATGTTGTTTGCTCCATGTTAGTAGATAGCATATTATTATTTTCTATATACCCATGTTTCCCGTTTTATTTGAGTGTGATACAAGCATACCCAGATATATGATATATGCACATACATATGTTGGGCCTTCCCTCTACTCACATCATAAGTATGTTGGGGGACATCTACTTCTTTGATCACGATACACCCAATTTATATTATTCTATGATCACTTTCCATTATTATGTTTGAGTTTATATACTTACACATACCTATATACATGCTGATACCTTTCATAGAGGACTCGATATGTTATGTACTTAACATTTTTTACAAACACATATTTCGAAGAACTAGTATGCTATGTTCATGTTGGTTGCCTATATTCCATGCTTTCATTTTATGCACTACCTTGAGTGTGTTCCTTGCTATTAGCTTGCATGTTTGAGAATTTGAATAGGCTCCATTGATTGTGGCCCCCGTGCCTTTGCTTGCCTTTTTGGACATTTGAATGTCATTATTTGTTATATGGACATCTGAATATGTCATTCTATGCTTTGTGGACATTTGACTAAGTCATTATCCCTTTGATTGTGTGGCATTTGAATATGTCTCTTGTATGAGGTCTCCTTGGACCATTTCCTTTTGCTTTGTTTTTGAGTGCTTTTATGTGTGTGCTTGATTGTTTGTTAAGCTTGTACTATTACTCTTTAGATGTCATGATCTATATCATGTATCTTAAGACTTGATATTATCATATATTGTGTACTTCAATGTTATATCTACCTCGACATGTTACTCTTATATGTTACATGATCCATACAAAACTTATACAATTATCTTATTCTTTTGAGGTAAGGTAACTACCGGATTCTATTTTCTCTCATCTCAAAAGGGGGGGCATATCAGTGGGGGCATGTCATAGAGGCACGACTTCAACATTTTCATAGTTTCAGATTTCAATAGGGGCATGTAAAAAGGCATGACCTCCATACTTATTTAGTATTCAACATCGTCAGATTATAGTGGGAGCATGTTGTAGAAACATGTTCTCCACATTTACACCAGTTCTCAGATTCTCTAGATTTAGTGGGGGCATGCCATAGAAACATGTCTTCCACACTTGCACCGATTTCAAATTTATCAAATTTCATAGTTATATGATTCAGATACATATTTGTGGCAATATTCTATATATTTGTACTGTTATTATACTCAGATTTCAGCTTGAGACATATAAAGTGCATGTGCCATGCAAAGGGCACCTAATAATTGCAAAATCAAATCATTTTTCAGATTTCAAATACTATTATGGACTTGTCATCATACCCAGGATGGACTGTTATGGACTATTATTGAGCCAGTCTACTACAGTAGTTGGTTCACCTTTGAAAGGTTATTTAAATTGCTCAATCTTACCAAACTTATAAATTAGATTTGATTATATCATCTAACTTTACCAGACTTATAGGTTGTATTTGATTAAAACATCCACCTTCACCAAATATATAGTGTGAGTTGATTAAATCGCTCACACTCACCAAGTTATGCACATATTTGGGTTGTACGATTGAGATGAAACAAGCTCAATGGCCATGTTGCAACTCACCTCTACACCAAGATTGGGGGCATGTGTCCTCCAATCTCTATATATGCATGCACTTGCAAGTTCAAAATTGTCATAATCTCAACTTCAATGCAACATAATGAGGCATTCTTTCAAATGAAATTGCCTTCAATGCAACATAATGAGGCATTCTTTCAAATGAAATTGCCAAAAGATAAGATGGTTGCATTGACACATAAATATACTCCCAAACTTGCTCTTTTTAATTTTAAGCATTTCAAATTCTCTGAATTTCAAATTCCATACACTGATTATATATTGTAACATGCTCTTGGTTATAGGTCAGTCATTAGCAACGCACTCAAAGTGGGATCATACAAAGACAAGATGTGTTATACACACCCAAGTGTGCATTTCTTTCCTTTAAATTAATAATTTCATTATTAGATTAATGGGGGCAAATGTAGATACTAAAATCTGATTTATATAGTACCTTAGACTTGTACACTTGACAAATACCTATCATCGCTGTACCTTTCAGTTCTAGGCCTTCCCACTGCCAAAAGGCTCATGTTTACTTTTTATTTGTGTTAAATTTCTTCTCTTAGTCTGACCATTGTTATTCTGATGACTCAAGGCTTCTAAGCTGTGTAAAAAGCTTGAAATCTAATTATTATCTTTCACTGCTAGTTTTGGACCTATACCTATTTTTTAGCACTCTGGACACTTTGTCTTAGATGGACACCTGCATCGACGCAAATGTCCACTTTCCTACAAAGTGTCCAGTGTTCAAAAGTCATCCAATTTGCAAAAGAAACGTATCCAAAAGGTCAGCCTAAGTGCTTTAATGCAAGATATTTTCAAAAGAGACTAGTATATATATAAGATCAACCCTCATTCATTCCTCACGTGGCAATCACATACAACTCACAAAGCAATATACCAAGAAGCACTCAATCAAGCATTCAAGTGAACAAAATTTTTCTATTGGTCCTTATTTCCATATCAGTCATAAGAGCAGTCTTTTTACAGGTCTGAAGCATTCAAAGAGCGACTCGTGAGCCATATTTTCCAAGTTACAAGCTAGGTCATTGCATTTCTTTGCTTATTACATATTGCACCCTTGTGCACACACAAACCGACACATAGAGGAGAACTACATCAGTTTGACGCTCTCTTCAAAGTATTGGTTGTGTCAGCCTCTATTGACAGAGGGGTCCTTGGGGTCAACTCGACATCAAGAACCTACTAATCCATTTTTTCCAGTCACTCCAAGGGTGAAGAGCTAGGGTTTTGATCATTTGTCAAAGAGTGACAACCTATGTGCATGATCTTTGAAGACATCAGAAGAAAGGTGATAGAACACCTATAAGGCTCCAGTTGGTCGCATCTAGATCTAGTTAATATTCCGTACAAGACATCTGGGGCAAAGTTAGGCACTTGTGTCAATGTAATTGTCCAGATTTGACGAAACTGTCTGAGGCCACAAAAAAAATATCTCTAAAATTTGACAATTGTTCTAAGATCATCTTCTAGTCCACTTCCATATTGTCCTTGCCCAGAGGAGCATGTGCACAATAAACCATCTAAGTATCATTTGTTTCCAATTTATTGCAATATCTATCAATAGTTATACTTCACTATTTTTAGCAATCTTAGTTGTATAAATTTGGAATATTGTTTATCTGAGTTTTCTATGAATTGGCTTGCTTACTACATTAGTTCACACCCTTGTGTAAAAGCTTATCTAATCTTCTTAACTGTAGATACCCACTTATCTAAATTTATAGTTAAAACACTTTATAATAGGCATGCCTCATCATTCAGTTGCAGCAATGGATAAAAATATCCGATGGGGTAAGGAACATGATAGTGCTTTTGATCATTTTCAATATATAAACATCCATGCACCGGTCCTTGTACTTCTTAATTTGCAGCAACCATTTGAAGTTGAAATGGATGGAACCAAGTACATTATGGGGGCAATTTTGTTACAAGGAAGCAAGTCCATTTGTTATCATTCAAAGGTATTTTATTCGATACTAAGTGGGTATCCTGTTTATGAAAAAGAAATATATGCACTAGTTCAAGCAATAAAGAAATGGAAGAATTATTTGTTGGGTAAAGAATCTCTTGTGCACACTGACCACAAACCTCTTCAATATTTGCATACACAAACTAAATTACAACAAGAAAGACATTACAAATGCATGGGATTTTACTCAATTTCATTTGAAGTACAAGAAGGGTAGCATAAATGTAGTCACATATTTGTTATCCACGCCACCAATAAAGCAAGTTTTAGCTTTGGCAACAATCTCATAAATAGAGCTTTTCACAAAAGAGGCTTTATGAGGAAGCATGTGTACAAGCGAAGAAGATGGAAAATGAAGATAAAGTTGGATGTTATCTCAAGGATGGGCTACTCTACAAATGGCATAAATTGTGTTCCAAAGGAGGAAAGACTAATAATCTTGATGAGAGAAGCACATGTTTCCAAGATTTTAGGACACTTTGGTGTTGGTAAGATCATGGCGCATTTGGAAAGGTATGTGTATTGGACCAATATGCAAGAAGAAGGCTTCAAATTCATTAGAGGATGTAAACTATGTTGTACAAGCAAGCCAAAAGTTAGGAAGGAAGGATTGCACATGCCACTACTTGTAGCTACTATGCCATCGGAAATCATTTTTATGGATTTCATAGGTGGGTGGATTATCTATGTCCAAGGATGGCCATGATAATCTATATGTTGTAGATAGCTTCAATAAAATGTGTATTTTGACTGCATGCAAGCAAACAATGAAAGGGCATGAAAGAACTGAACTTTTATTTTCTAATGTTTAGGTGCATTTTGGATCACCTAAGTCTATTGTTTCAGATAGAGATTGAAGTTTCTTGGGCAAATTTTGGACCACATTATGAGGAAAGATGGATACTATTCTATAGCGAAGTACTAATTTCCATCCGCAAACCAATGGACAAATGGAGGTGGGTCAATAGGACATTGGTGCAGCTGATAAGAGGTTATAACAGTAAGTCTTCAAGGACTTGGGATGACCCTTTGGCATACATTTAGCACTCATACAACATGGTAGTACACACATCCACAAATAAGTCACTATTTGAAGCATGTTTAGGTTATTTTCCAACTAATCCACTTGATGTTGCTTTGGAATGAGAGGTAGGGATAGAGAATTAAGATTTAGAGGTGGAAGAGCTGAAAAGTTCATTGAGAGTGTTAGGCAAATCCATCTCAAAGTGAAAGATCAGCTAGATAAGTCTTAAGCAAAGTACAAGGCCATACATAACCCACACTGCAAAAAACACACAGTCAAGGTGGATGACAAGGTATGGCTGTATTTGAGCAAATAAAGGCTTCAAGGACAAGCTAGGAAGCTTAAGCCACTAAGGCATGGCCCATTTGCCATCTTGGAGCAGATTTCTAAGAATGCTTTCAAGCTCGAATTACCCTCATTCATGAGAATGTCCTCAATTGTTGTCTACGAGAATTTGCACTTATATGAGCCATCCATGCTAGATGAGGAAGAAAGATAGTTACCACCCTCCAGAGAAGTCTTGATGGTGAATGCACAAGTGGAGTTGGAGGAGGAGGATGTAGTGTTGTAGTGGAAAGTTAGAGACACACAGGTGACCACGAGTCTTGGCAGGTTAGACTCAAGGGGTAGACACCAAGGCAAGCTAGATGGTACACCAAGGAGAAGGTCAAAGAGTTGTTTCTACATCTCCACACCCATTAGAAACTTTTGTTGGATAACAAGCCTCTCAATAAGGGAGGTATGATACATATGGATCTAAAAAACAACCTATTCATCAGGGATCAGATGGTAAACCCAGTTTCAATCTTAAATAGAGCTTGAAGGGAGGATTTTTAGATTTGGTTGTGAAACTGCCACTTCATGCAAGTGATGGTTTTGAAATTGTCGGTTTGCATCAACTGACGATTTTGCCCATGACAAACAAACAGGTACTTCAAAAATAGATAGAGTGGCTCTTCACATTCTTAGTTAGTTGGGGATCCTTTAGCGCATGAAATGACATCTTCAAGCATGTTAAGAAGGATGGTACGGGGAGAAATCATTATCAACAAACAAAGCGAGTGTTTATTGTTTGTAGGAAGGATTGAAGAAAGGGAATAGTGAGAAAATCTTGGTGAACAGGATAGTTGTAAGTTATACTTGTTCAAATCTCATTGTAACCTGCCTTTGGCCATAAGAACAAAGGAAGTAGAGCATTTGCCTCCGCTAGTTTTTCCCTACACCTAGGGTTTTCTAGATCAAAAACACTTGTTTTATATGTCTCCTTGATTCTAAGTTCTGTTTATGTTTCATTGCATTCATATTTCACTTCTTGATTATTGTTTACTCTTTCAACAATGAATAACACTAATTATTAGTCATTGTATGAATTGAAATGTCATTTTGAAGTCAAGTCGATGAAGAACAACATTGTGTGATTATGTGAGTTCTAGCAAGTTTGTACTTGAGAGTTTATAGATCAAGGAGAATCTAAGTGTCTTGGTTTCCAAGTTCTTTTTTTTAGTGGCTAGGTGTAAGCTATCTTGTGTTAGTCAACATAGTCACCCATTGTTGGTCTTATGAATCCATATGGAGGACGAAAATAGAAAAAGCCAAAAAAGTCAAAAGCCATGGTATCAAAGAAAAAAGGGCAAATTTCAAAAGGCAAAATATCTTTTAAATGTCAAAATCACCAAAAGACACGATCAAATCATCAGCAAACCCCATATCTTAGTTGAAGCTCAAAATCCACAGTTGGCCTCAAAGTAGAGATTGAGGTCTATTGGAGTGTGGTAGGCTAGTAGACTTGGGTAGGAGGCTTTATATATATATACCATTAGTGCTACCTGCCTTTTTATGCAAGTACCCAATCCTTGCAATGATCGATGGCTCCATTGGAGTCCCGAGGAATGGGGAACACATCGTGAGAAGGTAGGATCCTTTTACATTTTCATGCACAACCTTCATGTGATGATCTATATTCTTCATTTATTAGCCCAAGCTCTATGCTTGTTGGGTCAGGTTCCTTGTACCATTGATGTCGAAAACTCAACGTTTTCAAACTGACTAGAGTGTCTTGTTTCCAATAAAGAACACGTTTTCGTCTTGGTGGCACCCTCTTTTTCCTCCCTTTGTTATCTTCCTTTGACAGACATACTTGTTTCCAAATCTCTCTTTTCTTCAATATTTCCTTTTCTCCATCTCTTTCAGACATGTTAGCATTATGACAATATTAGTGTTCAGAGGTCTCCCCTTTGAACTTTACATTTTTGGATAGAAGTTGCTTCTTTGAGTTGTTGCGAGATACTCTTTTGGTCATTGCCTTATTTGTCTACGATTCCTCTTAGTTATGATTTGGACATTGAGCATTTATTCTCTTTTTTCAAGTTATCCGAACCTAGTTTATCATTTCCCTTATGGCTATCTGGTAATGTTTTATCATTTACTCATAACCATCATTTTATTTGGGTCATCTGGACCTAACCTAGCCTTTACCTAGTGGCTATCCAGGCCTTTATCTCTTTTCTTTCATCTCATCTTTCCTTTGGTCTTTCGGACCTAATATAGCTTTTACTTTTATGGCTCTCCGGATTTCCTTTTTTATCCCCATCTTTTTCGAGAGTTTTTCATACTTCCATTTTTAGACTTATTTGCATATGCTTGCATTGCGTTTAATTGTTTTAGCCTTGTATCATTAGGGTTAACATATGCAGTTTTTGTGTTTGCCACGATCAAGGCTGAGGTATTGCATGCATCTATTTCAATTGAAAGATAAGGTATGTATTTTTTACTTTCAATTATTTCATTCATTTATCATACAACTCTTGATTTTATTTCGTTTTGCTATGTTCTTTCCCCAAGCACCATCCCATGGTACACTATTGTGATACATGATAAGCTTTGGGTGACGCATATGTATACACCTAAATATTCACTTATGATTTCTCTTGCAGTTCGATGTATCAATCTCCTTGATTACATGCCCTAAGGAGTGCACTGGGATTGGGGTAGGTTGGTTCGTGGTGTTTTGTGATAGATTCCTCGATGATCACTTGTTATATTTGCCTACAATAATTATCATTATATGCTTATTTGGCCTATGCTTGTTCGCATTCTCCCTTTTCCTTCCTTTTCGTCATGTTTGAGTGTTTCAAGCCAATATCTTTGTCTCGGCCGAAAATGTCCTCCAATGACCCCTTCTTGGCCGACGTCAATGACTAGACCCTAGGATTACTTTGTTTTCTTAGTATGCCTATGGCTGAGCCAATAATGTCAACTAAGTCTGACTACTGATTTTTAGGTTTTGATTCATATTTATATGGTTTGTAATTGTCATTTGTTATAAGCAAGACATCCAATCTTCTCTGCTCACACATGCAAATCCATGCTAGTAAGAAGACGAGGGATCAGGGCTTTGGAGCTTACACTTGAAGAAGGCTAGTTTGCACAAGCTCTTTGAAGATTCACAAAGAGAAGTTGAACCATCAAAGTACAACTAGTCTTTGGAGTCCCCAACTAAGGTTACATAGGTCTCCTTTCTATCTTGAGCTTCACCTACATCTCTCACATAGTGCCACTGGAGCCAAGTGGGAGATTGATGAGCCGACAAGTCAATCTAAGGTATGTATTCCTATCCCTATACTCTTTTTCATTTACGTTGGTGTATATATATGTGTTCATATGCTATATTGATATGTTATTGTTCTCAATGCTTAGATTAGTTTAATGCTTGTTACTTATGTTAATTTTCGCATGCTTTGTTACTTTATTTACACCTTTTGGTTACAACCCTTGGATTAGATACCTCTTGGTTACAACCCTTTAGATTATATATGTGTTGGTTACCATTTAATGACATATATCTCTCATTAGCTTATCTCTATTAGGTAGTCTTTGTTAATTAGCATAGATCTCCTAATTGTATCCTTGCGATCTTCATTCTACACCTCTTGTCTATAACCCCATACCACTTTGTGGAACAACATTTCGTATGTGTGTTGGATCTAATATGGTCTTCAACTTTTTCCTATATTAGAGATATTTATATTGTTGACCATATTCTCCCTAAGTATAGTCATAGTGTGGAATCTATGGATGGAAACAAATGGTTGTATCTTGGATGATTAATCTAACCTAGAATTAACGATTTGTGAAAAGATAGAAGTAGCAACTTTGAATTAATCAGCTCTTGGAGATATAGTAAGGATGGATTCCCAAAAGATTGAGGTAAGAACGTTGAGGAACTAAAAGCTGATAAAGTTATCCCCTTGGTATTGGGGTAGGTGGAAGTAGGAGCATCCCTCCTAAGGTATTATGTATAAAACTTTTGCCTGAAATAGTAAAGTTAAACTTTGATGTGGCGGCAAAAGGAAACTAGGGTCGAGCTGGTGGTAGGGGAATCTTTAGAGATTGGGAAGGCCAACCACTCCTGGCATGGGTCTACCATATTGGATTTGACAAGAATAATTGAGTGGAGGAAATGCTATTCTGGAAAGGTATTTAATTAGCTTAAGAACATGATTTGAGGGATCTGATTATTGAAGAGGACTGCAAAATTTTAATCAATTCAATTTTGAAACAGAAATGTGAGGCTTAGAGGTTAAATTCCCTAGTCCTGGAGGCTCTTGAAACTGAAGATAGTTTGTGAAGTGTTTCATCCAATCCCATCAAATGCCAAGGGAATAAGGTAGCTGATCTAGCCGCCAATATGGTGGTCAATATATGGGCTGAGGAGGGGGTGTTATAAAAACTCTATGCCACCCCATGGTGCAAGGAATGACTATGTATAATATCTAAGGATTGTAAATTTTCATGATAAATCTTTCTAAAAGATTATTCTCCTTGATTGAAACCATGTCTCCCAATTAATATCTATTATGGGGAATATCTAATCCCATTATTAATACACGAAAATGATGGGTGGGCTTTGAAAAGGCTACCCATCAACCTCTTCCTTTACCTCTTTGTGTTTGAATAATATATATTTTGAGAGCCTAAAAAAGATCAAATCTAGTTTTTGGATCTCGGTAGAGTTTGAAGATTGACGATGAAGGATTGCTGAAGTAGCTCTAAGAGATCCGTTGCTAATGGGTAAGGAGTGTTTTCTTCCACTCCCGAAATATTTTTACCCTGTTGTTAGTATGATTATTCAAGATGTTTGGAGTATCATCAAATGTATGGGGAATTGGATGAGTAAGAAGGAATCCTTTCCTATTTTGGTATCTTGTTCCCTTTATGCTTGCTTCTTGTTGCTTGAGTTTTCTTACTATATCCTTGCACAATTAGAGGAGAGAATGAAGAGAAAGGATAATCGGACCCTCCTGTGTATTTGAGGAAGGAGTGCTAGAGAGGAGGAAGAGTCTATGAGAATTGTGTTAAGCACGGGATATATTGAGAGGGGGGGAGGGAGGGAGCGGGGCGGGGGTGAATCAGTAAATCTTATAAACTTTCACTTAGTCAAATTCCACTTAACCATACATTCAAGATATGCAATAAAATTGAAACAATAATATGCACCACACGAGAGAGAGAGACACCAGATTTTTACATGAAAACCCAATGTGGGAAAAACCACGGAGAACAATCTCAAGTATATGAATGAACACCAACTCAAATTACAAAGTTCGCAAGCACCAACTTGCAGGAGTACCAACCCCTTTGCTGAGCACCAACACAACTATTTGTGAGCATCAACCCACAGAAGCACCAATCCCTCTTATGTAAAACACAATTATCTCTTAATGTTGTTTTTTCAACAAATGATAGAAATCTACAATATCTTTTTCTATTCTCTCCTCTTTTCTTATATAAAACAATTACAAACCATGCACACTCTTGCATATTGCAAATGGCTTCCCAAGCCTCTTTTTATAGCTTTTCAAATGACCTTTGGCATTCACTCTTTGTGACCCTTCAATCCACATGGAAAATCCTTCATTTGAAAAGTCACATGGTGACCATGAGCAAATGTGTCCTTTCCCTTTTTGTATTTATTTGGTGACTCTTTGAATTCTTCAAAGTGACTCTTCATGGAAAAATGTGCCCTTTGCTCTTTTGTCTTCACTTGGTGACTCTTTGAATTCCTCAAGGTGACCCTTAATGGGAAATTGCGTCCTTTCCCTCTTTTGTCTTTATCTCGTGACTCATTGACTTCTTCATGGGCCCTCTTTTGACTTTATGCAACCAAAAATATATTTGTTAATATTTAATAAATATTAACACATTTTAGCCAAAATATGAACATTTAAAAACACCTTAAGACATTAAATGCTATGGGGCCTTTGTCACCAATAATGTTAGACCTTTGACATCAATGATAATATTTTCAACAATCTCTCCTTTTGTCATTGATGGCAACCTCGAACTAAAACTGCTACATCTTGAAATCTATATTGCCAACCAGTCCATACTGCCAACAAAAAACATACAGTAACTCCCATTTACTATAGCATCCTATACCTGTTCTTGAACCTGTTCCCGTCCCTGTTTTTGTGCTTCGTCCTCTTTGACATCAATGGCAAAGGGTCTATTCTGGAGCTAACACTTCTTTTCCCCCTCAACTGATGCTGATCCTCAATGGCAGGTAATAAAAGAAATCACTCCCAACTTCTCTCGTAGATACTCGGATGTGTCATTTGGTAGTGCCTTTGTGAAAATATCTGCAATTTGTTTTGTAGTACTGATATATTCCAACTTAATCTATTGATTTGATTTCTCAAAAAATGATATCTCATAGGAATATGTTTTGTTCTTGAATGCATCACTGAATTCTTAAAAATATTAATAGCACTCGTGTTGTCACAAAAAATAGAAATATGTTCATTATATTTTACTTTGATGTCTTCTAAAGTTTGCTTCATCCAAAGCACTTGAGTACAACACATCACTACTGCAATATATTCTACTTCAGCTGTAGAAAGTGATACTGAGTTCTGTTGCTTCCTTAGCCATGATACTAAGCTATCACCAAGGACGAAAGCTCCTCCACTTGTACTCTTTTTGTCATCCAAACAACCTGCTCAATCTAAATCTGTATAAGCAACCAAAGTGAAATCTCTGTCTGTGGGATACCATAATCCATAATCCAATGGCCCCTTGACATATCTGAATATTCTCTTCACCAACTGAATGACTCTCCTTCGGGGCTGCCTGATATCTCGCAACCATGCCTACTGCATGCATGATGTCTAGCCTTGATGTTGTCAAATATAAAAAACTATCAATCATAGATCTATACAAAGATTGATCTGTAACAAGTGAATCTTCATCCTTACTCACCTTGTTCCCTATACCCATTGGTGTGCCAACTGGTGCACAATCCTCAAAACCAAATTTTTTCAACATTTCCTTGGCATGTTTACTTTGAGATATGAAAATTCTTTTTTCTGACTAAAATATTTGCAACCCTAAGAAAAATGACAATTCTCCAAGCATAGACATCTCAATTTTTTTTTTGCATATTATTATAAAATTATTTTTTCATCTTTTCAATATTTCCTCCAAATATTATATCAACATATACCACAACAATCAACTAATGCTCACCTTCTATTTTGATGTATAGATTACTATCAGCAAAATCTCTTTTGAAACCTTGATCCTACATGTACTTATCAAGTCTTGCATACCAAGCTTTGGTAGCTTGTTTCAATCCATACAGTGCTTTCTTCAATCTGCATACATGGCTACTATTATTTGAGAGAAAAAATCTCTTAGACTGCTCAATGTAGACCTCTTCTAGATTTCCGTTCAGAAAAGCAGACTTGACATCCATCAGAAACACTTTGAAAATTTTAAACATTGTATATACAAGAAACATTCTAATAGCCTCTAGTCTTGCCACTGGTGCAAAAGTTTCCTCAAAATCCATACCCTTAATTTGAGTATATCCTTTACATACTAACCTTGCTTCATACCTGGTAACTTCATCATCTTCATTCAACTTATTTCTGTATATTCGTTTTGTTCCCATCACATTTTGATTTTTTGGTCTAAGCACTAATTCCTATCATTCTTTTCTATCTGATTTAATTCTTCATCCATTGCTTTAACCCAATGCTCATCATGTTTAGTACTGAAAAGTTCTACGCTGAATTTTGAATAACAAAGAAAAATTAACTTGCTTAGATTCACTTACCATCATCTTTTTTGTGCGAACTCCTTCATTTATGTTTCCGATCATGTCACTCTCATTATGATTTCTCTGGACATATTTGGATATGGTATTGGTGTTCTTTTGCTCTTTCTCATCTTCATCTGATTCTTTAAAATCTTCTTCTTCAATGATTTTAGAAGTGTCTATCGGATCACTGGTTCTTTGTGCTACATCTTCATCTATACTGACATTTGCACTTTCAACTATCTTCTTGGTTCTTTTGTTAAAACATTTATAAGTTTTACTTTTGCAAGAATATCAAAAAAATATACCTTCATTTGTTCTAGATTCAAACTTAACCAGTTTTTCATCGGTTCTCTTATGAAGCATCTGCTGTCGAAAACTCTGAAATAATCAACTGTAGCTAGTTTGTCTTTCCATAGCTCATAGGGAGTCTTGTCACTATTGACTCTCAACAACGCTTTATTCTAGATATGCATTGTTGTGCCTACTGACTCCCTCCAATATCTATTTGGTGTCTTGGATTCATTTAGCATAGTCCTCACCATCTCCTAAACTATTCTGTTTTTTCGCTCAACTACTCTATTTTGTTATGGAGTTTACTGAATCATGTTTTTTTATCCTATGATCTTCACAATACTTAATAAACTTATCTGACATGAATTCTCCTCCTCGATCTGATCTCAGAGACTTAATCTTCAAACCAGTTTCATTCTCAACTAAACCCTTGAATGCTTTGAAGTGGCTAAAAGCTTCTGATTTTTTCTTCAAAAACATCACCCAAGTCATGTGTAAAATCATTAATAAGCAATATGAAGTATTTCTCACATTGAGTACTTTGAGTTTTGGTAGGTCCACACAGATTAGTGTGAACAAGCTCTAACATCTGAGCGGTCGAGTATTTTTTTGTCTTGAACCGTTTTTTGACCTGCTTTCGATGTTGACATAGTTCACAAAGCGTGTTGGAGGGCTTTGTAATCTTTGGAAGATTTTTAACTGCTTACTTCTTGCTGATGTTGACAAGATTGTAAAAATTTATGTCCCATTCCCCTGTGCCACAACCAACTTTCCTCAACCTGACTCAAACATCTTTGACCTTTGATAGTTGATAACATATATAAATTGTTGCTTGTCCTTTGAGCATCTGCAATCAATACATTTGAATGTTCTCTTAATTTTACAACCTTTTGCATAAATTTTTTTTGTTCCTGATCACACATTTGACTTACACTCAACAGATTATGCTTAAGACCTTATACATACAGAATATTTTCAGTCTTAGTTCTACCATTATCCAAATTTAATATACTTTTTTCAACTATTCTCGCAGTGGTATTGTCTTCGAATTTCACAGTGCCACCATTGATTTTCTTTAGAGTTATGAACTTGACCTTGTCTCCTGTCATGTGTCTCGAACATCCACTGTCAATGAACCATGGCTTTTTTTAATTTTTTACATGCAAAGCTGTCTGGATCAACATAGATTTTTTAGGTTGTTTCTTCTACAATGAACTTGTCTGAACTTTCTTCTTGATGAATGGATCTTTGAAATTTTGGTCCTTAATTAACTTGAACACGCTTCTGCAATGCTGGGCTATGTGTCCAAAATTATTGCACTTGTAACATACTATGACTTCTTCCTCAAAGCCTGATAGAGGAGCAAAAGAGTTGTGGCTTTTGCTTGACTTTGCATGAGGTTCCTTCTCCTTGTTTCTGAAATTATTAGCTCATTTTCAACAGTCTATTTTCTTATGACCATAACCATTACAATAAAAATAATAACCATGAAAATAGACCCTGTTCTGATTTGTGTATTTTTGACCTGGTTGTCTTTTGTAGCTCTGTTCCTTCCAGCCTTCTTTGTTTGAGTTGTCTTCTGCATTCTTAGCTTTTCCCCTTTTTAATTTTCTCTTTTGTAAGGGCTTCGGCATAGCTCTTTTTTTTTTCAAATCCAATACTTGTCTTATTAGATATTGATTTTTGACTTTCTAATATCTTATTCAACATGTTAGTGCTATTCTCAAATTTTGAGTCATTGACAATTTTATCATTGTCTGATTTATTTGTTTTCTTGATATCTTCTTTTAAAGAGGCAATTTCAACAACATACTTTTCACATTCTTCATTTACTTTTTGTAATTGAGTTAGATCTTCTTCAGTGTTTTTGGCTTCTTCAATGTATGCTTGTAGATCTTCAATTATTTTCTTTGACTTCTTTTCATTTTTCTCGATCTGGAGCTTCAATCTTTGATTTTTCTTCTCAAGAGATTTTAATTCGTCTAAGGCACAAATGAGTTCTCTTTCCAGATTCACCTCAGCTTCATCATGTTCTTCTTGATCATCTGTACTTTTGCTTGTGGAGGTATCTTCATGTATAGTCATGAATAGAATCTCTTCTTCATCTGAGTCATTGACTCCACTGTCTTCGACTGAACTAGGATCTTTAAAATATAAACTCTTCTTCTCGAATTCTTTATTGAATTTGCCTTTGAAGTTCTTGTATGTAGGCTTTCCTTCTTCATTGTCACTATTATTTTTATCTGGGCACTTAGCTGCAAAATGTCCAATCTTACCACATTTAAAACATTTAAATGGTAACTTTCCTTGATATTTGCTTGTGCCATTTTTAAGCTTGTGGATGAATAGAGCTCCGTTGTCATCTTTCTCAGCCTTGTCTTTCTTCGATGTCTTGAAAGCAGCGTCCCTCTTTGAGAGTTTCTCTTGTTCGATCCACATCTCATATGTCATAAGAATACCATGTAGTTCATCCATTTTTAGCTTGGCTAGATCCTTCATCTCCTCAATTGCAGAAACCTTTGCATCATATCTCAATGGTAGAGATCTCAAAACCTTTTGTACCACCATTGACTCTTCTAACTTTTCTCCAAGACCTTAAATTTGATTAACTATTTGATCAACCCGCAAAAGATAACTTCCTATATTTTCTTTCTCTTCCATCTTTAAACTTTCAAATTTTCTTTTTAAAAGTTAGGAGCTTAGTTTGTTGAACCTTTCCATCACCTTTGTAAATATTCTCAAGCTTTACCCAAGTCTCTTGAGCAGATTTGCATTGCATAACTTTAACAAATTCTGATTCACATAAAATAGAATTTAAAACTTTAGCATTATTTTCACATGCCTTCTTTTTCACAGTAGTTACAAGTGTATGTGGCTCTTCGTATTCCTTCATCACTGTTTGCCAAATGTCGAATCCAAGGGCCATCAAATAAGTCTTCATCCTTATGCTCCAAAAGGCATAATTTGTCCCATCAAACAAAGGTGCCTTATTAGTAAAAAACCTTCATATGATCAAACCATCGTGCTTTCTTCGATCTACCTTCAAGCTGCTAAACTTTTTTCGAAAAAACCTGCTCTGATACCAATTGTTAAGCATGGGATATACTGAGAGGGGGGTGAATCAGTGTATCATATATTTTATAAACTTTCACTTAATCAAATTCCATTTAACCATACATTCAACATATGCAATAAAATCGAAACAATAATATGCACCACACAAGAGAGAGAGACACCAGCTTTTTACATGGAAACCCAATGTGGGAAAAACCATGAAGAACAATCTCAAGTATATGAATGAGCACCAACTCAAATTACAAAGTTCGCAAGCACCAACTTGTAGGAGCACCAACCCCTTTGCCAAGAACCAACACTACTGTTTGTGAGTACCAACCCACAAGAGCACCAATCTCTCTTATGTAAACACAACTATCTCTCAATGTTGCTTTCTCAACAAATTATAGAACTCTACAATATCTTTTACTATTCTCTCATCTTTTTTTATATAAAACAATTACAAACCATGCACACTCTTGCATATTACAAATGGCTTCCCAAGCCTCCTTTTATAGCTTTCCAAATGACTTTTGGCATTCACCCTTTGTGACCCTTCAATCCACATGGAAAATGGTGCCAAACTTGTATGACTCTTCAAATCCTTTTATTTGAAAAGTCACATGGTGACCCTTCATGGGCAAATGCGTCTTTTCCCCTTTTGTTTTTATTTGGTGACTCTTCGAATTCCTCAAGGTGACTCTTCATAGAAAAATGTGCCCTTCCCTCTTTTTCACTTGGTGACTCCTTGAATTCCTCAAGGTGACCTTTCATGGGAAAATGCGTCCTTTCCCTCTTTTGTCTTTATCTCGTGACTTTTTGACTTCTTCATGGGCCCTCTTTTGACTTTATGCAATCAAAAATATATTCATTAATATTTAATAAATATTAACACACTTTAGCCAAAATATAAACATTAAAAACACCTTAAGACATTAAATGCTATGGGGCCTTTGTCACCAATAATGTTAGACCTTTGACATCAATGACAATATTTCCAACAAATTGAGTACAAAATTCCATGATTGATAGTACGAAACTCCACACAAGCACAAGAGTGCCAAAATATGGAGAGTACCTTTAGGCAACCAAGCACAAATATGGATATTATATAAATGAGATGGTATGAACTAACTATATTCAATAAGTGGGAAATAGTAGATATCACAATACAAGTGA
Organism: Torreya grandis; assembly: GCA_037957365.1. Lineage (NCBI taxonomy): Eukaryota > Viridiplantae > Streptophyta > Pinopsida > Cupressales > Taxaceae > Torreya > Torreya grandis. Next base: position 1,434,909 of record JARHVA010001235.1, on the reverse strand, counting down.
AAAGTTCTCCCAATATCAACAATAGAACATAAGTTACAATATATCATCCAATAGCATCCATAGAAAATTTGCATGATGTTAACAACAAAATATAGCATAAAGCAGCCAAATGGATGTAGTGCTCAAATCTCAGATCTGAAATGAATACAAGATGACAAATGCTAAAGTATTGAATGAAAAGCAGAGTTACTTCAAGGGGTGACCTCTCAAATGCACTTGATTAATAGCATCGCACACAACTTGATGCCTTTAAATTGAGTCTTATATGTAGCTGACATTAACTTGGGACCACCCCAAAGCCCTAACAAGACCAACTGCCCATAAATTATAAATGTAAAAATTAACATATGACCTTGTCAACAGTTATGCATGCCATAGGGCATTTGCTTCATAACCAATAAAATGCAAAGGGTTAGGGTCATGACATCCCCATAGGAAAAGTGATGCCTTCAACACTTGTCAAATGGGGGTGCTCTTGCAGAAAGTGCTCATCCTCGCAAGTAGTATCCTTCAATGGAAAATTCTTCCATTTGATGAGATATTTTGTGATTGCCTTATTATACAACTATTTCACTCACTGCCCTAAAAGTCCCTCTGGCTCCAAGATCACTTTTCCTTCACATCCAACTTTGGAAGCTCTCTTTGCACTAGAATCCTGTTACCAACAACTATTAAACAAGAAAGATGGAAGACTTGAAGTACCATTGAAGAGGGCGGTAGCTCCAACTTGTAAGCCACATTGCCAATCTTTTTAAGTATCTTATATAGCTCATATTATTTTTGTGCCAAGTTATTTCCCTTTTGTTGCTTGGGAGAGAACTTATTGTAGGGATGTAGTGATAGGAAGATACAATCTCCCATTTCAAAATGTGTATGTCTTATGTTGGTCTGCTTGTTTTATTTGGTTATGTGTTAATGGCCAAATTGTCCTTAAGGTTACCAATGATAGTTGTTGACATAAATTGGGTATGGGTACTGATTTATAGATTCAAAAGACTTTGATTAGAGATGATGTTACACAAAGCTGCATAAACACATACACTTAAGAGATTATGATTTGAGTGCTTACAAATCAAAAGTAGGTCCCATATTCCATGCATATATCACAGCACAGGATTTCTTAAACTATCTTCTCTTTATTCATATACAATAATTTGTTACAATGTTAGAGTACTCTATATCATAGTTCGCATAATCGGTTGGGGCGAATACTTGCCAAGGGCCCATTTTGGGTAACCGGCGGTTATTTGATAGAGCTGGTCGAATAATTGGCAATTACCGACAAAGGCAAAAATACTTAAATTTATCAAAAAAACATTTTTTTTAGAAATTGCAGAAGCAAAATAGATGAAACGAGTCTATAAAACACAGGGAAAGTGTTTTCTATTAGATTCGAATACAAACAAAGTATAAAATCGCATAATCATGCGAATACAACAGAGTCACAAACTACAATGATACTTATAGACTTATAGTCTTATATAAGAATCTACAAGATTACACATACAAATTACAATAATTAATAATTTTCTCATCCTTGCTCTCTGGAAAACTAAGGGAGACTAAGAAATTCTAGTCCTCCCACTCGGCTGCCTTGCCTCGCTCAGTGTAGAAGGTTGCGCCAGCCCTTGTGGCTCCAGCTCTGCCTCTACCTCAGCCTCATCTTCAAGGATGTCCTCCAATCTAATCTCTCCTTTTGCTTCAGTTGCACCCTCCATAGCTTCCCTCTCGAAATCAACAATCTCCTCCTCTGTGAACATGGGGGCCTCTTCCTGTGCAATACAGTTGCAGTAGGGATCGATCTCATCTAGATCGATAGGCTCCTCTAATGCATTTTCCAACTTCTTTGTGTAAAGTTGAAGGTTGTATTTGATAAAAATCAAGTCATTGAGACGTTGACTCAACTTGTTGCGCTTATTCGTGTGAATGGAGTCAAATAAACTCAATTGCACTCACATCTAGAAGCGCTACAAGGTTGAGATAAAATTCAGAGGGCTAGCTTTTGAAGATTTGGGTATTTCCACTCCAATCTTCTCACCACGATCTTGCAAACAAGATATTCAAAACTTTGTAAGAAATTAATAATTATAAATATGTAACTGGTGAAGTACAAGTAAAGACTTCATTTTGTATTATTTGGTGACTGCATGACTCTCTCTCGAATAGCTAGTGTTGAAAAAAAGAGCTTCCCCCTTGCCTGCTTGTAGTTCTACAACTTTGCAATAATGAGGTCCCTCACCTCAATGTCAGGTGTCATACTCTCAATGCATATTGAGAGCCCCTCCATAACCTCTCCACTAACATTTGTGAAGCCATCGAAGTAAAAAAACTTGGGGTTAAGTTAGCACCCCACTACATAGATGGGTTGGTGGAGTTGATTGTTCCACTCCGATCAATCAACTCCCAAATGGGATCAAATCTAGCACGATCCCTTCTATAATAATTTTGGACAGCCTCTTTGGCCCTATCCATGGCCTTATAAATATAATCAATTAGATTTTTCTCTCCATCCACTAATTGCAAAACCCTCAGCAAAGGCTCAGACACTTACAAAGTTATAAACAAATTGAAGTTAGTATTACAAACTTATAGATAAACTATAAAATAAATACTTAAAGTTTAATAAATTGAAAACAAGGGAAACAACTTAAAATTTAAATTGCAATTTCAAGTTCTTGATGGTTTTTGTAGCTCTCGTTTTGAAGGCTTCACTGAAAACTGTCTTTCCAACCTTCACTCCAACTTTCTTGGAATATGATGACTCCATCCATGCTTGAGACACAAACATTTGTTTCAAAGGAGTCAACAAATTGCAAATACTTTGAATATAAGAAAGGTCATTGCAAACTAGTGACCCCTGCTCGAACAAACTCTTTTCCCTTGGTGTGCTCTCTCATCAAGTTGAAAACTACAAGGGTGATTGTAGATATATTTTGTTATTTCTTTAGCTTCTTATACAACTGGTCGCACCCAATCAAATTTGCCTATGTCTTCCAAAAGAAGGTCAAGGCAATGGGCTACATAAAGTGTCCAAAAGAGAGATGAGTGTCTCTCTCTAAGAAATCTCCTAACCGCCACATATGCTACTGCATTGTCTGTGATAATTTGAACCACATTCTCGATGCCCACCTCTAAAACAACCTCTTCTAACATCAAGCTCAAAGTTTCTGCATTTTTTATTTTACTAGATGCATCAATAGACTTAAAAAACCAGTACACCATTTGAAGCTGCCAAAAAATTGATGAGGGTGCGTTTCTTTCTGTCCGTCCATCCATCTTAAAGAATGGTGCATCCGAACTAACGCCACAACCTCTTTTGAAGTTCAACAATTAGTTTTGCATCTTCAACTGTGTTCTTGATCAACTTTCCACTCCAGTCTTTTGAAGGGGGTGCCTTGTACCCTTTTCCTACAATTGTCAATGTTGTAACCAAATATTTCCTATACGGGCTCTTTGCCACATTGAAGGGAAGGTTATTGAAGTACCAAAAATTTGCACATGTTTTATCTGCTTCTGCATGTACTTGATTGTTCCACCCTGTAGCTTGGAGTGAAGGTTGTGTTTTAGGTGTGTTTCTAGGCATAAAAAATGAGTGTAACTGAGCCGATGAAAATGTGCCATGGCACTTGCATGGACTATGAGTAGAGCCCACAATTTCTGTCATTGTTGTCGCTTCTTCTACCGATATGGGAGAAATGGCCACTATTAGGGCTACTTGCGTCTTTGTCCTCTCTAGTTTTTTTTCGTTCAGTGATGCAAGTTCCGCCATCATCTCTCGTTTTGCCTCTTCGGTGGCACTAAGACAAAGCGCAACGTCACAACAAGGAATGCATAAAAGGTGGTACTTCATGCGATTGATGCCTCCTGACATCCTCTTTGAGAAAAAGTTGCAAATTGAAATCATCTAGGACGTTGCAACACAGACATACTTTCAAGCACTAGTGCCAGTATTAGGGGGAGCCGATTGGCTACTAGTAACTGAATTTGACCCCGATGCACTAGCGGATGCCATTGTTTGATAACGGATAACTTGCAAACAACATTAAAAAATAAAAATATTTAATACAAATTAAAATACGATAAATAAATTATAATAATAAACTATTAAATGAAAACTAAAATACATTTTGATTCAATGAACAAATTGAAAACTATAGTCTATAACGGTTAAAAACAACAATAAATAAATTATAATTATTTATGATAAATGGAAACTAAGTTTAACTATAAGTCTATAACGCCAACTATTAAAAAACAACATTTTTAATTTAAAATAAAAAAATAGGCATAAATTGTAAATTACTAAATACTAAACATTAAGATTTAACGAAATGTATGAAATTTGAATCGAATGCATCAAATTTGAATAATAAAATTTAAATATTTAATCAAACATGTTTATAATTAAATTAGAATTCATTTACATGCTCGAAAATAAATTAAAAAAAAAAAAATTGTACTAACCTGGAAATCACTTTGCTGAAATCTCCTTCAAATCCACACTTGAATGCTCCAAGTCTTGTTTTAATGAAATGAGAGGAGTGTGTGACAATTTATAAGATAAAAATCCACGTATTTGTAGTGTTTTGCGTCAAAATCGCGTACAGGCAGCGTTCTGGACTGTTCTCGCATACATGCAACGTGGGAGATAACCGGCAAGTACCACCAATTACTCGATAGTAACCAGCTCGCCGGTTTTAAAAAAATTGCAAATTGTTTTTTTTAGTAGTTTTGAGAGGCGGTTATTCACCACATCATACAACCGATGAGTAACCGACCAACTGGTGGTTACTTGCCTGTTATGCCATCTATGCTCTATATATCTATACCTCCTCTATATTACAATACAACTCTTCACTCTATATTTCACTCTTTACTCTCTTCTATAATCACACTTTACATATTACATCCATGCGATATAAGTACTAACTCAATACACCTAACTAGTCAAAGGGCATGTATGTAGGACATGCCTCATCTCCATCTAGCTCTCTTTGAGGTGTCGCAAAGCACTATATGATATTGCACATTCCAAAGGTGAAGATACCTTGTTCTATCCGTATGTCACCTTTTCTGATGCCATTGCATGAATGGAGCTCCTGCGGTATGCTTGAATGCTCATATCACTTTGATGAAGAACCCTACCAAGAACAGTCCATTGTTTTTGAACATGATTGTCAACTGCTTCCAACTTGGAATGTCCTTGAACGTAGGATGTCATTGATGGTGGTGGTTACTTGTAGAGTGCTTCAAATGGAGCCATCTTGGTAGGGTGTGAAAGGCGGTATTATACCACCATTCAATGAAAGGCAACCACCTAGACCATTGAGCTTGCTTGTCAGAAGTAAATCAATGGAGATATTCTCTAAGCATTTGTTGACCACTTCTGCCTATCCATCTGATTGAGGGTGATAAGAGGAAGTGTATGTGAGTTGAGTTCCCAAGGATGCAATGAGCTATGTCCAAAATTTATTGGTGAATATTGGGTCTCTATTATTGACAATTATTTTTGGGTTCCCTTGGAGTTTCTATACATTCTCCATGAACACCTATGCTATCATTCTAGTCTTAAATGGACGTGCCAACTCACAAAAGTGTGCGTATTGGGTGAGCCAATCAATAACCACCATGATGACATTTGTGCCTTCTCACTAGTCAAACATGTGATGAAATCCATTTGTACCTCCTCCCACCTTTGATTAGATATGAGCAAAGCAGAAATCATGAGGTCTTGATTGTTTCCCTAGTGTCTTTGTCATATCAAACACTTTGACATAAATTTTTGAACATTTCCTTTAAGAACTTCTCACAGGAATTTCTTCTTGACCCTGTGATAAGTCTTAAGGAATTCAGAGTGTCCATCAATCAGGGATACATGAAGGTCTGAAAATATGTTGTTCTTCAACACTAAAATCTTGAATAGAAGTAGGTGGTCCTTATACCACTATATCTTCTCTCCATGCAATTTTTTCTGCATTTTCTGGGTATTGAGTCAGATTTTGAATCAACCGTTGGGAGTTAGGATCTTTTCTCCATTCTTCTTTGGCTACTTCAATCTTTTGAGTTTGTATAATGGACATGGCACAAAGGAGCAGCTAGTCTTCCTCTATCTTGGAAAGTGCATTAGCCACCAGATTTTCCTTCCCCTTCTTATGGATGATCTCAAAGTCATAACCCATCAGTTTTGAAACCCATTTTTTCTGTTCATTTGTAGAAAGTCATTCCGAAAGTACTTAAAACTATCTCGGTTTGTTTTTATCTTGAAGTGATTTCCCACCAAATAATATCACTACTTCTTGATTATGTAAAAAATGGCCATTATTTCCTTTTCATAAATTGAGTTGATTGCATTCTTTCCCTTGAGTTGGCAACTCTCAAAAGCGAGTGGTCTTCCTTCTTGCATCAAGACTACACCAATTCTGTAACCTGATGCATCAAGTTTCATCACAAAAGGTTTATTTTAATCCTGTGTGACATGAACATGAGTATTACACATTTAGGGCTGTTTTAGATACATCCTTATCCTTAATTATGATCTGATGATAACCTGATCAGAGATCTAACTTGGTAATATAGCTCCAAGCAATTCATCCAACAAATCATCGTTATCAGGAATAGGGATTTTATCTTAGACAGTGATTTTGTTGAGCTATTGATAATGTGGACACATCCACAATGTGATTTACTTTTTTTGATCCATGGCTTCTAGTGAAGAGTGGGTACTTTGAATCGGTTGAATAATGGCCCCTTCCAAAATTTCCCACACCAGTTTCCCAATCTCACTCTCGCAGATATGGATTACAGCAGGGCATGATATTAGGCGGCTGATATTATGGAATAATGTTGATATCACTTCTTGTTCTCTCACTAGAGGAAGACCCTTGGGCATATCTTGAAACACCTTGGCATGCTTATTAATGATGACCTTCAACTCTTGAGGCAGATCTTCAGGGTTGATTTGTGCTTCTTTGGCTTAACAACTAGCAATGATTCCATGCACTTCCTTCTTCAACAATTTTTCTATGTGATGGGGACAAATTACTTGCGAAGGCCTTGCTTGCATATTAATGCATTAATAAAGCAACCCCATGTCAACATTCTTGGTTTTTGCGCCTTCATCCAAGTGTATCAAACGTATTGTTCATTACTCATGTACAAATGGGGATATTAATGCATTCACAAATCAACTCTATGTTGACATTCTTGGTTTGTGCACCTATATCCAAGTGTATCAAACATAGTGTTCATTCTTCATGTACAAAGTGGCCAAATATACTCGATCCGAATATGGGTCTGATAGAGTTCAAACAATTGTTCCGTTGGATTGACCCAAATGTGAGGATCCTTGCCATCAAATTTGAATATGTCTATCTTGGTGGACTGAAAAATCACAAACGTGCATACTGTCCATTATTTGGATTCCCTGTAATCTCAACTTCAGATCAAGATGCTTCTACCCTAATTTCTTCTTGAGTTGCTTCAGTTCCTGAATGGGTAGTGAACGAACCACCAAATTGGCACCTAATTTTTGTGTGTGTTAACTAATCGATGATTATTCTCATCTCATCTAGATGCTTCCCTTGGTCTGCTTGGTCCTTCTCGAGTTGCATAACTTTGCTATGAAGATCCCAACCTGGTGGGGAATCAATTGGTTTCCCAACTATCACCCTAACTTTTTCCATCCAATCATCTAACATGCCATTCAATTCTCCGTGTGAAGCTGTTTTACCTTTTCTTTGGGTTTGTTATGACTTGCTTTGCAGTCTTTGTGTATCCCATTTTTTTGTATGAGAGATATAGTGTTGCAATTTCCACGGCAAGACAAATCCAATGGCAGTTATGTGTGGTAACTCTTGTTGGACAATAGGGCTCCCAAATTGGTTGTGGGAGTTATACCATTGCGATTGTCTTGAGGAGGCAAATCCAACAAGATATATGATCTACAATCCCAAAATTCCTGCTGTCAGATTTTGTTTTTAACAGAGGCTATCTACTCCTTCAAGTGAAAACCCCAAATTATTCATGTATTGCAAGATAGTATTTTGTCGGTCTACACTACACAACTTCCAGATGGCAATTGCAACACTGAACAGAACAAGAATTGATAAAATTTTACTAGAAATTATCTGATTCTACACTTGTGTGATCTGGTTTCCATCCTTGCTTGCTCCCTTGTGCCACAGATTTGTTGCTCAAATTTCTGCTTTGATACCACTTGGCACAAACTTGCTAAATTCAGAAAGTGCACAATACTTGAGTTCACATAAAAAATGACAGATTCTCCCAGTATCAACAACAGAACATAACAGATCCAATAGCATGTTCACACAATGCCAACAACATAACATAGTAGAAAAGGCAATGGATCTTCATATAGAAGTGAAATAGATGCGTATATTGCAGATCTGAAATAGATATAAGCAGATGACTTTTGAAATACCAAATGAAAGAAAAGCTACTTCGAGGAGGCAACCTCTCAGATGAACTTGATTAAGAGGAGAGCACACAACTTGATGCCTGAAAGCTGACTACCTGGCTCCTATATGTTGCTGATATGAAGTTGGGGCAACCCCAAAAGCCTAATGAGGCTGACCACCTAGAAATAATGTTACTCGAAATTAACATATGACTTGGTCAATGAAATATGTATGCCGTAGGTCAACGACTTCATCACTCAATAACATGTAAAGGATCAAGATTGTAACATGAGAATCAACCAATGCATGAGTATAGAAGAGGCACAACCCCTTTATTTATACACCCAAAAGTAATATGGCACGGGGAGGGTAAACTCCCTATGGCCCATATCCCAATACAAGCTTCCTACAGGGTAAACACAAGTTAGTAACTCAATGGGTCTGGTAAGATGGGTTTTATGACACCAACATCCCCCGTAAAACAAGACTTAAAAGGGACCATGATGAAAAATGTATAAATGGAAAGGTGGCATTATACTAGCATTCTCCCAAAAACACGACTTGGAGGGGTAATTATGAAAATGCTAGGAACGAAAGGTAGCATTATGTTACCATCTCCCCTTAATGACATATTTCCCAAGGCAAAAGGTTATGATAAGCCAAATGCTTAAGCCAAACGTGAACTGAATGCAAGTTGATACCAAGTGCTCCCAGAAGTAGGATCTCTATTTGAACCATTAGGTCTGCAACCTTACAATCCTCAAACTGCCCATCTGAATAAGCTTGCAAGAGCATGATGATGATGGCCAAAAGCTGAGGCCCAATGTAAACAGAACACTAAGTTGATCACCAAACACTTCCATCCATGTGCACTAGCTCCCAAAACTGCACAATCTAATGATGCATGCCCAAAACCCAAAGCAAAGAATCAAAAGACTACCATTCGCAAGATCAGATCCTCAAAAGTGCATTTCCCTTTAGCAACAAACTTAAAAATTCAAAAATTCAAAAAAATTGAATATTGGGCGAAACTACCTTCATGTGCCATGTGATACCTTCTGATTTGTTGGATCTGAGATCCCTCCTATGCTGCCACTTGGTGCTTCTGCAACTCTATGTTGGCTGGGCGCCTGCTGGACTGTTGTTTGTCCTTGTCCATTGATGTGGCACTCCCGGATTTGCCATGTGTTGACTGTACTTTCTTGTACTTTCCCACCACTTGTCACCATTTGGTTCGACCAACTGGATATTGATTGGGTGGGTATAAACTTTTCAAAATTCAGCTGGACACTTGTCGACCACAGTTTTTAACAATTTGGTTTTACCAATTTTGCAGCTCTGTGATTCAGAGAACTCAACAAGTGTAATGTGTCGACCCTATAAACTGCCGTGTCACCATCATGTACAATGATCAACCACTAAGGGGAGGGTTGGAAAGGTTTGAACCCCCAACCACCTGTTCCTAAGGTACACGTGATTATTAGGCTGCGCCGTCGGCCATGCCCCAAAGGCATTTGTGATTAATCAAATGGTCTTTTGACAATACTTTTGGGTGGCTGACAACCTTTCTACTGTCACGTCTGCAGCAGCCTTTACTGCTCTGTCTGGTAGCATGGATGTGTCCCGCCATCACCCCCACTGCCTCTGTTACTTCTCTTTCCTAATCCACTGCTACTGCTATCTGCCAGCTTCTCTGTCCTAATCCACTGCTGCCGCTATCTGCCACCCAAATCCGCTGCAAATGCCAGTGCCCCCTCCCTATCTGCTGCCCAAATGTTTGCTGTTGTCTCAAACTAATTGTAGTGACTTTCTAAGCTGGTCACAAAGGGGACTAAATTTTTTATGCTCAATTTGAGTGCTAAAATAGACAAATATTGTGAAGATCGAAAAAGTGATTCCTGACAATTTTCCGCAAGAAGCCAAGAAGATGATCAGATATGAAAAATTGCGACATATCAGCAGGGTTGTAGTATCGACCAAAAAAACCCTATACAGACACAATCTTGCATCAGGAGATCAGTTTGAACTGCCATACACACAACAAGACTCCAATCTTCAAAAAATCTTTAAGAAAATTGGATCTGCTCACTCGAATGTCCAATGCTGCACTAATTAATAAATTCTACAAAATAAAATGAGCCCAAAATGCAATTTGAAATTCCCCCCCACGCCCTGTATTACCAGCAAAGTATTAAGATGTGAGCATTAAATGCAAATTCCCATCATCAACAGAAATAAAAGCAAACGAACACCGAAGATATGGGCCCCCAATCTCAAGTATACACAATATAGAAATGAGAATGAACCAATGTGTTTGTATAGAGGAGGCACAATCCCATATATTTAAAACATCCAAAAGTAAAATGACATGGGGAGACTCAATGCTTTATAGCCTATATCCCAATATGTGTAACCCATAAAGTAAATATAAGCTTTCTTAAGGTAAAGCTCAAGTTGCTAACTCAACGGCCCAAAAGAGAGCTTTTACTTAACAAAACCAGGGATATTTTGGTCATGAATTTGGGTTTTTATTGGTGGTTTGGATCACTTGCTCCTGCTCATACTTTGAATGCTTCTGGTTATTCTTGGCATTATTTTGGAAATCAGGGTTTTGTGCTTTCTAAGAGTTCACATTTTTTATATATGCTGCCGGCGCTTTTCATCCTAAGTCAACTTTTAAAGGAAGTTACACTGTCTAAAGTGACTAAAATAAACTTGGAAAAAGAATTATCTGCCTTCATTCATGACAAAATCAGGAACCCTAGGCTCAGGATATGGATGGATAAGGTTTCAATGTGCAGGTGAAATGGATAAACTGGAGGATGGTGATTGATCCTAAGAAAACCCATGGCAGGAGGAACATCTATCATCTAGTTTCAAATCTCTCTGCTGCAGGTATGCTTGCTAATGCAGGGGTCACTTTCCTAGTCCACGAAGACAATGACAGAATTGAAGAAAGAAATGAGCCGTAGACTCAGGATATGGATGGAAAGGATGTTTGAATGTGCAAGAGAAATGGATAAGCTGGAGGATGGGGATGCAAAGGGAGTCAAAAGGATGGTGATTGATCCTAAGGCAACCCATGACAGGAGGAACATCTGTCATGTACCTTCAAACCTATCTGCTGCAGGTATGCTTGCTAATGTGGGAGGTACTTTCCTGCTCCATTAAGACAATGACAGACATGAAGAAAGAAATGAGACCTATCACCACCTCACACAGTAGTGTTTAGCAGACATGAGGGACAGATGAGATTTATATACATAATTGAGATAAACTGCTCGGCACCTGCTGGTAAATATTCCAAATGAGTTGACTTGTCTGCCTATCCCTCGATTACAATTCTGATGATCACTAAATAAATGGGGATGCTCTCCTGATGATGAGGAAGCAGAAGAACGCACTGGTAAGGAGGATATTTGATTGCTCTTCCTAGTTGGTTTCTAAGACTCTTCAAAGAAAACTTCTTGGTCATGTATTTTTTTGCTAGAGCACTGAGTTTCTTCCACTGTGGACGACAGTGCCTTGCAGGGACACACTTTAAAACTCCTTTCCATCTGAATTCTTAAGCTTGAAGACAGTAAAGATATATATGGATATATAGAATATGGTTTTATATTTCTCTGAGTATTTTTTATGGCTTTGATGATGTTTAGTCTCTTTTGATTTTCGAATGATCTCTGTTTTAGCTTCGTAGAAAATGTTAGCCTTGAATCAATGAGAAAAAGGCCTTGTGATAGAGGGGAAAAACAGAGTGACAGAATATTAGAAAAACAGTTTTCTGTTTTTCTTTGCTCTGTTTTGATGATAGATCTCAGCATAGTTCTTGATGGTAATTTTGCCATACACTTTTGAGACCTTTTTCAGTTTTTGAAAGAAATGAGAGAAAAAATAGAAATTTTGAAAATTTCAGTCTTTGTCAGATGCATAGCTACTTAGCAGTAAGAAGACCATGCATGATATATGTGTGTGTGTGTGTGTGTGTGTGTGTGAGTGAGAGAGAGAGAGAGAGAGAGAGAGAGAGAGAGATGGATGGATTTTTAAGAGGCTGGGGAAAGAGTTCAAAAATTTCAGCTGTTATTTGCCTTCATTTCAGCTTCAGTTTGGTCTCATGATAGAATACCTAGCACACACTCACTCTTTGGCTTCCTCATAGACATTCTTTTAGTCCTTTCAAAGAGTCTGAGAGAAAGGAGAATGAATGTTTCAAAATACTCTTAGCTTGTGGAGTGACAGAGGAAAGAAAGCTTTTTGCAGGGGATTTATTTCCAATCTTAACAAGGGAAAGATAGGATTTTATTTCGACCTATATAGAGCATAAAATTTGTCTGTTTCAAATGCTTTATGCCTCTGATGTGCACCCCTCCTGGCAATCCTGCATCTCCCACTCTTCCCCTTCCCACCTAGTAAATTGGGACTGCCCTTTGTTTGTGGTGGTGCTCTCCAAGAAAATGGGGATTGCCTTGGGGATGAGGAGTAACTGCTCAACTTTTGTGGTCTGGGTTTTCCCTAACCACAGGAACTATGAGGGAAAGAAAAATTATCACATTTTTATAAGAAAATACATCAAAATAAATGTACATTTCAAGGCAAATTTAAATTTATACAAGAAAACATTATAAAATGATTGAAGCTAGAAACTTTAAAAGCATGTCAAATAGCAAGTTTTCAAAAAGTATAGTAGTTCAAAATATTTGAGGTCAAGTTCTTGAACTCTCAATGTGCTAGGGCCTACTTGTCATATCAGAAAGTCCTAAATCTTAAAGAGCACTTGGCTCAATATCATACTTGTCAAATTAGAAATTTCTAAATCTTCAAAAGCACTTGGCATAATATCATCATCATTAGATTCCTTGTTGAGTTCATCAAAAACAAAATTAGGATCGACTTTATCTTCTAAGGCTTCTGAAACATACTCGAACTTTGAATAAGAAGAGGTAGATGAATCTTTTGCCACCTTGCTTATAGACAATTGCAAATTGTTGTGAACATAAACAATATCTCCCAACTTTCCAAATAACTTGTTCTCTCTTTGACTATCATGGTCAAGCTGCTCCAATTCCTCTCAGAACTTGATGAACCTGACTCAATTTTCAATTTGCAAAACATTGTAGTTTAGGAATACCTGCTTCATAGAATTTCGACGATAATACTCCATCAAGATCTGACCTGTCATCCTTGGCTACTGCGCTTCTGAGTATCTCTTCTTTCACTTGTATGCCATAAGTTTCTCTTAAGTGTATTTTCAACTAAGTTTCTCTTGAAGCGTTTTTGCAACATGTTGATGTGGAACTAGCTTGTTCCTAGTGGCATAATGTCTTCCTAGGACTTCATTGTCATTGTCTCTATCTAGGTCCAAATAACAGACTGCGGCTTGCACAATGGGTATGCATCTTCTTCCATCAATCAATGATTTTTTTCTGATTTCTCTGAAGCCTTCTTCGAATTATTGGGTGCAGTTCGAATGGCTTCTTTATAGTGGTCTATGCCCTTATAAACCATGCTCATACATGTGGTATTGCCATAAACCATGTGAAACATATTAACTGTAGGTTCATAGATTTTTTTAACTTTAGCAGCATTCTCTCAGAAGTTAGAGCTTAGAATGTTTTGTTTCACATTCTTTTGATTCAAAACTTTTGCAATACTAGAATCTTCTCCACTTCTTACGACAAACAACAGATAGTAGGGCTCCTTTCTCCTTAACTACTTTTTTCAGACTGATATAAAGAGGTAATGTTTGTTTGAAAGAGTCTCAATAACTCCCTAGATGCATGCTACCTATATATGCTTAATGTGAGGTGATAGTTTCTTTATAAAGTTTGCAATTGTTCTTCCTTAGTGAAATGCTTCACTCACAAATGGAAATTCAGATAAATCTAGGAGCATAAGTTTGAAATTATTTTTCCTCGCTGATATACCTCATTCACACATGGAAATTCAGATAAATCTTGGATCATCAAACCGATACAGTGGACCACATGTAGGCTTCAATAAATTTGTTTATACTTCTCCATAATCACACTTCCCATTGCAACACAGTTTGTGGCAATTACTAGTAAGAACCTGGGCCACATTTTCCGTACTGAATTCAAGATTTTATTTTTCCAAAATCATGAAGTTCTGAAGTTTTCTTGTGGTTCATGGTTTCAATTAGCTCCAAAAATAACATACCTTGATGGCAATAGACCAGCATGCCAATTAACGGCCTTTGGAACATATTTGAACAGAGACCACTCAAAATAGTGCAACCTTTTGTCCTCTAAGAATCTTTGACCTCCTCCAATTTCACAGTCACCCTCTCTTTTGATCTCTATAAATGAGTTGTCATCAAAGCCTCTAAACCAGGAGGTTTGTACCCTTTGCCTAATTAAGTTGTTTTCTGAACTAAAATTTTAAAATGAGGACTCGAGGCCACTTAAATAGAATAGTAGATGCATAAAAAAAGACATTTCCAACCATCATCAACCTATTATTTCTCTACGCGTTTGTAAAATATGTTTAGTGTTGCTTGTTCCATCTCTTTTTTTGTAGCATAGATTAGCTTATTGACATGCTTGAGGAGAAAGACATAACTTGGGCTGTTCTAGAAATTTCATATTGAATTGTCTTTTTTAATGCCTTTTTCGTCTCTACTATTGAACTTTTGTAATCTTGCTTTGACATTGCTTTGATTTTGGAGTCATTTTCTTACATCCATCTCATTGCTTCCCACCTACCTCACTCAACCACCTCTACCTCTAGGGTTGGGCCCAATTCTTGATGAGAGCTGGAGAAACATCGAAGGGCGAAGCAGTGTGTCCATCTCACAATTTCCCACCTACACTCTTCCATCCATTCCAAGTTGGAGGACCTAGGGACGAGTATCGCGATCATTAACTTTTTTGTTGCACTTAGCAACTCACTCAACTGCTCGACCAACGGCAAGTTGGGCATCCATTGATGTTAGATCCTCTCCCTTCTCGACCCCCTATAGGTAGAGGCCGTCAAGTGCTAACTATATTTAGCTGTTCTCAATCAACCAATTGTCTTCTCAGTGTGGGATTCATTCTGATCAAGATTCCTTCATTCATTTCCTTTCATCCACCACACTCCTCGTTAAGTGGTTAAGTCTCCATACTACAACATACCAATTGCGTTTCCACACCCAATTCAGTGTATCGATTTTATTCCCTACCCATCTAGAATCTCTAGCCAGTTAGATATATTTACATGATAGCTTACTACTCTATTGTAGATATAAGATATGATAGGATGGGATGACATGGCATCACTCTAGCAAGATACTGGGACTAGACTCTCATGACTATCACTTGATCCCAACCCACGCACCCAACCAAACCTCCAACCAGATAGATAGGAATCTCTTGCCAACTGGATAGATGGGATGGAGGATGTTTGACTCAATCCATCACTCCAACAACTGACTTTAGGACCTTTATGCTCCCGATCATTGATGCATCTGATTAACTCTTTGATGCATTGGACTGAATTTTCAATGCACTCGATTGACATGTTACATTGAGGGCGGTTATATAGAGTTAAGAGGCTGAGGGCGGCTATATATAGATGGCACTCAACCAATGAAAGGGCATATATGCTCCTCTCTCAATATCAGGAGGGCAACTATAGCTATATATAGTTGGGTTGACACTCTCTTGACAGCCTACAATAGAGTTGGAAGAAGAGGAGGGTGGCTATAACTATGTATAGTCGGGTCAAGTCAACACTCGACTCGCCTGCGTATTGATTAGGGATTTGAGGTGGTGGAGGCTAAGGACTTCCCTTGATCTATTCACATTTTTGCTTGCAATCTACAATATGAGGGTAGACTATAGATAGTTGACCTTACGTCGATCGAGTTCTTCCCCCAACTATCAATGGAAGGTCATCGGGGAAATGCCTAAAGATAAAGGCATTACTAATAAGTTGAGGAGGGCATGGGCCCTGAAGGTCAAGGATACTACTAAGGGGACCTTTTTTGCACATGACAATTACATATATATAGAGTTAAGAACTAAGTACTCAACCACCTGCAACTGCTCTCCCTCACCTCCGCCACACCCTGCCCCCATACTATAGGTAGGGTAGGGTAGGGTAGGGAAGGGGTCAATGAGATCCCCTATCTATACTATATATGGGTATGGGGATGGGAATGAGGTATATAGACAGATAGGGAGTTGGCATACCTCTCCCTAAAGGTTGACCTAATGGTCCTCAACCCAACCCAATCAATAGGTGGGTGTAGTTGAGAGTATAAATACTCTTCCATTTCTTGGGAAACTAGGGAGAACAACACATCCTTTTGAAATCGAGAGGGATGTGTCGACCAATGTCATCTACATGGGATGACTCTACTCCACTCTATGGTCTTTGATGGATTGAGCTACCTGTTGACCTGACATCCATGATGTCTTATGTGGGTGTTGGGGGTCTCTCCATCCAAAGAATACTCAGTTGATCTCATGTAGCCTTCCCAATGAGTGTTTATTGACACTGTTGACTTGACATCAGTGATGTCTTACTTGGGTGGTGTGTTCATCACTCAATCTAGATGCTATGTACTCCTTTAGACCAACCATTATCCGCCATACTTAAAGGAGAGCCCTATCATTGGATAGATATACGATTCTTGAGTTACACTAGTGGGAGATAATGGGATTAATGTGACCATCTCCATCCACCAATCTATACATGATACAACCATATACATTGCGTGATACAACCGATGACTTATCAACCAATATGGGTCAAGTGATTCATATCAGTCAACATATAGATAGTGATGCCACCATCTATCACACTATATTGAAGGACAATAAATCAAAGAACCCTAGACACACAAACATGCTTATCTCTTATCATTGACCTATGCTATGCACATAGACTATAGCATGTATTGGATATGTGTGGCTGACTTGTGGCTAGCACAACCTTTAATTAAGTCATATGATCATATCTATAGCTTCATATTTGTAGTAGGGTTGGTCTAGGTAGTCTCCATAGCATAAGTAGGGTATATATAGGAGCTAGTGGTTAGTATTAGATCATCATATTGCGAGCTATTTTCTTATTGCAAGGTTGTGTAATATTCCAAATTGGAATATTTTACATTAATTTGGATTTTCTGGAATTCTTTTTAATACTATTTTATAAAATAATAATATGAATAATAATAAAGTCCAATTAAATTAATTGTCTATTTCCGAATATAGATTTTGAATATTATAAAGTTACACCACAAGGGGTTTCATCCTTGGGTTTGATTACAAGGGTTTCCGTCCTTGTAATCAATTACACGATTAAGGGATTCCGTCCTTAAAAGTGGTTGTAAGCATAATGCTTATACATGTTTGATTGTTTTATACAAGAGTTGAATGAATGCTTTTCCCCACTGCAATGAGTGTATAAATATAGCGTAATCTTTCGTCAAAGGTGGTGTCCCATCCAAGAGGCACCTCTTCACCAAAAAATGTGACAGTTGACATTTCCGTCGATATTTCTGTTGACATTTCCGTCGACAATTCCGTAAACATTTCCGTTCACTTCTGGCAACAATTCCATTTGAAACTTCTGTTCACTTCCGATAACAATTCCGTTTGATATTTCCATTCATGTCCGTTTAATTACTGCTGTATTAAATGGCAACACTGCTCCTTGGCAGCGATTTCTTCATGTGAAATGTTAGCGCCTTTCCTTGATGGTTGTGCCCTTGTCTTATGCTTGGAAATGGATATTACAAGTTGTGAAAATTGCCCCCTCGAAGTGGCTCATCATTTATTTATGTATCTTGCTCTTCTTTCAATCATATTGTGATCAATTGTTGTGATTCTACTTTATTGATATAGTATTTTTATTACAAGTGGTATTGGAGCTTCGATTTGGGTAAATGTGTGGTTAAAACTCTAATTTTGAAGAATCACATAAATTTGGCACAATGTTGCACATTTTTCTACAATTGTAGTGAAGTTGGAAAATCATTCAAGGAAGATACGCTAAAAACTTGAGGGTTCCATGATCAATTTTGATCGAGTTATTGCGATTTTAGCATTTTTTCATAAATTCGCGCTACAAGTCGCAATTTTAGTATTTATTCTGCTTTCCTTACATTTTCGAAAAGCTTGCAAAAGTCTGGAGGGGGCCTATTATTTGAAGTTTTGGATCCAAGGATTTAACTTTGAAACCATTTGGTCAAGTTTGGTCAAAGGTGAAAATCAAATTCTGCATTGTCAAGCATTTGTGTGGCAGGACCACAAATTAGCCACTAAGGCAAGGAGTCTAAAACTCCAATGAAAACTCATAACAAAGAGAAGGGGTTAGAAACGAGAATTAGTTGGTCTTCTATTCCAAGGTTTTCTTTGACAGATCACAAAGTGAGCTAAGCTTGAGTACGTGCAAAACATACAGTCTAATATGGCTAGCAAGGAATATATGGACAACATTAAAGGATAATTGAGCACAACAAAGGAGATATGAGAAACATCACAACAAAATTGGTGAAGATCATACCCATCTTGCACTATCTAGCAACCATCTTGGCAAGTCCTAACAAGCTTGAGAAATCCATTGACACACTTTTGAGACACTACCATGAAATCATGCATATTTGAAAACCCATCAAAGGTGCAAAACCATCCATCATTCACCAATGCATAGCCTAACTAGGGTGGATCTTCCAACAAGCCCGATCCAACTCCAATTACATTGCGGCTTGTAGCAAAATTGTTTTCAATGGAAGAAAAAGAGTCAAATGCGCAAATACCACCATATTTTTAGGAAAGGGTGGAAAAGTATTCTGTTGTTGAGGATATTTCAACAAAGAGGCCACCTAAGAGAGAGACTTCTTCCAAAAGGTCTCCATTTAGGGCATTTTTTGATTACCAACCGCCATCCATCATCTTGGATCTAGAAGTTATTATCTTGACTCACTTCAAGAGTCTACAAATGAGGGTTATCATCAAGCATCTTATCAAGTGGAAGAACTGCCGAAAGAATATACGACATGGGAGGACAAATATTCATACAAAATCATCTATGAATGGTCGATGTTGAGGACAACACTTGTTTGAAGGGGAGGATCATGCTACGCCCTTAGCCTATAACATAGTTTTGAAACTTGCCAAAACTCATTGATTACTTGTGAATTCTCTTAGCTTAGATGGAAAACAATTTCATGGCCTGTAACTCGCCAACTGAGTCAAGGAAGAAAACTCACAAGTTTTGGTGAGTAATAACTCACAATTACTTGTTGAAACTCGCGAGTTTTTTAGTGACGACTCCGCTGAGGGAAAAATAAAAGTCTGCGGCAAAAAAAAAAATCATTTTTATAAAAAAGGCAGATTTTTTTCTCCTTTGCTAAGGTGATTTTGTACTTTTTACTCCCGTAGTTTGTACTTTGTACTTAGATAAAATTCTATGCCCCCAGAGCCTTGCTTCAGAGTTCTAGAGATGAAATAAATAGTGGGGCAAACTGCATAGACAAAAGGTGCTATATTTATTACTCCTATGCCAAATGCATGTCATTTACCACTGTTTTACATGTTATTTAAGTTTATTTTATGAGTTTATATATTTTTTAATGTAGGGATAAAGTTGCCGAGTAACTGTTGAGAAATTGTCAGGCCCTGAGTTAGAGTCAAAATTTTGGGTTGTCGAGTATGAGTTTTTAAACTATGGCCTATAGTGTGTATTGAGATATGTGTGGCTAGTATAGCCTTTAATTAAGTCGTGATCATTTCTATAGCTTCATATTGGTAGTAGGGTCGGCCTAAGTAGTCTCCATAGCATAAGTATGGTATATATGGGAGGCAGTGGTTAGTAATGGATAATCATATTGTGAATTATGTTCTTATTGCAAGGTTGTGGAGGTTTCCCCCTCAGATTGGTTCATCATTTATTCAAGTATTTTGCTCTTATTTCAATCATATTGTGATCTAGTGCTATGATTCTACTTTATTGATATAGTAACTTCATTACAACTTGTTGGGAGAGGGGTGGCTATAGGCTATAGAGGAATGTTGTAAGAACCCTCTTATGAAACATTTCAGGTTCTTTTCGCAGATAGGAGTCATGGAAATGATTTTGGATGAGATTGCGTAAGAGTTTGGAATTCAAAACCTTTTTATCTCTTTTTGTTTTTCCCCAGGTGGAGAAGTGGGACATGTGAATGTGGAGAAGAGAGAAGTAATATGTATAGTTGGCACGAATGTTGAGAAGAAAGAGAATGTGGAGATTTTCACCCCACAGAAGAGAGAAGGCTTGATGCATGTCAGTGATGGTGATGGTGAGTGATGTCAGACTTTAGATGGATGCATCCATGTATGTGTGGCTCAATCAATCGAGGAGGGAGAGGGCCTCATGCTAGCTTGACCAACGAGAGAGGAGATCGAGGGCCAAATATCTATATATGGTGCTTGAATGCTCTCTATCTTAACTTAGGTCGAGTGCCTGAAGGCTCTCGTGTTGAAGAGAGCTATATATAGTAGGCTATATGTATATGCAATGCTTGAGGCTGAGGTCCTCTTGGTACACATCATCTATAGACTAGTATCATCTATTATGTTTATATATGTGATATGAATGATGATTGTTGACTGATATACATGGAATAAGGAACTAGCTCGAAGGCCCTGGAGTCGACATGAAGGAAAACTGGCCCAACTATAAATATTATCAATTCATTCGATTTTGTATGTGACCCCTCCCTCGCTAAGCTTGACTAAACCCATTGAATAGTATACCATAAAATGGACCAACTTCTATTCTAGTTGACTATATTCATGGTCCAACTTCTATTCTAGTTGACTATATTCATGGACTAACTTCTATTCTAGCTAGCAATATTCCATAGTTCTACACACTGAGCGCTGTTCGATGTAACCACATTGTAGTGCTATGGTAAGCGGGCACCAAATCATCATCTTGTTTTCTTCCTAAGCTTTCACTTCATCAATTCTGAGATCTCAACCTTCACTTATAAGAACCACCAATGATCCCCAATCGATTCCCAATGGACCTCATTTTAAACTTTATAAGTGTAGTGTAGTGAAGTACATGGGGGATGGGGCCAAGCCATCTTGGGCTAGAGACCCACTTCATCTCATAGGCCTCTAACAAAAATGCTGCCAAAGATAGATTTAAACGTTGAAATAAATGAGCAAATGAATACAAAAGAATAACATCACCTTGAAGAGATCAAGCCATAATATTGAGACAAAGATTTTAAAGTGGGAAATTGAATGTATTGGAGAAAAAATCACGTGATATATTAAGAAGGCTTGTCACAAAAAATCTCCACAATTAGAAGCAAGAGCAGTTTGAGAAGAAGAAAGAGAGCTACAAGTTTCTAATGAGGAAATGAGGAGAGGAAGACTCTTTTATAGAGCAAGAAGAAAAGAGTGAGAGTTACAAAGAATCCTATGATTATCTTACAAGCCTCCTTTGTGTGTGCCATTTGTGGTCTAATTCCTTAGATAGAGGAGGGAAGTGTGTGC
Source organism: Torreya grandis (assembly GCA_037957365.1). NCBI lineage: Eukaryota > Viridiplantae > Streptophyta > Pinopsida > Cupressales > Taxaceae > Torreya > Torreya grandis. The sequence goes on along the minus strand of JARHVA010001235.1, from coordinate 1,412,999 downwards.
CAAGTGGGGGAAGGAGTTACTTGTAAAAGTAACTCTCAAATCTTAAAGGGGAATAAAAAGGTGAGTGATACCTCATGAAATCTGGATTTATGTGAATTTATAATTCACAAAAATAAAAATTACACACACATCTTAAGACTTAGGATAAGCCTAAAAACTATAGGAAGGACCCAAATAAGGTTAATTCTTCATCATTTCTTCTTAAGCTTAACTTGGAGTTACAAAAGTGGAGAAAACTTTTTACAAACAAATAAGGGAGTTGACATTACATAGTACTTCCCCTTAATAGAAATTTCCTTCAAGAGGAATAACAAAAGTTTAGAGAAGAAAGAAGAGAAGGTGCTGCCAAAATTTACAAGGATGAAAGTGTGATGACCAAGAATCTCCAAGAATTCTCTTCGGACATTGTGGTCAATACCTAATGGAATAAAAACTATCAAGAAAGAGAAATGATCCACAAACATGCAAAACAAACAAGCTAACTTAATCTTTCAAGTTAAGTAACCATTATGCCAAAAATATAATCTACATACATAAAGTAATAAAAGTAGATGTACAACAAGGCAAAGTTGAGCAAAGACGACTTCCATCATAAAGTGTGAAAACCTGCACGAAAAGAAGTTAGTCAACATAATCAAAGCATATTTCCTTTACAACAAAAAACAAGGAATGCATAAAAGAGATTAAGTTAATCAGAATGAAGACAAAGAAGTGTCACTTGCAAATAATATTTTGCGTGAAGCATTAGAAAAATGATCGCAAGAAGACATATCAAAGTTTCTAGAAGAGTCATGTTCTTTAGGAATCTCAACAATTTTACCCTTAGAGATTGGAGATTGTTATTTTTCAACAATTGAAAGTATCATGCATGGACTTATCACAAGATTTACATGGATGCAATTTCCAATATTTAGATATGTGATGCCCTTGTTTTCCACAATGTGTACAAAGTTTATCATTTTTAACCAAAGTATGAGCATTAGAAGCAGTATAATATAAAAAAATGTATTATAAGTTCTTCGATGAAGAGGACAATAAGATTTTGAATGTGAATTAAAAGTAGGTGAATCATTAAAACTAAGACTTTTACAGTTTACATTAAAAGTAGGCAAAATAGGGTCGAGTATACCAGTTGCGCACTTACCAAATCCACCACCCAAGTAGTCCATAGTGTTCATGATTTTTAAGCCGGGGTTGATAGGACTGTGCATAAGAGTTTGAGTTTGTTTAAAAACACAAGTAGATTCATCATTATTAGAGTTATTAACATTAGTAAAAGACGCAAATTTGGTTTTTAACACGTCAATATAAGATTGTATGTTCGTCAGTTGGTTTTGAAAAGCATTTTGAAGTGTAAGAATAAAACTATGCAAAGTAGTAATAGTGTCATTTTGACATTTAATTGCATGTTTAAGAGCACCAATTTCTTCACTTTTTAAATGTATTTGATGCGAAACATTTTTAAATGCTAAAAAAATAAGTTTGAAAGCTATGCGAAACATTTTTAAATGCTAAAAAAATAAGTTTGAAAGCTATTACAAGTGTTTACACAAATTCTAAGCTTACAAAATGGTTAAAAATTTAAGCTAATAATGCTTTTAAAAAAGTAGTGTGCTTGCACAAAATTGCTTTTTAGATCAACTAACTTGTAAATGTAAGTCCACACCAAAACCCAAATCGGAATGCTTAATACCAAAAATAACTTTATGCTTGGGAAAACATGAAATGCATTAAAGAATTATCGCAAAAGCACAATTGAATTTGATTAAAATAAAGTGAATTTAATTGATTTCAATAGCCAATTAAAAGCTTACCAAACAATAATATTCTTGTTAAATGCTTAAGATATTTGAATAATACAAAGCATTCTTTAAAAAAAATAAATTATGAAGACAATTATAATGTAAATCTTCGAATAACTAAGAATTTATCCCATTCCACGTGGGAGCAAATGTTTAGAGTTTTTTTCTTGATTTTGAAAATAATAAATGATTCTCCTTTTTTTTTGGTTCTTAAATTGATGGTTGAGACATAACAAAAGATTGGTTTTGAAACGCTTGATTAAAACATCAACAAAACCAATTTCCAAAACAATACGCTATAAATGAGAAGCTTTTTGTTTGAAGAACGTTAAAGAACACTAATTAGAGCGCATATAAAAAGATTTTTCCATTAAAGAAGCAATATAGAAAATGAAAAAGGTGTAATTATGTTGTTATTGTGTATTCCAAAGCAAAGTAAAGAAAAGAGAGATAGAAATAAACGGCTTGGCAATGCAAAGAGAAAGCAATGACTGAATGAATGAAGGATTTTAATAACGTCCACGAGGCCGCAACAGCCTATGGGACCCATCAGTCGCGCACATCCCCTTCAAAACGGGACATCAGCCACAAAACGTTCCCTAAGTTGCTTGAACTTCCTTCTTGAGATCTTCCCTTCTGCTGTGAAGTTTGATCACGAGGTTTGACGTATTACCCAGCCTTATCGCTTCAAACAGGGTGTCAAGGTTGGCGATTTTCAAAGTGTCACCATAACTGTATCGGATGTCGTATGCCTCGCACTCCAAGAGGAAGTGTCGTTCCGTCTCCACCACGCCTTTGTTGCAAAAGAGGCATATTCTCTCCTCCCACTCCTCTTTAGGAGTTAGCCATCTACTCGTTTCACGCCTAAGATGATGAGAGCTCATCCTAAGTTGGGCAATCAACATTTTCGCTTTCCATTTAATGTCTGCTCCTATATAGGCTTTTTCTTCAAAATCACCTGTGGGGTTGAACTCTTTGAGGTAGTATTCTTTTTTACGGCCCATTTGTTTTGTCCACATGATGCACTTGAATTTTCTTCTCACATATTTTTTTATTTCTTCATTAGTATTTGGGCACTCCTGCATGCTAATATCCCACCTCTTTGTCCATTTGTCATTTTGCTTCCTCCAAGTGTTCTTTCTTCTAGTTAGCTCTTCCTTCATAATTAGTCTAGGCCACTTGTGCTTCTTCATGTTTTGAATCTTCTTGAGGTAGCTTAGTAACCGTATCATCGCCGATGCCTCTAAAGGGAAGGGCCCCATTTCAGCAAGTAGGATTTCATACGACACTGAATTCTTGACTTTGAGACTGCTTATGATGAAGTGTTTCTGGATTCTCTCTATCTGTTTCCATTTCTGATCTGACATACTGCTGCCCCAAATTTCACACTCGTAGAGAATCACCGGGATAACCAACAAACCGAAGAGTGTTCTCTTGGTCTTCCAATCCCATAACTCCGCAATCCTGCACCTAGTTTGAAGAGAGTACAACGCTTTCCATCCTCCTTGAGTTCTTTTTGCTCTACACGTTTCCCAGCTGAGCTTGTGGTGAAAATCAAGCTCAAGGTACTTGTACTCCTCGACTATCTCTAACGGGCTGCCTTCAAAGGTAAAGGTATATTGTTTTTTTTTTTTTTTTTCCAGAGAGAAGATCATTACTTTGGTTTTGCTTGTGTTCACCTGCATTCCAACCTCTTGACAAAAAGTTTCAAGTGCTCTCAAATGTTCCCTCAAGCTGCTGGCTGTTCTGACGATTAAAATGAGGTCATCTACATAAAGAAGCAGTTTTATAACATACTTATCTAGTTGAATCCCCCCCCCCACTATCTTTATATAACTATTCTTCTAATTTATCAATGTACAGTCCAAATGAAGTTGGTGAAAGCAGAAAGCCCTACTTGACGCCTATATCGTTGTCAAAACACTCTAACATTCCATCACTAGTTCTGATTTTAGCCTTTACTTGCTCATATAATCTATGGACAACAGCTCTAAGCTCATTCGGAACCCCCAACTCGTTTATCCTATTCCAAAGTTTGTCACGGGGGACTGTGTCAAAGGCTTTATTGAAGTCGACAAAGCAACAAAAAGCCTCATCTCCCTGAGTGTTCCATATTTTTTCAATCAGGAACCTAAGTGTAGCCCCATGATCAATAGTAGAGTGTTTTGGTCTAAATCCAGCTTGGCCTTTAGCTCTTTTTCCTTCTTTTTTTGCCCACCTGCTGATTCTGCGCTCTATCATGCTTCCGAAGAGTTTACCAAGAAGGGGATTAACCATGATAGTACGATAATTTGATGGTTTATTGGTATCCCCGCTTTTGAAGATAGGATAACCACACTAGTCATCCACTCTTTCGGGAAGCCCTCTTGAATGACCCTATTGAAGATGTGTTTGATACGAGGTGCCAATACTTCAGCACCCCACTTTAAGTACTCCGCTTGCAGCCTATCAATATCCTGAGCTTTCCCACTTGCTAATTGTTTTATGCCTTGAATGACGTCTTTGATGTTGAAAAGTTTTGTATTCGCATAGATTATTGGGGGTCTATATTTATCTTGGTCCCTGTCATATAGCAACTTCGCATACTCAAGCCATTGGTTTCCGGTGATATTGTTTTATGTTTGTTTCTTCTTTTGACGTAGCTCTTTCCAAAATCTTTTAGGACTATTTTTTCCGAGGGCAATCAGCTCTATTCTTCTACTGTTTACATACTTCTCTTTCTTATTCCATAGCATCTTTTCGTACTCCTTATGCTCTTTGTCCATACCTCTCTTTTGCAGATTTCTTGTTGCTATCTTGCATTCCTCGTCGAACAATAGGTTTTAAACAAACTTTCCAACAAACTTTTGTCGTTTTTAAATTGAATTTACCGTACGATTAGAATGCCACAGCTCTGACAAAACTGTGCAGATAGCATTCACTATGCCAGGAGGTCATAAAGGAACTCAAGATAGAGAAACTAGACCAAGGTGTTACGCAATAATGAGAAAGAATATGTGAATAAAACAATAAAATGGCTTAATATTGCAATGGATACGCATAAGATAAAGTGTTAAACATCTGTAATAAAGCGTTATGCATAAGATGAGAAAGGTGTTAGATCTGAAAACACCATGACTTGGGCAGATTAACAAGCAATTTCGGACAAAAACGCTTTGAAAGAATAGAAAAAGATTGCACAACTCTTTAAAAAAGGATAGAGTAAACAACCAGAAAATACGAGAAAAAATGTGAATGCCACGAAGAAACATAGATATAAAGAGATCAGATCCTCAGAATTGGCTGTGCCACTTAAGCCAAAAGAAGAAACTAAAGAGTTCAAACGGGGTGCCTCACTGCACAAAAGAGGATCAACAGCTACAGGCTCAATCTACAACATAAAGGAAGACAAAGAAGATTGCACAATTACAAATAAGTGGTAGAAATAAGAGAAAAGACTACGCAACAAGCAAAAAAAGGTGCAATCAGAGAAGAACAATAGCAAAGACAACAAAAAAACTTGAGCAATCACTATAAAGTGACAAGGATAGTGTAAAGAAGAAATCCTAGCTTGATTAACAAGGAAGATAAGCACAGAATAGGAAAAGGAATGTGAATTTACCAAAAATTAAATATTGAGCATGTGCAGTATAATAAAGACTATGCAAAAAAGAGAACAACTTTGAGCTAAAGCATAAGCTAGAGGACCCTAAACAATAAAACTCAAAAATAAGAAGCAAACCAGAACATGCCAAGAAACAAGCTTTTTAAAGAAACAAGAAATAAATATCCTTGAAAATAGAGGCAAATTAGGAAGCAAAATGGATTAAATAAACAGAAATGGAGAAAAAAAATTCTCCTTGAGACCAACCTACAAGATAAGGTTAGCACACAATGTCTATTTTACAATTTTGCCTTGATACTTGCAAAAAAGAGATCTTTACTAATCTATTAAGACAAATTAATGGAGAATTATGCATATAAAATGGTAGGAGAGGTGAAAGATAAAAAGTTAAAGAAAGAAACATTTTTTTTATCTTTCTTCACGTAGAACCTACATAAGCCTAAAAAATGTGAGAACCCATGGCTCTGATACCATGACAGAAATGTTGCCAAAGATCAATTTAAACGTTGAAATAAATGAACAAATAATTACAAAAGAATAACATCACCTTGAAGAGATTAAGCCACAATGTTGAGACAGATTTTAAAGTGGAAAATCAAACGTATCGGAGAAAAACCCATGTGGTCTTATAAGAAGGCTTGTCACCAAAAATCTCCACAATTACAACTTTAGAAGCAAGAGCAATTTGAGCAAATGAGGAGAGGAAGGCTCTTTTATAGAGCAAGTAGAAAAGAATCCCATGATTACCTTACAATCCTCTGTGTGTGCCACTTGTGGCCTAATCACTGAGAGAAAGGAGGGAAGTGTGTGCCAAGTGGGGGAAGAAGTTACTTGTGAAAGTAACTCCCAAATCTTGAAGGGGAGCAAAGAGGTGAGTTACAAAGAATCCCATGATTACCTTACAATCCTCTGTGTGTGCCACTTGTGGCCTAATCACTGAGAGAAAGGAGGGAACTGTGTGCCAAGTGGGGGAAGAAGTTACTTGTGAAAGTAACTCCCAAATCTTGAAGGGGAGCAAAGAGGTGAGTGACACCTCATGGAATCCGGATTTATGTGAATTTATAATTCACATAAATAAAAATTTCACACACCCCTTAAGACTTAGGAGAAGCCTAAAAACTATAGGAAGGACCAAATTAAGGTTAATTCCACCATAGGTCCCCAATCGATTCTCAATGGACCTCATTTTAAACTTCACAAGTGTAGTGTAGTGAAGTACATGGGGGATGGGGCCAAGCCATCTCGGGTTAGGGACCCACTTCATCTCATAGTCGTCCAACCTCTGAAGCGGGTGATGATGGATAGATATCATTCTACCACCTCTGATACAAAGCTATGATGCAAGGCCCTCAAATGAAGCGATGGGCAAAACTACAAGTGACCCTCATACGAACTTGGGCCCCAGACTAGAGAGAGGCTTGGAACTACAGGTGACCCTCTTACCAACTTGGGCCCTGGATTGGAGAGAGGCCGACACTACAGGTGAGCCTCATGCCACCTCAGACCCGAAATTGAATAAATTGACATCAATATATATATAAAAACTCCCTCAAGGTCGAGGAAGTTAATGCCCTAAAGGCCCTGAAGTCAATAAAGGCCCTAACTATATATTTGAATTATGTATCATATATATAATACCCAGTGGCTCTTGAACGGTTGAACCCGTGATCATCTATTCTATTCACTTTACCTAGTACTCGATCGATTGGTCATGCCTATATATAGCCACAAACCGGTTGGTGCACTCTCTTTGACCGATACACGAACCCATTGCATTTGATTGATTGGCTCATATGATTCATTAATCAATCCAATCTATATATAACATAGTTCAAAAGCCTAGTTCCAAGAATAGATGACTTCATTCCATTCTGCTCTTCACTCCAAAGATCCCAAGATTTGATTCCATGTTGTCCTTCACTTCCTTCATCCATTCCTAGTTACTAGTATTCTGATATTTACAACAAGATCCCTACATTCTTAGTAAGTAAAGCTTGTAGGGTGGGCAGTTGCAGGGAAATTGCAATTACCATTGTACTGAAAATTACTAGTGCAAAATACCCCAAATTCCCACCAAACTATAGTAAAAAGTAGGGCCCATGCACTTAGTCACATCTAACATTCTGGCCCACAATTACCATTGTGTAGCCAAAATAAGAATCTCATATATGTATCCATATTTGTTATAAACTAAATTAAACTAGTTGCGCCTTGCCATTCTAGTGAGCAACATGACGAGTTACCAAATCATGGTATGTTTTATTTTATTCTCGGCATATGGCCACCTGGTCAAGTTGTCATACATGCCTTTGGCACTTGGGAAGACTTATATAATATAGGGCATAAAACACATAATTAATACACGACAAAGATCAATTGATTCTCCACCTCCATTGAGCTATAGAGAGAGATAGAGAGAGAGATCTTGAATCTCAACCTATTTTGTTGATTCATGGGATGATTGATTCACTATTGTTCCCATCTATATTGATTTCCTACATCTAGGCATAGATAGAAGAGACGAGTGCTTGGCCCAGGCTCCCCTACTTAGTACTGATTTTGAGGATTCTCCACCTCCATTGAGCCTTAGAGATGGAGACTCTAGAAGGCTATACAAGATTCAAACCAACCCCATGTCATCCAATTGAATCGTCATGCAAATGATAGTCTCCGTGCATTATCGACTGAGTGCACCTATACCTGTACCTATACGTTGTTTGTTTGCTTCACTTCTTATCACATCATTTTACGTATGTAATATCATCAACGATGATGCATTCATGGTTAGGGGTCTCAATGAAGAGATGCCTCAAACCATGCAACCCTTAGAATTACATACCGGAACAATGCAATAAAATGCAACAACAAAACAATAGTGTTCTTTATTAGATTTCAATGACTGGATACAACTTGCACACAATGACAATAACACAAAAATCTTGAATGAGATGCATCACAACAATAGATCCTCAGATCTTTGCTTGTTATCTCTCAGTGTTTGCAAGTTTAGCTATTACCATGTATATTCACTATGATCTATATACTTAAGTTTGCTAGCTAGCTGACTCAAGCGTAGGGGCATGTTTAGGTAGGTAAAGACCCACCTACTTACATTAGTGCTTTAACAACTCACTACAAGCATTAAATATTTGTAAACATTACCATGTGCCAAAAACATTAAATGTTCAATACCAATCCCAATGCGCCATAACACGTCACAACATAAGGCATCACGACAAAGCACATCATAAGAACATGTGCGCCCAAAACAAGCTATGCAAAGATCACAACGTTGCAGGCTTGTCACAATGATGTGCAAAAGACTCTTTGTGTAATGATCCTCATGCTTTTACTATTGGGCACCAACGTCCTTATGATATTCCAAGCTTCACAAGCAAAGCTATGGAAAAGAACTTTGGCATCACAACAACACAAAGAACTTGTATGCAAAAGGACTTGTGCCCAAAAGAACTTATCTCATTTTCTAATCTAAATGTATTTGGTTGATGTAGGATTACAAACGAATGCGGATGCTCTTGCATCAAATGAGACCGAACAAAGTTCGAGTTGATGAAAGGAGGTTGAGTTTCACCCTCGACCAATGGGAGAGGAACTTGTGCCAATTTTAGGTCGCCCAACTAGAAACTATAGAGAACTGCCATTGATCAATAGGGCTTAACCAATAGGAGAGCGCTCTCTCGACAAAATGAGGGGGAAGCTATCTATAGTCGGACTAACACTCAACTAATGAAAACTCAATCTAACGATCGGGTGGTTCTTTGTCACTCACACCTCAATCATTAGGAAGAGGAGGTTGATGGGGCTATATATAATCAACACTTGACTCACGGAGAAGGTATAGTATATACTACTATATATAATCGGTTGACACTCAACTAACACCTCTACTCCCTCTACATATAAAATAAGGGTAGGGTCAAGGAACTCGTCCGATGAGACTTTATATGCTATCTTATTGCTCAGGAGGACGAGGTCGTCGATGGCGACTATCTATAGTTTTCTAGTCTTGTGCTTGGTTGGTAATGAGAGGACTTCATATTGTGGAACAACTGGGGAAAAGATCAATAATTCTTCTGAGCAGATTTAGATAGGGAATACAAGCTCATTGTATTAACCCATTGGTGCCCAAGATAAGGAGATAGTCACCAAGAGTCGTTTGAGTGCATCAATGCTTGATCTCCATCTAAAGACTAACAAATGTCATTGCATTCACGATAGATGGGTGTCATGGCATTGATGACATATGGGACCCAGAGAAATCGAGTGGTAATGTGGTGAGATACTCCCTATCCCTATAACAATGGTATGCCTCCCTATTTGTAGATTGTGGCTGTGCATATCTTCTCATAGGCCTAGCAGTTGTACGAGTTATAGTTATAGTTTTCCCTTGATGTCAAGATAGCCCTATCAATTTCATGCACTCGATTGCAAGGTTGCTTGACTAATAGATAATGCTGAATAGAAGTTACCAATGAATGAACAAATGAATTGAGTTCAAATTCCTCACAACAAACATATTATCATTGATCACCATATCTATCTTGGCATCATAAATGACCTCTTATTCGTCATGAATCGAGGTAGGTCGATACCATCTCCAGTTGAGTGAGTTGATTGAGTGCTGAATAGAAGTTACCAATGAATGAACAAATGAATATTCTCACAATGAACATATTATCATTGATCACCATCTCTATCTTGGCATCATAAATGACCACTTATTCGTCATGAATCTAGGTAGGTTGATGCCATCTCCGGTTGAGTGAGTCGATTGAGTGCTCAACTTGAGGCCCCTAAGTTGAATGCAGCCCTAGGGTAGGGTTTAGAATTGCGAATGAACCAATGAAGAAGGTTGCTCTATTGGGTTAATCATGCTTGATACCCAAGGTGGTCATCTTTGTAATAATCCAGTCAGGCAGGGAATAGTCCAATGTCTTGTTGGCCTTGCTCTAGCAGAAGATAAGATAATACAACTGAAAACTAGAATGATTATTGAGTTGTCTTACAACTATAGTGGGATGCTAAGCGAAAGGAATCTGAAGTGTATAAATGACATGCAGTTGGGAGAGCGCTCAATCAAAATGGAGCTTGTGAATGAAACCATTGACACAGGTGACTTATTGGCGTGATTGAACCACTGGGAGCCGACCAAGCAGGAAATAAATGCAATCCCACTTGCCTTCTTGGATCAGGTTTAGGTCCCATGGGAATTTTCAATAAATTCTCAAATAGTTATAATGAATTATTCTAGCTTGCTCATAGCCCGACCATTGCAGTTTTCCTCGATCGATGTGATGCTATATAAGATTCAGTGTCATCGAGGGAGGTCGATATCGGTTGAGACATCGTAGATAGTGACTTAATATCATATCATAGAGATTCACTCAATATCATAACATAGCATAGATGGTGACTCCAACCGCTTCATTCAACCGAAGACCTCAACCCATTTGTTATATTTCGAATCTATCAATCGCCATCTCCATCTCCACTTGACTATAGCTTATCGTTGATTGTTGAAATGCATTACATTATAGAAGTTGCATGAACCACCCCAACCATCAATTGAAGAATCAATCCCTTGGAAATTGCTTAGGGGTGATTGTGATTGAACTGACTAGAAATTAAACCATCATCGAATAGGTCAAAAATAAATTCCACACTTGATCGAGACAACAAATGACTCATCCAATTGGAGAGGCATTACTCTATATACGTGATATGGGTGATCCATCATATCATCTATATAGATGGTAGATTATGCATATCGATATGGCTCAAGGGTCATTTATGTGCTTGGCCTTTAGGCACTCATCTAATATTATGACCTTTAGGCCCTTAACTAATAAGGCTCTACCATTGAGAGAGCTCTTGATCAATAGTTAAAGGGAGAGGAGGATGAGGACCTCCTTGCTTGACCAATGAGAGAGGACTCAAACGCTCGCCTGCTCGTTTGCCCACCTATTGATTGAGGGATTGGGTGGTTGGGGTGGAAGGCACTCTCCTACCCATATACTCGGGCCTCTCCTGATGACCAATAAATAGCTATAGTTGGGCTCGACCAAAGGAGCATAACTATAGATAATTTTGTGGGAGTCTGCTAACTAGATATAGCCTCCACTTAGCCAACGAGACTACTAACTATCTATATTTCTGCTTGAGAGGCCAAGGTCTCCCCTTTCCCTTGGCCTCCCAAGCATAAATTCCATTGATGCAAGGGCCACCTCCATCTATATATCCACACTTGCTTGCTCCTATATATCTATTTGGAGCATGAGGAACATCCTATCTATGGTAGCTTCCTTGGTCTAGAACTAGAACTATAGATGTAGAATAGGATTACGAGACAAGGTTAGATCATGCGTTAGTCAAGAAATCTCCAAAATAAGCATAAAGACCTAACTTATCAAGCCTACTCCCTCAAGAGGCATTGCTAATGACTTCAAAGAGCTAATTAAGAAAGGAATACAATCAAACCTTCCAGGTAGCTATTCTTCCTCACAAGCGGTCAAGAAGCGTGCTTTTCCCAAGATTTGGTGCTTCAAGTCTTTGTCAATGAAGAGTAACATGAGCCTCCATCATCTCCTAGTGCAACAATGGCTTAGGCTCACAAGATTTGTCTATTTGTGTGAATAGGTGAAGCTTGTCTATGGCAATTTCTGCATAATAAGTTTGTATATCTGAAGCTTAAAAATGGTGGTCTTGGCCCTCTTATTTATAGCTTTTTGAAAATGTTCAAGATCAACCATGATCGTCCATCCTGAGATCAAGATGTGTGGCCATGCACTGATTCAATCTTGGAGAGATAAGCAATAAATAATGTCATTAATATTTGGAAGAATGGGGCATTGATGAGGCATGGGAGGGCTTAATTCTAATATTTATCCCATTAATGGTTCATGGATGCCACCCCATTGATGATGTCATGGGATGATGCAAAATTGAACAATGAGTTTCCTGTAATTAGATATTCAACAACTTTCATAAAATTTTTACTTAAGCTCTTGATTTGGTTTAATTTGCTTTAGTGGCTTTGCTTAATTTTTTGCAATTCTTTGGAAATCTGTTGCACGCTTAATCAATTTGATAAAAAATGTCATTTTACTGAGTCATAATTTGACTAGAGTATAATTAGGTGTCAGTGGCATATGGGATAATACCCCAAGTAGGGTATTATGGATGCAAAATAACACATGCACGTGATGTGTGCTGCCGAATTAGAAGAATTCAGTGGTCCAGAATGTCATTTTGTGTGGTCTCAATTTGACTCGATACAGTGGCACAAATCAACACCTGTATGTGACAAGTTCAAACAATTTAGAGTGTTTTAGTGATTTTGGTTCAGATTGTGCATTGTCGCAGAATATCGTTTAGATTGACAATTTCAGCACAATAGTGATAGGAATTGGATGTCTACAATAGATAGTCCTGTCGATGCCCTCCTCTCCCCTCTATATAGATGGGAGATAGGCCTACCTCTATCCTGCCTATATAGCTGCCCAGTTATAGCTATTATGGTAGGGGTATGGCTAGGGTGCATTGTCGGTCAAGTCCCTCTCCCCTAGCTATAAGCTTTAAGCTATATATTTAAGGGTAGCGGTAGGGGTAGGGTAGGCTATCAGGTGGGTGCATAAATTACTCGCCCAACTATAGATAGTTTCCCTTGTCCTCCATCAAGTGTGTAACACCCCTCATGTAACGCTGCCATCGTCAATCTTAGCTTGTCATTTGCGTTTGATACATTGTTGACTCCTTTGTGATCGTATTTGTATGCGATGCCCCTGTTTGGCCATCTTGAGCAGGATATTTGGATCTACCTCGTTGAGTAGTAATTTAATTGCAATGCCTTCTCTCATTCATTAAATCATGAAACCGAGACAATTTTTTTAGACAGAGTGAGGTCGCTTGTCCTCAGCGGCCGAGATTGGTGAAGGCAGAGATCTAGTTAAAACATGTATGTATAAAATAAATTTATTTTTGATAATGAAGAAAATATGTTTGAAACATTGGTTTAAATTAATTATAAGTCCTTTTGTCCTTTGTATCTTCAGTGCTCCACGAGAAGGTCAATTTTTGGCATCGACTCTGCCTTCCATGAATTGGTTGATGACAGTTAACCATTCAACTTTACCTTTCAAATGGAAATATGATGTTTATCTGAGGGAAGAAATGTTAGAGAAAATATTTGTTTATTAAAACCTTAGGTTGTTTTACGTGTTTTGATGTCCTTATTGGAAATTTATGTAGTCCTTAGTCAAGAACATTCTGATTCTTGGAAAACGTAAATAAACCTAGTTTGGGGCACCGGAAAACTTCTTCTTGTTGCATTGTTTTAGAACTGTGCACACTACTTATCGAATTGTCCTCATTTAATTTTGAAAATTTTAAAAGTAGCATTGATATCTTCATAATTGCTGTATGAATAGTTTTGTCAAAGCATTAAGTGAGAGTTTGAAGGCTTTTGAAACACTTCTTAAATTTAGTATGTTCATCCATAACTTTTAATTTTCTCCCTTTTACACCCACCTTGGCGAGGAAAGTCATTGACTGAATTTATGACTCCCTGCCTTGCGCCCCCAAACTAAAAGCTAGTCTCCTACAAGAAATTTAATGCACTAGTGGAAAACAAAATCCATAAATATCTGTTTTTGCATCATTTTGGGAGAGGAGAATGGCATGATACTGGCAGATGAAGAGAGAAGAACGTCAGTTGTAGGAAGATGCATTGGAGAGGGAGTAACAAATTGCAGATAGTACGCCTTTTTGTCAAGTTGAGAACAGTTAGAATACAACAGCCAGGATGAAAACATACAGTCGAGTTTTGAACTAGGTAAGCCTTTAAAAGCGATTAACTCCCTTGGACTGTACTTTGTCATTTTGGGACTGCGTTGGACTATTTTGGTCCCGTATATATCTAAATTTATTTATCTTTCAATCATCCATTCTAGTGCTCGAGTTCCATAGAATCCCTAGTCTGGTTAATGTCATTTAAAAATCTTTCTTTCAATTATTTCTTTAATTAAATGAATGGATGAGTTTTTTTTATAGATTTAAGTAGAAAGTATAAATAAATATACCATTGTTCTTTAATTTCTCTATCAAATTGAGGCTTATTTATTACCCATTGTGAAATTTGAACAGTACGCAAATTTTAAGCTCCAAGAGCTTTTAATAACAGAACCAAAACAGGTGCTTATTAGTTTTGGTCTAGTCCATGAATGGACGTGTGATCGGCTTTACTTGAAACACCCCAAAATGAAGTTAAGAATATAGCATGTGATTTCCTCCTTGACCGAGTCATTCTAGAAAGATTTAAAATTTCTGTATCGTGAATGATTCTGGGTAGATATTGTCATAAGCAAACTGTTGCCTCAGTCCCTTTAAATCAAATACATAGATGAATTTACTGTTTGTGAGGTAATCATTACTTATAGCTACTATTTTCAGAGTATGGGTATCCGTCTTGATTAGTCTTTTAATCCATCCAGGCAGGACTGTGGTTGTATTTAATTGTCATGGACTGAAGATTACTGGAGTTCCGGTTATATGCTGTGTGAAAGTTTATCTTGATTTCTCGAGCCCTGTAGAGAGGTACAGAAAAGGATTAATTATCCCCAGGTATTTAGCGATACATGGCTTCTATTTTAGGGTAGCATATTCCTCTTTTTGTTTTTTGAAGGCTTGCTAAAACAATTTAGAAATAGAGCAATTAATATTGTTGAAATAAGTATATTGCGCTCAAGTATAAAGCACAGCCAATTATTTAGCATCGCCCTTTTTAATATGAGTACAGCTTATAGTTTCTTTAGTCACTACTATTGGAACGAATCAGATTATTTTAGTATAACCATGCTGTATGAGTTCCTCCTTGAACGCTTCAGGAATTGGGCATTTCCTCTTTGAATTTTTTGGAAATTCATATTTCCTGAAAATGTACAGGTTTACCCTTGGTCGGTATGTCGAATTAATAATGAATGTTGGTAAGTTGTAATAAGGGTATTTTCAGTATGAATGTTTGGAACCGTATGAGTATGAGAAAAATTGAAATAGGATGATTTGAGGAGAAATATAATAAAATGATAGTAAGTTGCTCTAAAGTTTGTAAAGAGATTTTATTCTAAAAACTGATTGGAAGAAAATCTGAGTGTCCCATATGGAATTTGACTTGTCCATTGTACACTGGAAAAAGGGCATCAAAATTTGAACCATAGCTTAGGCTGTAGGACTTTGAAGAAAACACACAAACCTCAAATTAGAGACCACATAGACTATTTAATTAGAGCATGACAAAATTAAATATCCTATTTTCTCTGTTTTAGTCCAGCGCAGCTGCTCTCTTACTTAACAAGCCAATCTTGACTTCTTTTTCTCGGCCTCAATGGTAAGCTCATAAAAAACGAGCTCCCTATTTATATATATTTGGCTTTTTCTTTTAACAGATCATACATTGAATCCAACAGGCTTCTGTTGTAAGTTAGAACAAAACACCTGGGAAACATACAATTTGAGTACCGACATTGGTCTGTACAGTACGATTGATTATGTTTTCAGATTAGCGGAAATGCAGTGGCTTAGTGAAATAGCTTTAATAAGCAACGTTCTTTTGGAAATCAAATATGTAAGTGTTTGCTATTTCAGCATAAAATAGATAAGTGCTCTATGTGAAATGAAATAGATAGTAAGCCTTTTGGAAATGAAATAGATAGTGAGCCTTTTGGAAATGAAATAAATAGTGATACTATTGAAGCTCAAACGGAAGTTTCATTAATTAGTTTCCCACATTAGCTCAGATAACTAATCACACAAATTTAGAATCTATTTGAAGTTCAAATGCGAAGTTATAAATTAATGCTCTCCCTGTCATATTAAATCAACTGAGAAGTGGATTGTTATCAATAATGCATGAATTACTCAAGTGTTTGCATTTCATTTTTGAAAAGCTAGAGGAACTAATGCCTTGAACGTTGCTTTTGACAAAAGAATCAAATGGGTAAATGTTTCAATGATAGGAATGTTAGTATGACTCATTGATGAACGTGCCCAAGGCATAGATGTTTCCTTATGATTGGAAGGAGATGCATTTGACTCAGTATAATAGTTTTGTGTTGACTTTTATTAACATAATGAAATAGTGTTTTCTTTGACTAAGGGGGTATATGTTGCCTCCTTGAGACTAGTAGAGTAAATGGCATTTTACATTAACTAGATATTTGGTTAATATTCCTAGTTCTAAATAGAAGTTAAATAGTCAGTTGAATATTAACAAATGGGCCAAAGGCATCGTCTAGGTAATCCTACTAAGAGAAACTTTTATATATTAAGATGTAGGCCTTGAAATACCTTGAAAAGTTTATTATGGTTGAGGACTTTAGCAATAGGTCAAAATGTGCGTTGAGGCCTCTTGCAGTTGTAAAATGTGTTAAGGTGGTATAGTATCATTTGATGATTAGTAGTATAGTAACTTTTACTGTTAGTAACCCTATATGATGAGGTAGTGATAGATGATAACTTTCTCTATTAAAATGTTGGGTTAGGATTTTAAGGTGGATTGCCTTTATCCTAACTAGGGCCATGGTATTATTGGTTATTATATTATTGTTCTCTAATAGAAGTGCCAAAAGGCATTAGAGCTAAACGGTGCCTGACGGTAAGCCAAGGTAAACCTTTAGACCATTGAATCATTTATAGGTGTAAGTTGTGTAAATTAAATTGGAGATGGCTATTGCTTAGTAGTCCTTGGTGCAACTTGTAGAACTCTAGAGAAAGTATATTGGGTGCCATGAGTCCCTAAAGTTAATTGAATTTGCAAGGACAAAGAAAGGGTTATTTATATTAAAAGGTCTAACAACTTGACGTAACTAGTTGCCACGAATATTTCTTCTACATGGTAACATTGCTAGCCAATTTTTAGAAGTGACAATGTTCTAGAGAACACAAAACGAGTTGTTATGATGCAAAAGCTAACACAACATAAATACATGGTTATATGAACCCTTCTCTATGTGATCATAGCCATAAGTATGGCAATGTGTTAGAACATGGGAATGATGTTAGATATTGTTAGTCCCAAAAAATGTGCATTAGATGCGAGTTTTTTTGTTGTGAGGATTGTTGAGACTTCTCCTTTAGTTAAAGGAACGTGGTTATCCTTATCTTACTCACTTGCGCACTTGTGCATTAGTACCCTTGAGTAAGTGTTTACACCTTAAGAAGTCAAGATAATAGAGATTGTTGGAGTGTGTGGCTAGTCTTGTTTCTTAAATGTCTTGAGCTTATAAAAGCTCGTCGGAGTTACATTAGTTCCTCCATTGTTGGCTTAAATTGCCAACCCTTGTCATGATAACGTCTCATGGAGAGACTCTTCATAAGTTCTTTCAGAGAACTACATCTGACCTTGATTTTGAGGAGCGGATATGTAGGTTGGCATATTGAGGTGGGGCATTAGGTCTAGGTCTTAGGCAAGATTAGGGTTGAGATTTATCCAACCCTTGAGCCATGCTAAAACTCTTTTTTTAAGATCATTAGTTTGAGATTTAGACATAGATGCCTGTTTGTGCAAATTAATGTGAGGGATTCTTGACCTGCTAAATTGAGCTTTTAGTGTAATGTTAGTGATTACCCTGTGTGTTGAGTGTAGTAGCTTTTTCATCTATTTAGCCTTATGTTTAATCTAGACTTCAGGCCAAAGGTTGCCTGACCGTATAATTGTTGTAGGTCAACAGAGGGCTTGTAGGTTAAATATTCAATGAAATAGATTGGCATCCATGTTTTGATTTGGACACTGGAGTAATTGTTTGACATTTCAATTTAAAACATGTCTAAAAACTATTAAAATATTAACAAATTTAAGAAAACAACCATTTAATTTATTTTTACAAAACGAAAACCTACCTCAGCACCTTAGCACAGGCAGGGAAGGGAGGAGCAGAGATTTATGGGCTCATACGGTTGGAAAAAATCTATAAGTAGACTATTAATTCTGAAAAAAACAGAAAAAATATTAACTTATAAAAAAAAGACCATTAAATTACAGAACACCACCTACCTTAACCCCCCAGCATAGGCAAAACAAAGCCTTATGGTAGGGAGGGCAAAGCAGAGTCTTATGGCCTTATACAACTCAATAAACCCCTAGTATGCAGCCAATGGAAGGTATTTAAAAATAAACAAATAATATAAATTAAAACCCGAGGATCAATGCATTTGGGAGAAATTTAAGAACTTATACATGTATTGAAATTAAAAAAATGTACACCTTGAGGCTTACCCAGGCAGTCAATGAGAGAAAACCCCCAGGAACAACCAAAGACTACTGTGATTACTGGAAGATAAGGACAAATGACTACTATCTTCTCTATTATTGCCTGTACTCAACCTCAAACCTCCCCTCCAAACCTCAATAACACATCTTTTCAACTATCGTCCAAATCAATATGAAATTAGGGAAAAGTTATTTATATTCATGTGCACTCAACCTCAACGTCATTGGGTAAACAGCTATGGCTTAAATCTTTGCAAGCTGCTGGCCAAATTGGTGAAAATGTCTAAAAATATTTGTGTAATTGTCGGAATCATCTTTGTCAACATTTAACCAGGGTTGTGCTCCACATTGTCTTCATAGTTCAATCGTCTTTGTAAGGGGCAAATGTGACTCTACATTCATGAATCCAGCCCAATGTGGAAATGAGAATAAATTGCAGTTCTCGAGGTGCTATCTCTTGTCTGTGGTCGAGATAAATTTTAGGTCTCAAAGTTCAAAGTTTGAAAGTCTTTGTAAAGGGCAAATGTGACTCTAAATTCATGAATACAGCTCAACATGGAAATGAGAATAAATTGCAGTTCTCAAGGTGCTATCTCTTGTCTGTGGTCAAGATAAATTGTGTAATTGTCGGAATCATCTTTGTCAACATTTAACTAGGGTTGTGCTCCACATCGTCTTCAAAGTTCAAACGTCTTTGTAAAGGGAAAATGTGACTCTACATTCATGAATCCAGCCCAACATGGAAATGAGAATAAATTGCAGTTCTTGAGGTGCTATCTCTTGTTTGCAGTCGAGATAAATTATAAGTCTCAATTGAGTGAACAAGAGAAATGCAGCTTATGGGGGTGTCAAATGTGTCTTCAAAGTGTGAGAATGGAATACAAGGGAGGACCATGCGTGGGAGCAAAAGAATAACATTTTTTGTTATTAATGTATGACCAAATTAATACATTTGATCACCCAATCTTGATAAATTTAATTTGATTTTAAATGAATTTGGACGAATATATTTGAATTTTAAGACATGTGGTGAACTAAACTGGAAAATTTGAATTTTTTTAGACAAGCCTTTGAATATGGTGAATTTCGAGTTAAAATTTGGTGAGTGAAACAACCCTAGCTGGAACCTAAGATGATGGGTTCGACAATACCACTATTCTAGTACGATACATATCACGTCCTAGTTCAATTCGTCCCCGGGTTTGGCTCGGGTATGCTTTGGATGGACTCAGGTGTACCCATAGGGCAAACGTCCAAAAAGGAAAAATATGTAGATGCTTCATTGCAGCCCATTTTGGATTTGTGGATTAAAACAAGCATGTCCATTGTTTATTATGGATGGAAAGATGCAACTAATAGGCCATTTATTAATGTGGTTGTAGTGTGTCCAAAAGTCGCAATGTTTTTGAAGGCCATTGACTGTGAGTGGCAAGGGAAGGATGCACAATTCATTGTCGACATTATTATAGAATCCATTGAGGTAGTGGGGCCTCAAAACATTGTACAAATCATAATGGACAATGTTAAAAATTGCCAAGCTACGGAGATGTTGGTTGAGACGAGGTACAAGCACATATTTGGACACCTTGTGTTGTTTAATCACTCAACCTGATGCTACAAAATTTGGGCAGCATAATCAAGTTAATCAAACAAGTGTATACCAAGGCCAGATTTTTATCACCAACCACCACGTCCCAAGCTATCTTCAGGTCGTTCTTGAAGTTCTAGCTGTTAAAGGCAAGTGAAATGATTTTTTTTTTCAATTTAATTTAGTAAATTTAATGTATAATTTTAATTTTATATTTTATATTTCATTTTTTAAATTCAAATTAAAAAAGAAAAAATAGATGGTTTAAGTTTGTAACTTGTAGAATTTTGAATATTTTTAAAATTATATTTATTTCAGTTTCTTATTAGGTTGTTGAGACTTGATTCGCCTCGCACACAGTTGTCTTGTGATGTTGCAAGGGGCATTGTGTAGGCATAGTTATTAGCAACATTTGGGTTATATGAAGATAGTCAAACACAAAGGGCCCAAAAAATATGGGTTGATCCTAAATGATGACATGTGGGATTATGTGGATTACTTAGTTTTATCAAGCTCATCACGAGTATGATCAGATTGGTTGAAACGGGTCAACGATGTTTGGGTGTAATATTCCAAATCGGAATACTATACGTTAATTTGGATTTCTCGAAATTCCTTTTTAAAGTTCGAAATAATAATATTCAATGAATATAGAATTATGTTCTTATTAACAAGATAATAAATTTATATAACAAATAATGTTGTATAATGATCAAATGTGTAATGCAGAATTTTGGTTATAAATATTCTAATAGAGAACTCTCAAAGGATTTCATCCTTGAGGGGTTGATATCAAGGGGTTTCGTCGTTGTATCTAATAAATGAGGGAATTCGTCCTCAATTATAAAAGAAGAGGCTGTTGCCTAAACTTCAGATAAGGGAATGAATGTCAAATCTCAATATATATCCTTTTCCTTTGCCAAGTTCTTATAAATACCCTTCATAGCTTTGCATCAAATGATGTGTCTCCTTTCCAAAGTGATGTGTCTTTTCATCAAATGGGATGACTTGCATGAATATAACTTCTATTCCTTGCATTAAATGTGGCACTCCTCATATGGACAATTTATTTAATTTAGTTGTTGTTGTAGTTAATTTAATTGCTATTGGTTTAGGCGATTCCATTGGTGATTTATTTACATTAATGTAATTCATGTTTATGGTCTCCTTTGTATTTAAGGATATTATAGACCTCCCTTCTTCAGATTGCTTGACCTCAAGCAATTTAAAACCCGATAGTACACTCCACAACAAACTATAATCTGCTCCAAGCTTAGATGTTTCTTTCCCCATCCTTGTAGAACTGATTGCATTATTATTAGTTCTCTCTTGCAAGGGATTATTACAACTGTTCTTTCCTGGATCCCACAACCTTCTGCCATTATAACCCTTGTTGTAATTATTAATGAGCTCTTGGTTGAGCATAAGATCCTAGGACTTTTACGTACTCCAAATTGATCATTTCTTGGGCTGCTAATGACCTGTTCAAGCTCATTTGTCACCAAATATGCCCTTACAATCTCCATTAATGACTCACCTCCACTGTCCATGAAGACAAATCTTTTATTTGTGCTATTATGGAGACCAAGCAATAGTTCATATTTGATGAAAGATTCATACCTGTTTTCATTGCGATAATAGGACGAATTTATGGTTGTCATAAGATGATTCCAACGTTTGTTTGGTTTTTCAAGTTCAAGAGCCATCACCTCCAACTCGGGCTCAGAGAATTCTTTGAGTGATGCTGTTGGGATGTTTTTCAACACTAAATAGTTTACTTCCACTGGCTGCTCCTGCAACTCAAGATTGTTGCCTAAATCATTGTCAACCTTCCAAAATTTATGCTTCTTTGGTAGCTGCTCCATGATGACTTGTTTGACCGAATTTGGCTGCCATTCATCTTTCTCTGGTACACATTTTCCATATAAACGACAAAAATCTATGAATGTCAATTCATCCCTTATCATAGGATCAAGAATCAAATATTTATTGTGACATGCATTAATATCATTGAAAATCAACTCAGCCTCATCTTCTTCCTGTATTGTTTCTTCTCGTTGAAGGAATGTGGGCATGGTTGGGCGTACATAAGTCCTTGATGGGAGTCCTTCACGACTGTTATTAAATGTATAACCTTGTGCTTGTGATGATCTTCCGTCACCATTAGAATTCTGAGTCAGCGAGTTATTCAACTGCTGCAATTGTTGAACTAATTGTGACATTAACGTATATACTTGAATTTGCCCTTAGGCCCACCAGTCAAACTGTGCATCATTTATGTTTATGTTGACCTTATGATTTGAATGCATAAAGCTTATCGAAACCCTCAGGTTGGCAGGATGAAAAGCTTTGATGCCATTGTAATATTCCAAATCGGAATATTATACGTTAATTTGGATTTCTCGAAATTCCTTTTTAAAGCTTGAAATAATAATATTCAATGATTATAGAATTTTGTTCTTATTAACAAGATAATAAATTTATATAACAAATAATGTTGTATAATGATCAAATGTGCAATGCGGAATTCTGGTTATAAATATTCCAATAGAGAACTCTCAAAGGGTTTCGTCCTTGAGGGGTTGATATCAAGGGGTTTCATCCTTGTATCTAATAAATGAGGGGTTTCGTCTTCAATTATAAAAGAAGAGGCTGCTGCCTAAGCTTCAAATAAGGGAATGAATGTCAAATCTCAATATATAGCCTTTTCCTTCACCAAGTTCTTTTTATAAATACCCTTCATAGATTTGCATCAAATGATGTGTCTCCTTTCCAAAGTGATGTGTCTTTTTATCAAATGGGATGACTTGCATTAATATAACTTCTATTCCTTGCATTAAATGTGGTGCTCCTTCCCATATGGACAATTTATTTAATTTAGTTGTTGCTGTAGTTAATTTAATTGTTGTTGGTTTAGGCGATTCCATTGGTTATTTCTTTACATTAATGCAATTCATGTTTATGGTCTCCTTTGTATTTGGGGATATTAAATTAGGCAAGATTTATGGATCCAGCTGCAAGGTTTGTTTACATAACCCATGGGATCCTCATGGCTTTGAGCACCTGATCTTGCCCCGTAAGTGGTTATTCAGTGACGGTAAGGCAAGAGGGAAGCTAAAGGCCAAACATATTCAAAGAACTGGTTAGGCAAGATTGGATTGAGAATGGATAAGATAGTTGGATGAGTATCATGTGCTTGGAATAGCTTGATGCCTCTTGGGTCTAATCTAAATGCAAGGAAAGTAAATTGCAAGAAAGTAAAACTAAGGTAGATCACATATATCTAATCACATTGAAAGCTTCTACCACTTTAGCCAAATTGCATGAAAGAACCAACCACGCTTATGTAATTAGCCTAGAATTAGGTTTATTCAATCTCACAAGAAACACTTATCTTTAATCTAATATTGATAAAATAGATTATCTAATCTAGTTGCAATGTGATACAAAACTAATAAACAAGTGCCAGTCAAAGCCTAGAATGGTAAGAATGCTTAAGAACAATGAATGAAATACCATCACACATTTGAAGCACTTCAAATCAGACCCACACGAACAATAAACATGCTGGAAATGTTTATAAATAATGAGATAAACATAAATAAGCAAGCACGAAAGCTCTTAGAAAGGTGTAAATGATAAACCAGCAATGAAGTATGATAATTAAATTGAACGAAAATTGAAAACAGTAAATGATCGGAAATGGACAAAAACCTGCTAAAAGAAAGCACCTATGACGAGATAACAGCAAAGTTGTGGGAACTTGATGGAAGAATGTGACTATATACAAGAAAACAACAAGCTGCATGAAGGAAATATCACTTGTAGGATTCCAATTAGGACTAAGAAAATGTGGAGGAGATATGATTGAATAAGAGTGACATGATGCATATGAAACATGAAATGAGAGAGACGGGTGAGAATAACAAACTGTGAGGAGGTGAAAGCACACAAATGACAATCAAAGACAGACAATTTCCTCAAACAATTCGCAACAAATTAAGAGATGGATGAAGAAGAAGAATGAACTCTTAGGAGTGAGACTAAGCACAATATGAGGTCTTAAGGGAGTCTAAGGCAATCACTATGGATAAGTGAACCCCGACTCCAATGGCCTTTGGAAGGCAAGGAAGAGACTCAAAAATATGGATTGAAACAGAGATAAAAACAATGAAGTCAACACTCTCAAAAGAGTTATAAGGATTGTATCTAAGTATGAGGTAAAGACTATTTTCAAATCTTACTTGTTGATATTTTTGTCCCAAAAATATCATTACATCTAATAGCCTAAGGGAGACCCCTTTTGTTTTTTAGGAAGAACCTTGAAACCTCCAAAAGAACCCATCTTCCCCTTTTGAACTGCGGAATCTAGAACTCTGGATGCAATTTGCACTAGTGCAAATTGCGTTGCAAGTTCCAGATCCCCCAAAGCGCCCATCTTCCAAAACGGTGCAATCTGGAACCCGATGTCCGCTTTGCACATTTACACAACGTGCAAAATGCACTTCGAGCTCCGGATCCCGCAAAACACTTGTACCCAAGACCGGCGGAATCCGGAACCCATCATGCACTTTTCACATTTGCAAACATGCAAAATGCATGGTAGGCCCCGAATCCTGCCACGCACCCAAGCCGATGGAATCCGGAACTCGGCGTGCACTTTGCACGTTTGCAAGCATGCAAAGTGCACGACGGGCTCTAGATCCCGCAAAACATACCTTCCATTTCCATGGGAACTTTCAGGTGCTTCTAGCACCTTCCACTTTTGTGGGAACTTTCACGTGCTTCCAGCACCTTCCACTTCCATGGGAACTTTCACGTGCTTCCATCACCTCCCAATTCCGCCAGAGAATTGACTGCTTCCAGCAACTCCTAGTTCCGCCAGAGAATTGACTGCTTCCAGCACCTGCAAATCCCGCCAACTTTCACAGTTGGTTTTTCACAAGCAATAGCTTCAGTTTCCATGCCTCCTAAGGAAATGAAGTTCAAATCCAAGGGCAATAAGGTTATTGCAGATCAATAAAAATGAAGAGAATTATTCAAGCAGATTGTGCAACTTCTAATATCTACTCTTATGGGCCGGATGTAGAACAGATACAAGAGATTTTCAAAACCTTTGATGCATATATTGAGAAACTGCAAGCCAAGAATGACAAGAAAGCTGAAGAAGCAGAAATGCAAATTGCACTTTCCATTTTGACAAATATGAATTGTTGAAAAGTGCAAAATCATGAATTGCGAATTGCACGGTTCATTTTGGCAAAAGTGATATAGACTTAAAAAATTGTAAAAGTCTCACTTATGTTTTTGCAAGTTGGGGTTTTTGCATGGAAAAGTAACTTGAATTATTTTCAAAGTTATCTTTTATTTTGAAGAGACCAGTTCTATTTTGGGCGCCTCTTTTTGCATGAGGAAGCTATTTTCAGCCACTACTAGATGAAAAAGCATTGCATGGAGATCCAACAGTTCCAGCCATGCCATACCACGCCATGCTATGCCAAAGATCACGCTCAACTCGTGCATGTCACATTCCTAGCCGTTCCACCACTCCAAGATGCCAAAAATAGAACTTGCCTCTTTTGTACGAGGGTTTCAGATTTGCACGATCTTCTTCAATTGGGCATTCAAGTTTTGTCAACTACATCTCATCTTCGAGATTATTTGTATAAAAACGAGCAGACCCCGTGGCCCAAATCATCTTTTTGTTTCTAGTTATATTTTTTGCATTTTAAAAGTATTTACTACAAGCTGTAATCTTTATAGAGAAATAAAGTTGAAGATTTGTCTTTCTTGTCTTGAGAGATCTTTGTGTGTGTGCAAGTTGTTCGATTATTTGTTGAATCTTTGTCTCTTTGTTTCAATTTCAAGAAATTCATTTGTGGTATTTTACCCTCTTGAAAATATTGTTTGGAATAAAGATCATTTTCTCTTTTGTGAAAAATAGCTAAAATA
The DNA here is from genome assembly GCA_037957365.1 of Torreya grandis. NCBI lineage: Eukaryota > Viridiplantae > Streptophyta > Pinopsida > Cupressales > Taxaceae > Torreya > Torreya grandis. The sequence continues at coordinate 1,386,771 of JARHVA010001235.1, read as the reverse complement.
CTACATTTGATTTCTATTTGTATGAATTTGCGCTGAAACAAATTCAACATATTTTCTGCTCTACTGTGTTTATCAAGCAAGCATTAAAATCCATTATAAAATATTTGGTGCAATCACCATATTTTCAGTTTTCTGCAACTTTCAGTTCTTCAACCCTTTCCCCCATCAAAACTAGGATTCAAAAGCACTAAAGAGTGCGAGTTTCACAAAACTGGTATTTTGTCAGTTTGCATCAGATTTAGTGAAAGAAAGCCAGCCTTCTCTAGAGATTAACCTCAAATTGCCAAGGTTCCACGGCTTTGAAGGTTTTTCCATTGTACATTAGGCAATTGGACAACAAGCTACATAATCAAGACAGGTGCAATCCTATGTGATAACATTACCCAAAACTTATAAAATCCAATTTAAGGACTCAAAATTTAAGGACTCAAAAGACAACTAGAACAAGGGGCTGTAAGGATAAAGCAATCGAAACAAAACAAACAAACATACTAACTAAATATAAATCTAGAATTAATCTAAAAATTGAAATCCCTTGTCAAACACTATGACAAACCCAGTTTGACGAGGAGTGGTGACGGGGCATCCTCAAGTTGTAACTTCCTAAAAGTTTGTCTTGTGTATTTGTCTAGGGAAAGCTCACAAAGGCAAGAAGACTAGCACAAAGCATCTAACTACAACAACAAAACTAGCCTAAATGGCATTTGTATATCGCAAAATGACACAAAAATGGCTTCATTCATGATTTCTCGATCCTTGAAAATGGCTGAAAGAGGTGTATATATAGTAGGAAAATGAGACATTTAAGCTTGCTAGGCAGATTTGGAGTGAACTAGAGCTGCAAATAAAACAAAAAAAGAAAATGAAGCACTCCCTCTTCGAAACCCAACCCTTTTTTTCCCGTACAAATAAACAATTACGAAATCATCGGTCTATGCAGACCGGTGGTTTTGAGACCTCTGTAGTGGTTACATAACCACCCCTTTAAGCAAATGATTATGTAACTGCCCCTTGCATAAAGTGACAATTTTGCCATTGATGCATGCAAAATAGGGTAAGGGGATAAATAGGAAATAAACACTAACAATGGGCTAAAAAGCAGGCAAGCTAAACTGGGGTCATGACAAATGTAGAGTGGAGCATGTCATGCAACGGAAGGGAGAGGCACAACATGTTTTTATAGTTTGGAGGTCTGACAGTCATCAACGATTGGTAATGTTGCATCGCATTGTTTTTAGGTGCTTGCGGCACCTCCATGGCCAAGGATTTATGCACTTGTGAGCTCTTGCAATAAACTTTTTTATCACAAGTATGATTTTTAACTCTCTTTTCGTTTTGAAGATTGTAGTATTTAGTTTTTGTTTTTTCTTCTATAAATTTTAATTTTGCATTGACTTTGACTTTATGTTGCAAGTTCCTTCTTTATCCTCTTATTTAAGCACAACCTATTGACAACAAAATGGACGAAGGGGTTGGTCGACATGTATTCCAACTTGTGCCTTCTATCACACAAACATGCCAAAGTACAAGCAAGGGGTGGCGATGGGTTGGGATGTAGAGCCAAAGCATCCTAACTTGGATGTTTCTATTGCCTAACTTTCATCAATCAACATAGAGTGGCAAGAGAGTTCTTAGCAAGAGCCTCATGGTGCAGCTAGTGGGAGTGACATTGTTACTGCTTGTGGTTCTAATGAACTACATGATGATGTTGATGCTCTTGATGAAGAGCAATATAATGATTTATTGTGAGCTTACATATGCACTATGTATTTGTAGTTCTAAGTTTGACCATTGACTGCTAATATATTTGATTTATCATGACATTTGGTATTAAACTATAAATTTTCAGTAGTGCTTTCAATTATTTTGTGGTATATAGCTTTTTTTGTTTACTTTGCATATATTGTGGTTAATTTTGCTTCTTTGGCTATAAATTTTATATATTTTTAACATTTTTTGTAAACCGTACCCAGCTGTACCAAATCAGGGGAAAAATAAAATCGCTGTACTAGTGTACCTAAACTCCATACCGGTACCGGTACTGGTGCCAGTGCCAGTGCCAGCAACTTGTAGAACATATTTGAAGGGTATGCATGACTTTTTTGTAAGAAATGAGTTCCTGTGATAAATTTGAATGGTTTATACATGCCATACTACTTTTGATCGTAAAAATGGTTCTCCATTAAAGGCAGATTTGTATATTATGATAAAAATGCCTTTTATAGGCAGTGGTATATTCAAATTTATCATTGGAGGGAAAATATTGGAAAATATTTGAACTAATTCTACTTAAAATATTTTGAACTAATTCTACTTTGCAAAGATGTGCATATGAGCTAATGCAATGCATGCTTTTCTTGAGGGTTAAATACTTGAGAGTGCACTAAGACTTTTGTATCAGGTGTCGCTAAAAGATCTTGTTACAGTTATTTAAAATTTCTATTAAGCAAGCTGTACTGGCCAAAGTTATTATGTCAAGATTTCCTTTCACAATAATTTGTCTTATTTTATTCTAAATGGTGTCCAATGTCTTTTACAGACCTTTGATTGTTATTGTGATGTCACATTTAAACATGGAACCATTTCAATCCTTTCCCTGATGATGGGTCCTATAGAGAGACCTGAAATGTCGGACCAAATTATTTATACACAGTTGTTTCCGGAAGACTCACAAATTTTGTTTTAGTTGAAAAATATTCATCAAAGTTATTTTATTTTGTGAAACTCTCATGTTAGTGACAAAGAGATACTTTTCAGATATTTAAAGATTGTATAGAAATAGACTGATGTTTTAATTTAAATTAACCATAGATATCACGATAATATACAACTTATGATGTTGCATGATAAATCCAGAAGATATTTGCTCCAAGAAACCCAACAAATATAGCAAATGTTTTTATGAAAAATATATTAAGATGGTAAACTCTGTTTGCTGAAGAAATATAAATACTCTCCATTTCGCTTGCCGCCAGAGCTACAAGAAAAATTGCAGAGATATCATGATTGTAATCTGCTTGATGCCTGCAGGGATTAAGGCTTCATTTGGATTACTCAAATTTATATGATGTGAAGGCAAAAAGGAATAATCAATCAGGAGTCTCTGCTGATTTAGAACTGGCACAAAGAGATCGACGGGGTTCGGCATATGCTACAGTTGCGGCCGGGGCTGCTTTGGTAGCAGGACTTGGTGTCATGGCATATATGAAAAGGTCTAGTTCCTAAGAACATTAATAGATTGTGGTTAACACTTGCGATCCATCAGAAAATAACTACTGAAACTGGGAATTAGATTAGCATCTGTGTGTTGCAGGGCAAATGTTGTTTTTGTAATATATTGACAAGTCAGAACAAATGTGGTAGCTATAGTCAGTTATTTATACACACATGGATGTTGTTAACCAAATCGTTTGTGCTTCACAGAGTATAACTGGATGAGAATTGTGGCAATTCACATTTCCCATCCGGTCAAATGGTGTATAGTCTGAAGCTTACAATGCTTGACTTACTGGGTTTTGTAGAAAACAGCAAGGATATATCTTTATTCTCTTAGGGAAGAGGAAGGAGTCTGTTGTGCTTCCCTTGATATTTTGTTTTTGCTTCTATTTGATCTATGAGGTTTGAAATATGTTATGCCTTTCTGTTCATACAATCAGTGTGCTGATACAAGGCCATTGCATCTAAAAATCAGAGGAAATAATAAAAAATTGCAGCCTATGCAAAAACAATTGATCAATTCACGTTTCTTTGTTGATGTTAAATGCATGCCTGTCGTCAATTAGTACCAAAAACATATTGATATTCAAATGCCACCATAAAATGAACATCAATGCCTCTAATATAGAATAATGAAATATTAGAAATATACAAAATGAGATCCAAGCAAAGAAACCGTGTTCCATTAGTATAGTTTTTAAATCTGAACATATTAATATATTAGGTGAGGTCCATCAAGGTGCATATGGTTCCAGTTTTTTGTTGGCTTGCTATTGGACCTTGGTGCACTAAAGTTTGAAAGGCTATGTGAGGGGATTGCTGAGCTGTGTATGACAAGATCATTTCGGTGTCTAATTGCTGATTATAGTTAATAAGACGAGTAGTGTGCAAACTTAGGGTACTTAAAAGAGTAACATGCGAGAATATGATATTGTACATAAGTGCATGTTGCCAAAATCAGTATCTCAGATTTTTTACTTTTTTGTATTGTAATTTTATATAAATTAAAATTTAAGTGTCTTTCTTGCCTACCAAGAAATGGCGCAACTTGGAAAGGTCTTTGTTTATGGAGGATTTATGTTGTGGGTATAATAAATTTATATAGCAATATGCAAGATATGTCAAGTACAGAATTACTTTTGATGGCACCAAATTGTACCTATCTTTCGTTAGATCAATCTGATAATACATTTCTTAGTGTAATATAATTTTGTCTATGGAATAGAAAATCAACTTGTCATCGAGTAATACATCTAAAGATTTGTGTATGCCAGAGTAATTAGCAGATGGAAAATGTGGTTCTTAAAATTACTGAGGCCTTAAGATATACCATTGGTCCATATTAGCCACAAAAACATCTTAATATGGTGGTGAGTCCCCTAGCCAATCAAGTTATTACTGATAGCCATGATGAAGAAATGGTGGTCTTCAAAGTCTGCACCTCGTCCCCACCTAGGATATTGAGATCAATGGACTTAAGAGCAACCGATTGAAAGACAATGCAACTCATGGTTAAACTCTCTCTTCACCAAGGTAAGGTCTTAGCAACTAGACCAAGAAATATGTCATAAAATTGTTGGCATTCGTAAATCCAACTACTTAGACCCACTACATTATTAGTTCTTGTCGAAGGAGGGTATAATGCATCCATTGGATCCAATAAGTTGTTTTTAACAGACCAATCATTTGATTATTTTTTCTAATTGCTAATGTCACTAACCTTATTTTTAATGTTTTTTCATATTTCTTAACATTTTAAAACACATTTTATTCATTTTCTATTGACTTAAGTTGTTGGATGTGACAATTTTAGATCTTATTGTTGAAAGAATTTTCTAATATTATCTTATTTGATTTAGCCAATCGTACATTTTCATTTTTTTAGGAAAGCTCAGTCACCAAAGTTCAAGATCATTCTCAACATCATTACAAATGAAAGTAAATTATAACGCAATAACTATACTCATCTAGAATGCTTGATGGGAGGTAAAGACGGGCAAACACACATTCATACTTTACTTCCATAGGTATACGTCTACAAATTATGCTTTCTATTGAATTTCTGTTAAAATTGGAATTTTTGATTCATAGATAACATGCACATTCCTTGGTTTGCATCAGCATAATGTTTTTAAAAAATATAAGAGCATTTATGAAAAACTTAGTTCATATCAATCATTATAGGGGTTGAAGCCCAAAGATAAGGTACATTTGACACTTTTTTGTGTGTGTTAAATGTAATGCTCAAAATAAATATACATAAGAGTTGATTGCTCAAGTGACTGGACTCGGAGTGGAAGTCACAATTTTTTTTAAGACAGGCAGGAATTTTAAGGAAGAAAAGTATAAGTCTTTACAACAAGGGGAAGTGCTATACCCGTTACACAATGGATTTGATCAAGAGAAGCTTCCTCTTCCCTTTGACGTACTCTTGAAGGTAGACAAAATGTTGTTCATTGGACGCATTTAATTTTTTTGAACTAATTTAGGCATCAAATTCCTCCGAGTCTATCGTTTAACATGTTGCTTTCACTTGAGAGTTCTATCTTGGATGTCAAAAGAGGTAAGAATAGTGAACCCCTACACCAAGTAGTTATTTGCATGATTCATAGGTATTTCAAAGGAATGAACAAAAGTCTTACTTGTTTCCTAGTCTTGAGTGAACATAATTTTCAAAAGAAAAATTTAAAGGGTTTTGTTGGTAATTCTACTATTTCCAAGAAGTCTACCCCTAGTAGAGAGGAAGGTCGGATCAACGGTATAATGCAAGGTACCCCGAAAGAGAGCTATAAGCATAAGTTGAGAAGTGCCTCCAAGATGAAGTTTTCAGATGCAAGCGGAGGGGTGAATGATGTTGGGGGTGGGTGGCGGGGGCGGGAGAGCAAGGGTGGCGGGTTGCGGATTTTCTAAGGATGACCTTGTGGTTGTACAGGTAGACATGGAGGAAGAGGCAGTTGAAGGAATTCATATGCTGAAGTCAGTAGCCTTTCAACCTGCCAAGGAAGGCAAAAGAATAGGGAAACACAAAATCAAGGATGGGATTTCAGATGAGGAAAATGCCAACACCCAGGAGGGAAGCAAAAATGATGGTAAGGGTGGCCTTAACGCAAAATTTGATAGAGTTTCTAGTTCCATTAGGAGTTAGAACAAGCTTGACAAAGTGGAGGAATAATTAGGGCTTCAAAAAGCATTGCTAAGATGGTTCATGTGATAACTCTTTGCTCAAAAGGAGCAGTTGAAAGTTTTGAGTGAGATGGTTACCCGACAGAAGTCTAGAGAAGAGCAAAAGGAGACAAAGATTCAGTTGAAGAGGTTGAGAGAGAGTTTCCAACTTGGAACGAGAGAATTTAGGGTCGAAAGATAATTTGGACACCCTTGTGGTGATCAACAAAGCATCCATGAAGGAAAGCATACCCAGTTTAGAGACCCTTAGATACCTGTTGAGCGGCATGATGAAAGGTGTTGAGTCCTCATCTAGAATGAAGGAAAAGTGTAGTGAGTTTGATAAATAGATAGGTTTAACTCCCCAAACGTATCGATAGAAAGACATGGATCTGAAGAGGAGTATACGGTGTTTGGAAGAGGCCATTGGTGGCCAAAAATTTTAGTTGTATTTTATGTTTTATTGTGGTTTTTTGGTTGTCTTTCTGTTCTGATTGTCTCTAGCATACCTCTTTGTTTATGTGGGCTTTGATGGACTAGTTTGTGAGTTTCTTGTATATAGGGTCGGGTCCCTAGTTCAAAAAACCTAGCTTTACCCTTAATAAAAAAATAAATATACATAAGGATCAAAACAAGCATTTTTAAAAAAAATATATATAAGAAGTTACAAGTTAACAGGGCTCGACACTCCAACTGTTATGTACTGATCTCAACCATCAGTCACCAAGCTCAAATAGGTCACACAATTGACACCACACAAACTACTTACTCTCACACCAGCTGGCCTAAATGGCTGAAATAGCCTAAATAACCAAAACGACTCAAACAACTTAAACAACTCAATGACCAAATTAACCCAAATGAGCTAACAACGTAAATGACTCAAATAATCCAAATGTCTCGAACAATCCAAATGAATTTAAAAGCTTTAACAATCCAAACAACCTAAATGACTCAAATGATTCAAACGACTTAAATGACTCAAACAACCTAAGCATCAAGGTGCACACATAACACACTATTACAAGGGGATTCATAAGCAAGGTTTACAATAATCTACCAAGCACTTTGAAAGGGTATAAATCACTCTACAATTGCAAGGTCACATTCATTTTAGAATAAAAATGTCTAAGTCACTTTAATATTATAAGGTCACATAAAGTGCAAGTCAATGATCAAACATAAAGTCACTTTATAGGGATGTCACTTAAGTGACACCCCCTTCCTCATGACCCACTCATTCTTCATTAAAATTGTGTACATCTTAAACATGAATTAAGGCTTAATTAAGTCAACATTTAGTTAAAAACTCATACTTGATGTTTACAACTCTTTTCCCTTTAAAAATTGGAAGACTCAATCTCCACCCTTGGATGAATCTATCTTCACCTAGATCTCAAGAACCCTAGAATTGCTCAAATTCCACAATGATGTCTTTCAAAAAGGCTTTACAAGGATAGATGTTTCCATTTGCCCTCATGCCCAAAGGAATATAAAGGACAAGAGAGTGATCTTCCCTCATAGCTTCCACTTTCCTCCTACAAGCTTCTTGATGACCTCCATTAGAGGCCACAAGAAAGCTTGCCATGCCTCCATGACTTAGATTACCACACTAGTCTCATTTAGTTTTATAAATTTTTTTGTGCAAATAGATAAAATCCCCATAGCTTATCTCTAGGTAGTAGGGTTTACAAATTTATTTCTTTTAAAAGATGTGCATTATGTTGGTTTATTGCAGGTTTCCTAGTGGACCTCCAAGACCTTTACACAAAAAGGCTTCATTAAATTTCTTATTTAATTAAAAACCTAAGGTTTAAATGTTGTTCCTGCTTCAAGGGAGCATGGTTTCAAACAAAGGAGGGGTTGCAAGTTTAAGAAGGGAATGGGGTTGCCAAGAAGATGACAACGGAAACCCCACAACCACATCCCTTCAAACCTAAAATCCCAAGGCTCTATTATGCCTCCTAAGGCCATGGTCGGGTCTCGAAGAAACACCTCAGGGCAACATGACCTAGGTTCAACACAACCTCTGTTGGTCAAATCCGCTAGTCGACTCGACATCCAAAGTTGTAGATCACTGAGCCACATGGCACAACTCCCCTCTAACACCAACCACCTCAATGGAGGCCACATCCATGTTAACACTCAACTAACATAAGAAGGGTTTGAACAAAGTTAACATCATGACTCATGGTTATAGTGTGGCTTCTCACCTGTTGCATCCCAATTCTCATTTGGTTCAAGCCTTTGGCACAACTGCCATTGTATTGGCCCACTGTCCTGACCTACTCCATTAATTAAAACACACTGAACTTTGTTGTGCCAAGCAAGCATGACAGATAAGCATGAAGGAAAATCGTTCCTAGGAGCTTTGGGCCATGTTTGTGAAGCCAAGGATTAGCCCTGGGTTCCAAACCTAGGGTGTTGGAAATGTGTTATATATTTTCTATGATCTAAACTCCACTAAACTATAGAGTCAAATGGGGCCTACTCACCTTCATTGAGATGAGGCGGTAGCCCCAAACTGATATGGGGATTTGGGGGCAAGTATCCTCCAATGACGTTCGGGGCAACAACTCGAAAGTTTTTGGGACCATATTGATATGTATTTGGGGTGATTTTAGCCCATGTTATATATAACCCATGGTTTTGGTACCCATGGTATTGTAATCCACTTTGATAGTTACATATTGATGTGCTTATATATACTAGCACATACAGGTAGGGAAAAATATAACTTTGTAGTGTATTATTGTATTGTAAATAGTTGAGTTAATACAATAAAGGAGTTATTATGTTGATTTCTTACCCAAAAGGGTTTTCCCATGTGAAATTGTGTGTACAGTGTAGTCTTTTGTGTATTCCATTTCTCTTATTTTGTTAGCTTAAATATTTTGTTAGTATTGCTTCTCTCATTTTAGTTTATTAGATCTATTTTCTGTTCATAGGGTGTAAAGTTTTCTCTAGATAAATTGATAGGGGGGAAAGTCTTCTTGCCCCGGATTCCAAACTTCAGGTATAAACAATGCAATGTTGCCTATGCTAGACAAACATTCTTAATAGTTGAGCTTGATGTAGTTGGCAACGAGGTGTTTCCAAACAAGTAGTCAAAAAAAGCGAGCCTTCTCAAGCGACCTACACTGGACAATACTAAGGAAAGAATTATCCATCCAACGAACAATGCATGCACGAGCTATCAAGCCCATGCCTTGAAACAACTTCCTAGGGTCGGGACCCTATCGTTATCATAAGAAAAAAGCAACATGTAGGCCATGACCTACTTTAGGCCCTTGGCCTTGAAGAATGCATAGCTAGTCCAAACCCTTGGCCTAAACCGAAAATCAAGTCAATAATAATAATATTTCTACTATTAACTCTATTTTATCTAAAACCAAAAGCATGGTTAAAATTCTTCCACAATATACTATAGTTTCATTATTAGTCTAACTTCCATATAAATTATTATATAGGAAGAATTGCTCAAAAGTGAACTAATTAGTTGAGGGTTAATTTGGCAGAATAGATACCCTCCAAACCTTCACACCAAGCTGAAGGAATCCAAGGATCGTATACCAATGCGTGCACAAACAAGAATCTATAAAAAAAAAGTGAATCAATTCAAAATTGATTGCAACTTAACCTACCAAATCATTGCATTTTCCCTGGTCCAAGTAATTTTTAAAAATCAATTGAATACACAAAACTCATCTTAGAAATTTGATAATGTTCTAAAATTAATCTAGAGCATATTAAAATTTACAAACTAGATTTTAAAAAAAAAAGGGATACAAATTAAAATTGCAAGAATTGTAATATATTAACCTTTAATTTTTTCTACCATCTAGATATTATATAAAATTGAATTCAAGAATAAAATTCATCCCAAAAGTTTTATAATTATTTAAAATTAATATAGCTATGATTAAAACTCAAAGATTAAACAATTGTCAAAATTGTCAAAGTTTGTACATTTTAAAAAATTACTTGAATGGCTAAAATTCAATATAGATATTTTATAAATATCTAAATTTAATATAAATTACCATGAAATTCACATGTTGGGAAAACACTCAGATTTGAGTAGTGAAAATTACGAGAAACTAATATGCAAATGATAAAATATTCACTGTTTAATACTTTTAAACAAAATCTAATGAATGACTAAAGTAGAATTTCGGCAAATATATTTTTCACAACCCATACCAACAAGTACTCAATTAGATGGCATAATTTATACAGCAATATTAGAATAATGAAACAAGGGTCCAAATCAACATTGATTTACAATAGGGTATGAAGCCACCATTCCAATTAGCTGTTCCACCAAAGTTACAAGCACCACTAAGTATAGAAAAGGTCGAAATATATCCAGTTGGCCAAGAAATAAGGGTGCCTTCATCCTATCCAATTCGAAAACATAAGATAGGAGACCCTATTCAACCCTGGAACTCAAGGGGTCCAAAGCACATAGCTACCAAATATAATAACCAAGGTGAACACCATATAGGGACAAATTTAGAGAACCTACTAAGCATGGTCATAACTAAGTTTAGGAAATAGGCTTCACTTATGTTTTATTCATCCAAGAGCTACAAAAGAAACACAACAATGCCAAGATATAAACAAGCACCATGGTAACCCATATGAAAGGAGGTTACTCAACATGTCACAAGTACCCATGTTCTTCGATAACCCTTCAAGGGTGAGTAAAATTCAATTACCCACAAAGGGTAAGAGCTAAACCTTGATTACTCACAAAGGTTAAGAGAATCCTTAATTATCCACCAAGGGTAAAAACAATAAATGGGAGGAAATAGCCATGAATTTTCCATACAAACTCTAAAATTTCATCCCCTTATCTTATTCCACAAGCTTAAAAACAAGGAGCAACCAATATCATACAATCCCCAACACACACAAAGATAGCCACATTTTGGAAAAATAACAATACATGAATTCTAGAAATAAAATTAAAAACATCAACAAGTAATTAAATGACAAATAAGACTTTTCAAGCCATAAAAAAGTCTATAAAACAAGGCCTAACAAGCTTCCATTAAACCCACAAAAACCCATCACTAATATATGCTTAAAGAGGCTTCAACAGGTGGAAAACTAAACAGATAAATAAGAGGGAAAATCCATTTACAATCCAAAATCTATTAAAAAAATTTGTGGATGAAACCCTACCTTCTGTTCTCCACTTCACTCAAACTTACACCTTTGACTCCTAAGCTTCTAGTCTCCCAATCCTCAAAATGAAAAAATACCCTCCATAAGGTAAATTTGATCTTTTTATAGAAAAACCTAAAAAAAATATACCAATCAATAATTGACTTGTGTCCTTTCAATTACTTGATCCTTCCCTAGTTTAAAACCTCTAGGACTTCTAGCCCCATTCTAGAGTGTTATAGGTAAGATAGCGGCTCAATAAGGCTTCTAAAACATATCCACACATTAGGATGGATTAATTTCCCTACACACTTTCAAAAATTGGTCTTATCCTCCAAATCTAAAATCACCAAATTAGGAAATTATTTGTACTTCGAAATCTTGTTGACCTGGTCAACTATTTTACTTTGTAGTGCAAGGATTCACATTATTATTAAAGGTAAAAAGGTTCCAAAAATAGTTACAAGCTGTAGCAACATAAAAATTAATTAATAAGGCATAACTAACAAGGTGTAATAAATAATTTACTCAAAATAAGATTAAAATCAACTCTAAATGTTAATTTACACTAAGGATGTCCACAAGATAGCTACATGCTCATTAAACCCTTGCATCCATTTTATTCTCTTAGCCAAATTTGTTGTCTACACACTTATTGTATCCATTAATGCATCCAATACACATGCACATAAGTAAAATAAGTAACATAATATCATATACAACTACATCATATAAATGGCACAAAGGTTCCTCCCATGGATCTTTTAACATTCTCATAAGTGGATGAACAACCACAAGAAACCCATTACAGTGTATGGTCATCATAATCAAGCACATGAGTAATAATTTACAATACCAAGCATCCATTAACACAAATCCTTCATAGTAATCCATCAATAATTATAATCCACATAATCTCATGCATTGAGTACATGAGTATGTGATAAGGATCCTATTTGGCCTTTCGCTTCTAAATATTTTCCCTTTCTTTCATCTAACTCCTTTATCTTGGATGTTACTTATCAAAATTGATGCACTTATTTGTTCTACCACATTTATGTGTGTAGTATGTGCTCCTTGCATCCATTTTATATCTATTTTTCCATACTCCCATTCTTATCGTAGGTTTGGGTGTTGTCAACACTATTTCTAAATTTTGCATTATCTCTGATTGTTCTATATTATTTTTTGTTTCAGATTTTTCATCTCCATTTTTCATAGCGATTCCACTTGATTTCACCTTTGTATTTTCAGTTTCTAAACCCCATTGTCTCATTCTCTCCTCTCTAATCTCTGTTTTTCCATCTCCTATAATTGTTTATTGATGCAGAGCATTATCATGTCTAACATCTTAAACAAATATATCAAGCACCTCATTTCCTTTAATCAAATGAAAACTACCATACGAACACACCACAAAGCAGGGATTGCTTTCATAAGAGACAATAACATTACGATTTCAAACCTCCCTCCATTGCATTACATTATCTTCCAGTATAAATTTAAAATTTCTTAGTCATAGATTCATTCGTCATGAAGACTTCCTATTAAACAAATGTCTAGATCAAATGCCTTTGGCTCAATTCTCATGATGTTTGACACTCTCACAATATTCATCTTGTCTGGGTGACTTGGTGGTGTGTATAATGAAATCTCCAATTCTAATGGTAGACCTATTGGATTATCCTTTTAATTTTGATTAAATTGTTGCTCTTCGTCTGATTCATATAAATCATCTTCATCATGTACTGTATCTTATCAATGTAATCCCATTTGTTCACTTCCTTCCTCTTATGAAGCTTCCCTACATGCACTTGATTATGGGCTATTCTGGACATCATATTGTTGTGGCTCTTCCTTATCAGAATTGCCAAAAAACATCGTGCATATTTGATGTTGAGAATTAGACATTGTGATCATCACCCTTATGCTCTCTAGACCCTTCAGATATGCTAAGATTGACTACATGTCTCCTACTTTTTACTTCCCTTCTTAATCATATTATTTTGCATCACTTTCTGCTTCTTTTCCTTCACTCTCTATCCTTTGTTCACTAATTTCTCTTTTAGGTGAGATTATATACCTTTCTAATTCACTTTTCCTCCTTTTTAGGGTCATTATTTGCTCTTTCTCCTTTGCTTTCAAGTTTAGCTTCCCCTTCTCCTTCAATTTTGGTGGACTTCACCCTCTACATCCCTTTCCCATTCTTCATTAGAAAGGTATGTAGACTGTCGAACATATTCTTGATCAAAGTCTACCTCTTCATTTGATGCCCTAAACAATTTTTACATAATTTCTTGGCACTTCTCTTCTCCAGCCCTCATGATGACTGAATATGTATAGGCCTAATGAAGCAATAAAATTATGGAAAAGATATGCACCTGCTATTTTGTTGGAGTTATTCTAGATGACATCGAAGTCGTAATGGTACTATCTCTTGTGAAATCAATGCTTGCTTTATGAGGTGGTCGGATGTCATTTTGTAGTTGCTTTTAGGAAATGAGGTGCTTGATATATTTATTCAAGATGCAAGACATGATAATGCTTTGCATCACCTTTATAATGTTATCCTTTCATGTTCTTATATTCTTCGCATTTCTACTTCTTTGTATGTCCTAATATTCCATTTAATTTATTGCCAATAATTATAATTTTTCCTTGATCACATGCTTGGGTGCCTGTAGTGTCTTGTCATAACATTATACATACCCATAGCACTTATTTGCATCATGAAACATTCCATGGCATTCACACCCCCCAACTAATAGATCACTTGTCCTCGAGTGACGAACCATTTATGAGACTTGTGTAGGATGGATATGATAATCAAAAGAGATGAAAACTACATCAAAAAAGTTGATTTGATAAGATTAGCCAAAAAGGGAAAAGTGTGCCACAGGTTAACCCTGTAATATTGAGAATGTACATGAATATGCATGATTACATTACTAAAAGTGTATTATTGAAATAAACATTATTATGTTTAGAAAATACTACCATCATTACCTTACTATGCATTGATTTACCATTTTCTAAGTTCTCTCTGATTGGCCACTCAATTGTTACGGGTTAGGTAATGATTCCTGTAACTCATGATTTTTCTTTGTTCTTAATTGCACTAAATGAATAGTAAAAACCAAAAAAATATTAAAATTACATGATGCAAGCTTCATTAAGAGAACAACGATTTTAAACACAAAATATAGAGATGTGCACATCATATTCATTACTACTATTTGATAGGAAAGGGATACAAAAAGTAATTTTATATGCTTAGAAATGGCATGAGAACATTAAAAAAGAAGTTTCAAGGAGTAATTTTATTTATGATTTCTCAATTTATCACACACCCCAACTAAACTTGTTTCTACTCCTCAAGAAACCTAAACTTCTGCACATGGGATCATAGTACTTGGAATTCAAATGGTTTTGTTGTACATGTCCCCTATAATGTATAAAACCCAAAATTATATTCTATCCTCTTCCATTTCTTATCTTTAGTTCTTTCATTAAATTGTTATATTCCTCTCTAATCATGAATGGGAACCCAGAAAATAGGAGGTTGATATGTTATGGCAAACAAACTCAATCTCTTCCTTCTTACCATGTCAATATATTAAGTGACTCTTTCGAGAGCTGTTGTGCAATTATATCTTAAGAATGTCTCCTTTTTCATTTCAGAGGTAAGCTTATTCCTCTAACTAAACAAGCATTGTAGGTAGGGTATTTTTTAAGGATTGAAAAATAATATATAGTGTAGAAGGTTAGGCGAATTCTCAGACTATTTGTAAATACAACATGGACGAAAAATGATCAATTTTCAATAGAGAGCATATGGCTTTGGCAAATTTTTGATATTTAAGAAATTACCAAATGTGAAAATTATATTACAAAAAATGTTATAATGTAAATGATAAATTCTATCACTAATATGTTCATAATCCATAAAATTAATTTGGCCTCCTTAAGGGTTGTCTATTGAACTAGTGTATGAATGAATCGTGCCTCTATATTTGTGGTTTCTATCTCTTTCAAAATAGTTTTTTTTTTTTTTTTTTAATTCATTAAATTATTAGTTATGCAAGTGTCGTATAATTCTAAATTGTAAAAATCTATCCAACATTGTGATGCTTCATTTTACTTTTTTTTTTTGTGATCTTAAGAACAAAAATATTACAAAATCCAATAAAAATGTGGTAAAGGTTTACTATTTATAGCTTCACAATAATATAAAACATAAATAATACAAAATTATAAGTAAAATTAAAAAAACCTATATTTCAAACGTAATTTATCAGAATATACACTTATGACTTTCAAAGTTGTTTGACATAACTTGAATATTCATTTTTAAATCTTCAATTTTAATGATTTTTTTTCTAAGAAACAATGAACTCAGTTGCTTGCCTACAAAACTATCTGATGGATAAGATAATATGGAACTTGCCAACATATATTGTATAATAATTTTGTTTTATAATTTTTTTAAAAAATAATCTTAACTACATGTTCTTTTTCATTATCATATAATTTCCTTTGATTTCAAGCTCCCTAATATAGTTGTAAGAATTTTTCTCAAATATAATTGTAGACATGTAAGCAAATATAAGAGGCTTCTCCAAAACCATATCCCTAGCTGTAAGAGCATTTTTAAGAATTGGTAACAAACAAACAAACAAATCAGAAGCCATATCCCTAGCTGTGATAATATGAATTATTTTAAATATTATGTTAGATTTGAAGAACATGCAAGGGTTGTGTGGTGTTGTTAAGTGGGCAGGCGCTGATCAAACAAATGACAAAAAGATCATTTCCATTATGGTTTTAAGGGTGCCCACACCTCTTTTTTTATGGTTTGGTACAAATTTCATTTCTTTTTCTTGGAAATGCAGGTCTGCAATAGTTGAAGATGCAAAATGTGGAGCACCTCCTTCAACCGACCCTCTCTACATAATGTTCCCATTGGGTAAAGGTTGCAGAGTGTGACATCTGCTTCCTTTCTCCAAGCATCTGACTTATTTTTTGAGTATCCTGCAATCATTGAAGAGGATTAATTTTGTTACTTCATGACATGGTAGGGCAGGGCAGGGCGTAGTATGATGATGGGCCTTCTTGTAAATGCAGGTCTACAATGGTTACAAGGGGTTGTGTAGTAAGCAGAATGTGTAGCGCCTCCTTCAACCAACCCTCTCTGCATGATGTTGGCAATGGATGGAATTGCCATTGGACACGTGCAGTGATGTTGGCCGATCGAATCCTAAAATATAAGCATGTCTTGTGCCTTACTGTATAATTCCACATATTGCATACATGTGTATCAAGGCATTCATAACTATAACATCTAACAAACAATTACATTAGAAGATTATTGTTACCATATTTATGTATTATATTTTTCAGTTATTCATTGAGTTTCAATTAAAAAATAGATATATTTTTTCCTATATTAAAATTATACAATTTAATAATTAATAAATATTTTATAATTATTTTTAAGTGTTTTAAATATTATATATGAAATGTATGTATGTATATATGTGTACATATATATATATATACGAAATTTTTGCAATTGTCGTAAGAGTTTTATCAATTATACTATCAACCTGTATCAAAATAAGAGCTTTGGAATATGTGTGTAAGGACATCCACCAAATCATAACAAAAATATATTTTTTGTCAGATGTTATAGTTCCAAATGCCCTGACAGACATGTATTCAAAATGTGGAAGCATGCACAAGGCATGTGAACTATTTGACAAAATGCCTCAAAGAAATGTGTTCTCATGGAATGTGGAAGCATATTGTAGGCAGTTGAATCGAATTGTCTAACAAAATGTAAAACCAACCACTATCGTTAGTCATTACATGGTATTCAAATTTTGACTGCACATATCAAAAGTTTTAATACTTTGTAATTTTAACTATGAATATCAATACTTTGGAAAATATTAAGAAAACACATGTTATTTTAAGTCTAGAAGCCTCGGTGAATTTTCTTAAAAAACAAGCTAAACTATATAGAGATTAAAACTTAAAAACCAAACAAAATATTGATCACTTCAAAGAAATTTACACTGAATATAATAACAACACTACACTAAAAGTGAGTTTCTCTTATGTGCTCAAGCAAGGTCATAATGAAAACACATATTTCCTTTTTTAGACCCCAAAATAGAGTCATAAAATTATTGTGGACGCCTTAAGGGTTGTCTATTGACAAAGTTATGCTAAAAATAGAATTTTGATGTTGCTTCAACCAACATAGTAAAGTCAAAAGTCAAATATTTACTCTTTTGAATTTGTATCCATGTTAGAAAGATATCATATTTAGTAATAAAGATGGTGTGAACATTCAACCCTCTAAATCATCCAATCTGATAAAATAGATGGGACTGCATGGCAAAAATATATGAAGATTTTCTTTATGAGACCAAAAGGACTATAAAAACATAAACCATAGAGTTACTAAATTCAATTCATTACACTTAATATTTAGCGCATTTTCCCAAGTATACCTGAAATTTGAATATCTCAATGTAATCAAGATAATGAAGGATTGAAATGCTATCATAAAAATTTATCAATAAAACCCATACCAAATCCTAAAATTGTATTTGACACTATGAAATATTGTAATATAATTAGCAACTACAAAATCAAACACATTCAATGGCTTAAGTATAGAGTTATGCTGCATTGTGAACAATCGACAAATTATATTCTCTCATTCATCATATAATATAATCAAAGCTAATTTACTTGTTGATAGTTTCCATATGCATATGATCCATAACCCTACATATTTATACCCTGTGGTTGTTGAGGATAGCCATACCCTGCATCATATCCTGGTCCATATCCATAATAAGCCCCACTTCACTATTTTTGATTTGGTTGTTGAGGCTAACCCAACCCTACAGATTGATGCAAAAATGACCAAGATACATCATACAATTTAAACTCAAGATTAAAACTCATTTTTAACAAACTCTATTGTAAAAGCACTTACCTGCTTGTTAGCAAGACTTCATCCCCATGAAAGATGAATTGATTGCTGACCAAGTAAAGTACCATGTAAGTTGTAACATTACCATAGCTTCCTCTACACAGGCTCAGTAGAAAAAAAATTTAAGTCATTGTTGATGCCTAAATGTGTACCATAGGTGCCCAGAGTGTTTAAGAAACACTTCTCATTTTATAATTCTAGGAATTCAATGCATGAGTTACAGGTTGCGGTAATCTTGTTACCTGTTGGTGGAATAGAGGCAGAACAAGAGACTGTTTCACAATATTTATATTAGTTGATGGTTGAGAGCCATTGTGGCCAAATAATAGATCTATATAGAATATGCAGAATAGTATGCTAAGAACAGTTAATTATGATCAAGAACTAATCTAAAACTAATCTAAGATAGATATTTACAATGACTATTAAACTAAGGTGATCAAGGTTTAAAAAAAAGCAAAAGGAAGGGTAAAGTAGAAAGAAGAATGTTGTTGGTCTTGTTTCAGACATTATGACAAAGTTCAGATTTCATCTAGACATGCATTTAACCAATGTATGAAATAAAACAACTTAAGCCCAAATCACAACATACACTAGACAAGCTTCAAAGGAAGGTATGAAATGATTCAAATAGGAACTAGAGTTACTTTAAAGATTCAAACTTGCTAGCAAACAACATTAGCCCAAATGCAAAAGAACTGCAGTAAATGAAATAAGCCTAAGAACCTTGAACTAATCTAGCATATGCATAAATTAGCAACTCGACATCCAAGATACACATCCTTAATCCATAGGAACCATTCAAATCTGAAAGTGAAACCAGACAATTGATAGAGAAACCATATAGCACTTCCTGTAAGCAAATAATGGACAATATTTACAAAATTCTTTCTTATATTAATTGTGCCTAGTTTACAAAGTAATTTGGTTCTAAGAACTCCCTCTGCCTTTGATAATTGATAATGCTCCTTTTATAGGATGTAAGGAAGCATGTCAATTAATCCTAATCCAATTACATTTGAACGTGTGCATATGACATGTGTTCTTTCAAATGTTCTAGAATAAATGATCTTTTCTAGTAAATTGACCTATAGACAGTCTGTGCTTCCATAAATTGCACATGTTTATATAAAATTATAGCCTATTGTAAAATATCATACAATGTTGGTTACAATAGGAATATTCGTATTTCCCCTTACTTAGGACCTATTAGCAGATGATGTGCTTTATAATTATTGTAGGGTCCTTGTTGTTCAGTGATGCTGCCCAATATAGGCATGGTTCCATCTTCGAGTTGTAAATCCCTTTCAAATCTACCCACCAATGGACAATAGCTCTACTATTTTACACAGACAACAATTCGGGCTCTCCCTTGCATTACTAAGTCTACAGGGTCTCTAATTTAGCCTATTGCACTCATATATCTTTGACGTGGCATTTCTATGGTATCCCAAGTCATTTTGTTCATTACTGTCCAAAAATGACCATTCCTTGTTAAAATTTGGGTCCAAGTCTACTATGTTAAAACTGATGTCCTCACAACCATCATTTGACATCCATGAGAACACCTTTGATGGCCATGTGATCATCAATTTTAAACACATGATCTGGGCTCTTTACTATATTAAGATTGACGTCCTCATGATCGTCATTTGATGTCTGCGAGAATGTCTTTGATGGTCATGTGACTATCAATTTTGGAGACATCTGAGGGATCGTTTACTATGTTAAAATTGATGTCCATGTAGCCATCATTTGACGTCTATGGGAACATCTTTGATGGTTGCATGATCACCAATTTTAACATAGTTATGGAGACTGTCTACCAAGCCTATCACTTGTCATCTTCTGATTCGATCTGCATTCTACGTGTGCCATGTGTCGACTGCTCAGTAATTCTAGGCTCTTTGTTACTGGGCTCCATGATTGTGCCATGTGTTAGTCTTACATTAAATTGAAGCTACATTTGAAAATATTTGACTTGATCTTACTCTGTTCTATCTGGGTCCCCCACTTGAATGCGTGTCATAGATTAAGATCTGAGTATTTGAACATGTTTGGTCCCTACATTTTATAAATAGATTAAGTTAGGCTTCGAGACTCAGGATAAAAGGACTAAGCTAAGTTCAAAAATAAAAGGACCCTGAATATTTAAAAGGGATCAAGTGTAAGGGTTTTAACCTAAGCTTTTTAAGCTAGGCTAAACCTAAAAAAAGACCCTATGGAATATGACTTACCATAAGGTCTTAACCTAAGGTTTTATTGTATACATAAATAAGATGGAACTTTGAGATAAGGCCTTGGGCTAAGTAATAAAAGTGACCCTGTATTTTCAATTGGACCATGCTAAGATAAAAGGACCATGTGATATAAAATAGACCAAGCGTACAATTTTTAGCCTAAGGTTTGGTTGTGTTGAAAAACATGACCAAGCCTTAAGATAAAAATTAAACTAAGACCATGGTATTATTAATTTTTTCTCACTTAAACCTATATAAAAGGCTCTCGTCAAATTTAATTCTAAATTAAAAGGTCCAAATAAAACATTAGTCTAGGGTTTCTAAATATGAAATTAATTAATCAATTATAAACCAAGATTAGTAAAAGATCAATTTAATATTGAAGCACAAAACCCATACTCAACCACAAATGAGCTCTATTAAACCTGCAACTTAAAACACAAATATTTGATGTTAGCACTTTATATAAGATTAAAGAAAAACTATGAACAAATAAGTCAACCAAACCATGGTGTGGATGATCTTCAAATAAAAACAATATGCAATCATGCTAATGATACTCTAATCAAGTGGATGTTAGGATCTTACAGTACAATTTATTACTTTTGTGCAAGCAATTAAATACGGAATTAAACTAGAATAATAAGTAACTAGAAATCAGAATCAACAAAGAATAAGAGATACAAGAAACAATGAAAACTTGTATTAAACTCTTCTAGAAGGAAATACAATTGAAGAAATCTCTCTTTCTTCCACACCTCTCAGATGTACAGATCTCTTTCCCTCAAGAGTTCTCTCTCACAATTACAAATACAATTCAGCTACTTGAATTGATTCACCCTTTTTCTCATACCCAAGCTATGAAGATCTATCCCTATTATATAGAATTAGGGATCATGAGCTATGCATTCTCCACCGTTAGATACACCTCCTAATCAAAGGTTCAAATTAGTCCTGCCAAAAATAGAAATGCAGACTCAATACTAACAGTTAAACTTATCATGCAAACAATTTGTTCATCCACAAAAATAGACTTCTGAAACACACAGGTGACCGACGTTAGTCCCTGTCTGCCTGCATATGACCGACGTCAGCCGATCTATAACTGACGTCGACAGCCTCCAGTCCATCCCTGACTGATGTTGGCGATTGTGTAAATACAACCTTGTATTTTCTCATTTGGTGAAGCTTTTAGCTCCACACCTCAACAATCTCCCACTTGGAGATAAACAACTACACCTGTACCTATACAACAACATCCTCTAGCTTGTTTCTCCATCTTCAAGCTCAATCTTGAAGACCAACAAAAGTTGAATGAAGATTCAACTTCTCCTTTGTTACCGGCTTTGTTAACATATCAGCAGGGTTCTTATCTGTATGGATCTTTTTCAGCTTCAACTCACCATCCTCCAATACCGTCTAATGAAGTGGTACCTAAGTTGTATATGTTTGGTTCTTGAATGAAAGGCAGAATTCTTTGCCAAATGAATTGCACTTTGACTATCATTGTACAATCTGCAACTCTCTTGCTTCTTTCCCAACTCTTCTATGAACCGAGTCATCCATATCATCTCCTTGCTAGCCTCTGTGACTGTATTCTGCCTCTGTAGTAGACAAGGCAACAACCTTCTGCAACTTTGAAATCCAGCTAACTGCCATTCCACCAACAATGAAAACATAACCTGTGGTGTTTCTCCTACCATCCAAGTCACCTGCCATATCTGAATCTACATATCCATGTAGAGAAGTGTTTGACCCTCTATAGCACAAATGCCTACTACTGGTCCCTCTCAGATATCTGAGAATCCACTGAACTGCTTTTCAGTGTTCCTTTCTTGGATTGGCCATAAACTTGCTAACAACTTCCACTGCTTGGGCAATATCAGGTCTAGTACATACCATTACATACATTAAGCTCTCAACTACGGAAGCATATGAAACTCTACTCATGTGCTCCACCTCATCATGTGATTTAGGACACTGTTCTTTGCTCAACTTGAAGTGCCCAGCCATAGGTGTGCTTACCGGTTTTGCATCTTGCATATTGAACCTTTCCAACACCTTGTTCACATAATCCTCTTAAGACAAAATCAAACTGTGATTTTTTCTATCTCTCTTAATACTCATGCCAAGGATTTTCTTTGTTGCTCCCAAATCCTTCATGGCAAATGTGTGAGCTAATTTTACCTTAAGCTCAGAAATATCCTGCATATGTGAACCTGCAACCAGCATATAATCTACATACAGCAATAAGATAATATATCTACCATTATCCAATCTCTTAAAATAAACACAATGGTCAGATTGACATCTATTAAAGCCATGCTCTGTCATAAATCTATCAAATCTCAAATACCATTGTCTAGGAGCTTGCTTAAGACCATATAAGCTTTTCTTCAACCTGGACACAAGTTTCTCCTTACCTTTGACCTCAAAACCTTCTGGTTGATCCATATATATTTCTTCATCCAAATCTCCATGAAGAAACATTGTCTTAACATCAAGCTGCTCAAGATGCAAATCTTCAATAGCAACTAAAGACAATACAGTCCGAATAGAAGTCATCTTTACTACAGGATAAAAAATTTCACCAAAATCAATACCTGATTTTTGTGCAAATCCATTTACTACCAACCTAGCCTTATGTCTCATTTGTCCATTCTCACCTTCCTTTAACCTACAAACCCATTTGTTTTTCAGTGCTCTCTTTCCGGCTGGCAACTCAACCAAATCCCATGCTTTTTCCTCTTTCAAGGAATCAATTTCCTCTTTCATGCCAAGCTCCAACTATTTTTGAGATTCTACCTGGATTGCCTCATCAAAACTCTCTAGTTCTCCACTATCAGTGAGCAACAAGTAGAATAAAGAAAGAGAATATCGAATTAGAGGTTTACTTACCCTTTCTGACCTTCTCATGGGCGTATGAGACTCATTCACTGCTTGTTTTTTGTCCAAATTCTCTGTTAGTGACCGATCTCGGTCATCTCTGGGTCTATACTTGATCGACGTCGGTTCCACCTGACTGATGTCAGTTACTGTGTGACCGACATCGGTTACTGTCTGACCAACATCGGTTCCTGCCTGATCGACGTCAATGTTTTTATTTTCCTGTAAGTGATTATTTTTTCCTACGAGCTCATTTTGGATCATCACATCGTCCAAATCAACATTGCTCTGCTCAGTATTATTTAGCTTCTTGAGCTGATCACTGTACATCACCTTTTCATTGAAAACAACATCACGACTTCTAATTATTTTATTAGTTCCTAGATTCCACAATTGAAATCCGAAATCTCTAGAGCCATAACCAATAAAAGTGCATCGCATAGATTTAGCATCCAGCTTCTTTCTATTTTCTTTATCAACATGCACAAAAGCTTCAGAACCAAAAACTCTGAGAAATGAAAGATCTACCTTTTTACCTGTCCAAGCCTCTTCTGGAATTCCACCATCCAGAGTAGTAGACGGTCCTCTGTTAATCAGGTAAACTGTAGTATCTATAGCTTCTGCCCAAAACTGTAAAGGCAAACTAGCATGTAACCTCATACTCTGTGCATGCTCCAATATTGTTCTATTCATCCTTTCAGCAACTCCATTTTGCTGAAGTGTCCTTGGAACCATCCTTTCCCTACGTATTCCACTCATAGAATAGTAACTTTTGAATTTATTGCTGTAGTACTCACCACCATTGTTAGATCTAAGGCACTTCAATCTCAAACCTGTTTCATTCTCAACCAAAGCTTTCCATTTCTTAAATATATCAAAAACATCAGATTTCTTCCTTATGCAATAAATCCATACCTTTCTTGTAGCATCATCAATGAAAGAAACATAATACTGTGATCCTTCAATAGAAGCTACCTGAGCTGGTCCCCACACGTCTGTGTGAACAAACTCCAACTTGTGCTTCTTCTTTGTTGACCCAGTTTTGAGAAATCTCACTCTCTTCTATTTCTCAAAAATACAATGCTCACAGAAATCTAGATCTATGCTTTTTAAATCTGAAAGCTTACCTTTTGACTTAAGAACACTCATTCCCTTCTCACTCATGTGGCCAAGCCTACAGTGCCACAACTTTGCATCTACATCTGAAGTAGATAATACAGAAGGAGAATGATCAGTAATACAATTACATAAATAAAGAGTACCTACTCTCTTACCTCTGGCTAATACAAGTGCACCCTTGGAAACCTTCCAAGATTTAGCTGTGAGAGTTACTGTTCAACCCTCATCCCCCAACTTTCTTACAAAAATCAGATTCCTCTTCAAGATGGGTACATGCATGACATCCTTCAACACCCATGTATTGCCATTCTACAATTTTAGCTGCACTTTTCTTTTGCCAACAATTTTACAAGGCTCATCATCCCCTAAATAGACTTTTCCAAAATCTCCCCCGACATAATCATTGAAAAATTCTCTATTTGGGGTTACATGGAAAGAGACACCAAAATCTACAACCCAAGATTCTATTTTATTATCCAAAGAAAATATAAGAGCATCTTGTGCAACAATACCTATAACTTTTGCTTCTTCTTTATCTTCATGCTGATTTTCTTCTTTAATCGGCAACCAACAATCTTTCTTTGCATGCCCTATCTTTCCACAATTCTAGCAGGTTATTTTTCTTCTATTTCTGGATTTGGATCTACCTCTCATCTTTGACTTAGACTTTGATCTCCCTTGCTTGCACTTCTCTTTTTGCCTTCCCCTGCTTTCAATACTTAAAGCATTACCTGATGTTTCCTTTGTGCTTTTCCTGCAAATTTCTTCATTCAAGATTACACTAACAACATTATCTACTTTCAAGATATTTTTAGCAGATGCAGTATTACTAACTACCATTACCAAACTATGCCAACTTTCAGGTAAAGAGCATAAAATTAAGAGAGCCTTAATTTCATCATCAAAAACTATTTTGACTGAATTTAAATGATTTACTATTGCATGGAAATCATTAAGATGACTAGATACAGATCCACCTTCTTGCATTTGCAAATTAAATAATTGCTTCATAAGAAATACCTTATTCAAAGCTGAGGGCTTTTCATATAAATTTGCCAAAGTATCTATTAACTCTACCGTTGTCTTTGCCTGTGACAAGTTGGAAATCACAGAAGATGCCAGGCTCAACCTTATGGATCCCAGACCTTTCTATCAAGAACATTCCATTCTTCATCTTGCATATTTGTGGGCTTGCTTGAAACCCCACCCAATGGTAAGTACAGATATTTTTGATACAGATAATCTTCTTTCTGCATCCTTCATAATTGATAATTCTTGCCGTTAAACTTTTCCATTCTTAGTTTACTTTATTCTACCATTGCTATACTCCCACTCAAACAAAAACCCCTGTGAATGACCTGTAATCAACACACACTAAACAGATCTAAAACCACTTGTTAGTGAACCCAAGCTCTGATACCACTTGTTAAGATCTTACAGTATAATTGATTACTTTTGTGCAAACAACTAAACACAAAATTAAACCAGAATAATAAGTAACTAAAAATCAGAATCAGCAAAGAATAAGAGATACAAGAAACAATGAAAACTTGTATTAAATTCTTCTAAAAGGAAATACCTATGAAGAAATCTCTCTTTCTTCCACACCTCTCAGATGTACAGATCTCTTTCTTTTAAGAGTTCTCTCTCACAATTACAAACACAATTCAGCTACTTGAATTGATTCACCTTTTTTCTCATACCCAAGCTATGAAGATCTATCCCTATTATATAGAATTAGGGATCATGAGCTATGCATTCTCCACCGTTAGATACACCTCATAATCAAAGGTTCAAATCAATCCTGCCAAAAATAGAAATGCAGACTCAATACTAACAGTTAAATTTATCATGCAAACAATTTGGTTCATCCACAAAAATAGACTTCTGGAATGCACAGGTGACCGACGTCGGTCCCTGTCTACCTGCATATGATCGACGCTGGTTGATCTATAATCGACGTTGGCAGCCTCCAGTCCATCCCTGATCGACGTCGGTGACTATGTAAATACAACAACCTTGCATTTGCTCATTTGGTGAAGCTTTTAGCTCCACACCTCAACAATGGATTTTAATTTTTAAAGAACAAATTTGCACAATTTAACACATGGGTCCCCATTTTTCAAAAATGGGAGTATTTTGACCTCAACAAATGACAACTTTAAGTGGAAACATAGTGATATGTTAGAATTCAGAGACTCCGGTTCAGACTACTAATTAAGCTACTTATTCCATTTGATCAGGCACCATTATTAAGATTAGTTTATGGTTAGAACAAATCTTGCACATGTAGAATTAGGATTAAACATGAAAATGTAGTCATGCTATATGTGTGCTTTGATTCTACTTATTGATTTCCAAAGGATTTAGAGAACTTTCAGGTTCATGGCTTTAATCATTAACATTGACTTTCAGCATGTATGAATATTCATTAATAACTATGATTTAGCTCAAGAATAACTCAAACATTGCTCTGCTACTAGCCAGGTGTCTATAGCCCTAATAGACATGCCTTTGGCTCCACTCAAAGCCTTGCTTCATTGCCAGCTAGGCATCCATAGCCCTGATGGAGATTACTTGAATCACCTCTACTTAGAAAGCTCTTTGAATTTTTCAATAAGGTTCTTATTTTTGTATTTTTCAAGTTATTTTGGCTCTCTAGCAAAGTTGGGAACCAAGTTAGCCAAGTTTAGGGATTTGGTCAAGTGTTTGATTTTTAGACAATCATCCTTGATTGCAAACTTTGTTCCAGGTAGTTAATTTTTTGTAAGTGCAAGCATGAATATGCTTAAATAATTTAAGCTTTCATCCTTTATGTGCAATCCTTATTAAAACCAAGCTTAGACTAGAACAAGGTTTAAAATCTCAAGGAACAATTAACTTATCCATTAGTCCTTGCTAGTTTCTCTAAACAACAACATCAAGCTCATATTTCAACAATCCATGGTCAAGCAATGTTGAGAAGTCATACCTGTATTTCTCAACTGTGAAGCTCTTGAAAATTTAGATGAAACTTGAGCTAAGGGCCATCCAAAAGGACTTATTTAGAAGCAAGGAACAAAACACAAAAGAAAACAAATATATACAAGCATTATACACAAACAAGGGGCAGGAAGGAAAAAACAAGAAAGAAACTAAACTAATCCCTACACGAACTCCACAAAGTACCTACCTCTTGAATCAAATAGAAAATTATTTAATCTACTACAAAACCTTGAAGCATGATTACTTTCATTCAATGGCCTCTTCTTATGGATATAAGCACTTGTACGCTTACGTCTTCCAAGTGATGTAGCTTGGCCTCCTATTAGCATTCTTAGATTCATGGATCGAAGATATAAATCTAAGATCCAATCATCTTCTTCCCAAACTCTCCTACCCTACAATAGGAGTGATAATTTTGCTTCATGCATGGATAGATAGTGACTCATATCATCTTCACTCAATAATGGTAGCTCAGTTAGTATCCTCAAATTGATGTCTTCATTAGGTTCTTTAGGTGGAAATGGACTACCAATATGTGCATAAAAATATTCCAAGTTATTCCAAAAGGCTTCTTCACCCTAATCAGCTGAATGGAGTTCATCTATAATCTCATCATCATAAACATGTTGGTCCCATACTCTTGACCTCTTGATGAAGTCACATGACAATTCCTAATCTGATTCACTTGCTTCATCTTCATTTTTAATGAAGGCAACTCTTCTATCCAATCAGGCTCTAAATTATCTTGGTTTTGGACTTCTAAAATAATATCATCTTCTAGGAAATTTAAATCATTGGTGAAATCCTCAGATGAATCATCCATATGTTGTTTTATCCCATCATCTACCATCTCTTCTATCCAATCAGGCTCTAGCTCTTTGATTCCATTTAAGAAATCATGGTATGACCTCTACTAGTGATCATATTCTTTAGGGGCATTCTCCATTTCAGAAATAAACCTACATGGGATGTCTTTCTGGATACCTTTTGAAGAAAGATCATCTTGTACTTGACCCAAATCCATTTCTAGCAACTCATCTTTTTCATATGTAGATGTTCTGATGATGACATCTTGTTGGTCTTTAATTACAATCTCTCTAGGAACAAAAATCTCCTCAAATACAACTTCTTTAATTGGCTCATCCTCATCTTGATCTTGATCTTCATCTTCAAATGGAAGATCAATATCTTGCATGAAACCTTATGACGTCCCTGCACTGCCAGATGTCCCTGCAACAAAGTTTTCTATAGGCCCAATTTTAGAGGTTTCAAAAATATTTCAATGATCAGCTAAAATAATATCATAGTAACTTATTTGTATATTTTTAGATGATACATTATCCCTATTATCATGAAACTTGTATGGAGGCCTATTGAATTTTTGAGAAGCATACTTTCTATCAGAGCCTTCCCTAGAATTTCTTGCTTGTTTTTGCAATTGATGAAAGTCAGTGCTTAGTCTTTGGACCATTTCTACTATCAAGTCATTTGAATTTTTTTGTGTCTCAGGATCATGAATTAGAGAATTATTATTGACTGTGGGCACTAGATTTTTATGGTTTTATGGAAGAAATCCACCGACAGTGTTATTCAATAACTCTAGGTTTTGGCCAGGATATGTATGACTCAAGGGAAAATGATTTTGAATTGGTGTTAAAGTAGGTATATTAGGAATGACATTCTGGATAGGCCAACTTGAATTTATATTAGGCATGGAATACACCATCTGACCTTGAGGCTGCATTTGGTCATTAATGATCACAGCTTAAAAGTAGGCCTTGGTCAATGTGTTTATGACTGAAAGAGCTTTTTAGGAACATGAAGGTCATGGGATCTATAGCATCCTTATAAATTTCAAAGGCTAAAGCCTCATTAGGTCTATAAGGGGCTACAATTCTCCTAATTTTTTTTGGAACTGAATGTTAAAATCTCTAATGGTTTCATTAACATCCCTTTTAATGGTGATGAACTGCTAATACAAGACACAGGGACTAATAATTTTTCCAAATTGATCAATGAAAACCTTTTTAAATTCATCTAATTGGTAATGTAGTCTTTTGGAAGGTTAAGAAACCATTCATATGCAACATATTTAAAAGTAAAGGGGAACAATCTACATGCTACATATTCATGAACTATATTTAACAATCTCAAAGCAGCCTTGAATGACTTAATATGCTCTTCAATAGTGACAATATTATTAGGACTAAAAAAAGGTAAGTACCTTTCATGATTTCTAGGGAGATCATGTATTATACCTAACATGTTGATTGAACAACCACCTAGCCAAGCCATACCTTAAACACATGAGTACCTTGGAATGGTGAAGTGTTTGAGACTTTGGGAATTATGCTCACCTAAGCCTTTCCTTGGGTAATTCTAGCTTGTGACTTTGAAATATATTTAAAATACAATGCATCAAACCAATCTTTGCAAAGTAAAATGATTAAGTTTGTACGTTAAGCCAATTTTGCACAAATATATGTAAAGCATGACTATATTTAACTAAGTAAGCTCAAAGATACATCTAAATTGATGAATGAAAGGGATCTTTACACCTCTTAGCTTGAATGAACTCAAATTTGTAAAGAACTAGTCAATCTTTGTACAAAATTGCTATTACTAACATTAAAAGACAGGAAATACACAAAGCATGAACTACCTTGCATGAATGTCTATGGATCTTCAAAGAATATTGATTTTTGGCTAAAGAAAGCCCAAAGATTGGTATGAAACCATAAATATCGATGATATTTACAAAATTATGCTCAAAGAAGCACAATTACGCAAAGAATACATCAATCTTTGGACACAATTCACCAAAATGAGCAAAGATTCTACAAATTCACAAAGATCTGACCTAAAGGCCCTCCTTATAGCGCTAGAGAAGCTCCTCTTGTTGATGCCTAAATGTGTACCATAGTTGCCTAAAGTGTTTAAGAAACACTTTTCATTTTAGAATTCAAGAAATTCAATGCATAAGTTATGGGTTACGGTAATATTGTTACCTATTGGTGGAATAGAGGCATAATAAGTGATTGTTTCACAATATTTATATTAGTTGATGGTTGGGAGCCACCATGGCCAAATAGTGGATATATATACAATACACAAAATACTATGCTACGAACAGTGGATTATGGTCAAGAACTAATATAAGACTAATCTAAGATGGATATTTATAATGACTGTTAAACTAAGGTGACCATGTTTACAAAAAAAAGCAAAAGGAAGGGTAAGGCAAAAAGAAGGATGTTGTTAGTCTTGTTTTAGACATTATGTCAAAGTTTAGATTTCATTTAGACATGCATATAGCTAATATATGAAATGAAACAACTCAATCTTGAATCACAACATACACTAGGCAAGCTTCAAAGGAAGGTATGAAATGATGCAAATATAAAGTAGACTTACTTTAAAGATTCACTCCTGCTAGCAAACAACATTAGCCCAAATTCAAAAGAAGTGAAATAAACAAAATAAGCCTAAGAACCTTCAACTAATCTATCATATGCACAAATTAACAACTTGACATCTAAGATACACATCTAAAATCGATAGGAACCATTCAAATATGAAAGTGAAACCAAACAACTGAGAGAGAAACCATATAACACTTCTAACAAAAAAATACTGGACAATCTTTGTAGAATTATTTGCTTATATTAATTTCTCCTAGTTTACAAAGTAATTTGGTTCTAATAACTCCCTCTACCTTTGATAATTGATAATGCTCCTTTTATAGGATGTAAGGAATCATGTCGATCAATCATAATATAATTACATTTGAACATGTTCATAGGACATGTGTTCTTTCAAATGTTCAAGAACAAATAATCTTTTCTAGTGAATTGAACTATAGACAATCTGTGCTCCCAAAAATTGCACATGTTTATTGTTGACCATTTTGGCCATCCAAGCCAAAATTAGTCTCCTTCCTTTCCTGCGGTTCTAAGCCAGTTCATCTTTTGATTTTTGCACAAGTCTAGAAATTTCTACGGACTCTGTAGGCCTATTTCTATGAACTCTGTAGGCCTATTTCTATGGACTCTGTAGGCTTTTCTATGGATTTTGCAGGCTTTTCTATGGACTTTGCAAGAAGTTTCTATGGACTCTGCAAGGAAGTTTTCTATGGACTCTGCAGGCATTTCTACAGACTCTGCAGGCAGAGACGAGTTCCTGACACTTAGGCACAAAAGAAACCATTCAAGTGCCCTTGCAGAGGGTAGTTCTAGACTCAAGTGTCCTTGCAGAGGGCAGTTTCAAACTCAAGTGTCCTTGCAGAGGGCAGGGAACATTTTCAAAGGGATCAAAGAGAAGGCCGAAAGGGAAGTTTCCTTCAAAAATTTGTTTAAGGCAAAGGAAGTACCCTTCGGAAGGGTCTTTTCCAATTTTCCCAAAGGGCACTTTTTGAAGGCACTCGAGAGAAAAGACAAGGACATAATTCCTTCAAAATTTTTGTCCGAAGGAATTCCTTCAGATAAAAAGTCTGAAGAAATTTAGAAGGGCTATGAGCAAGAAAGCCTAAATAAAAGCAAGTAAAAAGACTAAGGTATATAATGATTTCTTTCAAATAAAAAGTCTGAAGAAATTCGGGAGAGGCCACGGGAAAAAAGCCCGATAAAAAAATCTGAAGAAGCGAGCAAGAAAATTCTTGTGGACATTTTGTCTGTGAGAAAATAGCCAAAGGGGAAAGGCCATCGAAGGATCTTGAAGGGCAGGTGCCCTTGCAGGGGACTCTCAGCTGCCGAAAGAAAGGCACTTCTCCAAAGCCGAAGGGACACCTTCCCTTCAGGAGGGTCCAAAGAAAAGGTCTGAAGGTAAGGGAGTGACAAAAGGCCGAAGCAAAGGAAAAGGCCAAAATAATTCCAAGGGGTGACGGGCCCGAAGACGTCAAAATCAAGCACGGTGAACTAGTTGTTAGAAGTTCAAATGTGGTGACGGGTGCGTAGACATCAAATTTAAGGCTCATGAAATAGCTGTTGATTTTGAAAAGCTTAAAGAAGAGCCCAAGGAACTCAGCAACTTGCCAAGAAGATAGCCTTGAGGGCTAAAGGAGCTAGAAAGAGACAAAACTAGGAAGAGATAAAGTGCAAAAATGGACAAACAGTCTAGGTGGCAAAGAGAGGTGTCGACTCAAGGATTTATTCCTGCAGTTGGAACAGTGCTTGCCAAGTGATCATCAAATGGTGCAAATAGTAAGCTGCACAGCCTATTTTTTCCACTTTGCATTTAATGAGCAGAAAAATCACATGAATATTTGGAAGGAGCAGTCTTGTTTGCAAAAAAAGAGGTGCGGCCCATGTGTTCACATTAATGTTTGAATGCCAAAGTCAAGACTGATGATTACACAACATGGTTTTAGTAGGCCTCTTCTAGAAGAATGACATCAGCAACAGTGATTTCCTCTTTTCGATGCTCTTGAAGCACATGGGCCATCTTGTCAAAGGGTGCCAAAAGTCTTTTCAAAAGGGACACCTTTACTTCTTCTCCTCTTTCTGTATATTGTAAACTTCTCATTTTGAAAAAAGATCTTCTTAGCCTGTAAGGCAAAGCTCTGCCCAAAAATATCTAGGTTTGTAAGGCAGAACTCTGCTAGATTTTACCTTGAATCAAGACATAGCATTTTTACCTCCATTCTGATTTTGCACTTTTTGTATTGTGAGTTTTCCTTTTGTAGGTTTGCCAGAAGTGTCTATAGTAGGAATATAGGCACATGTGAATAGGCTGCCATAGTGTGTCTCTAAACACCTTTGATAGTTCTTCCTCCCTGTATATCCACGGACCCCTAGCTCACTGATGCAAAATGATTTCTCATGTCAAATGAAGTGTATGGGAGCTTTTCTTGGTGAAGAGTGTATGTTCAAGATGAGTGGATCAAATTTTTTGGTGTATCACCTTTTAGTTTAGGTTTAGGTTTTGTTTTCAACATCCTTCTCCCTTTTCAACCCCTCCTTTTTTTCATTTATTTGTTAGCAGTAGGAAATCCAGGACCTAAAAGATACATCAAAGGGAGCTACCCCTTATCTAGAGACTCTCCCCCCAGTTTTGCCAGGCCCACAGGCAAGAGAGGAGTTTCCATTATTGCGTGTGGAAGGTAGGAGCTCGGCCTCCTGTCGAGGGTGCAATCGACTGCGTCAACAATTTTTGGCACGCCCGGTGGGACCAACTATGACAAGTTGTGTCCAAAGATTTAAAGAATTTTTGGTGTGTTCTTCAACCAACCAACCTTTGGAGGCTTTTTTCATCAACACCAATGGTGACTCTAAGTTGAATTAGCTGGTTAAGTAGTCCTGGTGCCATTAAGAAATCACATTTTTATATGGGTTTTTATCAAGCTCAGGTTATCATGAAACCACCTCAAACTCCAGTGTTACTTCCCTCATTATTGAAGGGTAACCAGGAGAACTATTTGAGGTGATTCCATGAATAGCCTGAGTTTGATCAAAACATATGAATAAATACAAGGTACATGGTTCTAAGCAATGGATTATACATGCCAAAATGTGCTTTCATTTGCAACAACTCTTCTTATGCATCAACAAACCCTTCCTAGTCTTCCTCAACTCCCTTAGATCACTAATCATGATGGAAAGCTCCTAACTTGGAAGAAAATAGTGGAATCATGGGGTAGGAAAAAGGAGAAGAAAGGTTTTGATCAAAACCTTAAAAAGGTCGAGGCTACTCCTGCTCATGATGATTCTTATGACCTCTAAGAAAGGCTCTTCCAAAAAGATATAGCCAGGAGAATTGTAGAGTTAGAATCTAGAGAGAGATTCCTCAGCTAATGTGTGATGGACATGTCTGAACACACCCCATCTACACACCTCCAAGAGAGCTATCAGGCCACACCTAATATAGATGAAGTGCTAGCCAATTGGAAAGAGGAGAATCATTCGATTGTAGCTCAAGGATTGCCTCCTCTTCCACATGGTTTTTTCACTTCACCCCTTCTCAAGGAGGAACCTATTTTGTGGGAGGTGAGTGAGGAAGAAAAGATCCAATCTATAGCTTCTCAAGAGGCTATCATGAGTGACATTGAAGAAGAAATCGTCATCGATGCTCCTTGTGAAGACATCATCGACAATGGAGAAGACACAAGGCATGCATACATGCAGATGTTCCAACAATGAGGAGGAACGTAAACATGGTGAGCTCTCTTCCCCTTTGTTTGATGAAATTCCTTGTTGCTTCGATGAGGAGGATGACTATGCTAAGGAGCTTGAATTGGAGGAAGATCAGATGGATGTCTTTGAACAACTAGAGACTCTGATCCTTGAGCAAGAAAAGGAGAGGCTGGTCCATCTTAAGGAAAGCCTTGAAGAAGAGAGCTTTGAACAAAAGGGTGATGTTCTGTGGGATGAGCAATTAGTTTTTGATTCCATTTCAAACATCACAATAGTCATCCTTATTCAAGAAGGTCAAGAAGAAGCAGAGAATGAGTCTGACAGAGTTTTCAATGAGGAAGAAGGAGATGAGCCAATTCATGATGCATTACAAAGGGACCATGAACAAAAAAGGGCTTATGGTGATGAGCAAATAGCCATCGATTTCTTGATGAGACACACCAACATGAAGGACCAGTATTCAAAAAGCTTCCAAGAATAAGAAGAGTACATATATGTTGGAAGCATGTTTGATTCTGATCCACTTGAATGCAAGCCAATCCAGGTGGCAGGCAAGAGGAGCAGGTCACCAAGTCTCCATTCCATTCAACCACTTGTCTGGCACCATAAGTTTCCTTACCAGGAAGGGGACTTAAGAAAATTTCCCTTTGATTTAGGAGGGAGGCAAATATACCTAGTTAGTTGTACATAGTAATTTTCTTTCAGTTTCTTTTCCTACTTTCCCTAAGTGTAGTTTGCACAAGTAGTGTTTTTAGCCTTTTGTTTGTTTTCCTTTGTGTGTGGGGTAAAAGCTTCATGATTGATTCTTGGATCTATCAGGGCTGTTGCTAACTTTTTCAAGCTGCATAATGACTCTGTGCCCAATGGATTTTAAGGCAACTAGTTTTTAAGCATAGTAGGCATGCTTCCCTTGGGAGTCACCAATTTGTTGACCATTTTGGTTTTGCAAGCCAAAATCGGTTTCCTTCCTTCCCTACTATTCTGAGCCAGTTCATCTTTTGATTTTTGCACAAGTCTGGAAATTTATATGGACTCTGTAGGCCTATTTTTATGGACTCTACAAGCCTATTTCTATGGACTCTACAGGATTTTCTACGGACTCTACAGGGTTTTTTACAGACTCTGCAAGGAAGTTTTCTATGGACTCTACAGGCATTTCTATGGACTTGACAGGTAGAGACGGGTTCCCGACACTTAGGTGCAAAAGAAACCATTCAAGTGCCCTTGTGGAGGGTAGTTACAGACTCAAGTGTCCTTGTGGAGGGTAGTTTTGGACTCAAGTGTCCTTGTGGAGGGCCTTGCAGAGGGTAGGGAACATTTTCAAAGGGACCAAAGAGAAGGCTGAAAGGGAAGTTTCCTTCAAAAAATTGTTTAAGGCAAAGGAAGTACCCTTCAGAAGGGTCATTTCCAATTTTCCTAAAGGGCACTTTTCGAAGGCAGTTGAGAGAAAAGGCAAGGACATAATTCCTTCAGATTTTTTGTCTAAAGGAATTCCTTCGAACAAAAAGTCTGAAGAAATTCGAAAGGGCTACGAGCAAGAAAGTTCAAAGAAAAGCAAGTAAAAAGATTAAGGCATAAAATTATTTCTTTCAAACTTTTGTCTGAAGGAATTCCTTCAGACAAAAAGTTTAAAGAAATTCAGGAGAGGTCATGGGAAAAAAGCTTGAGAAAAAACTCTGAAGAAGTGAGCGAGACAATTCTTGCAGACATTTTGTCTGTGAGAAAATAGCCAAGGGGGACAAGCCGTTGAAGGATCCCGAAGGGCAGGTACCCTTGCGAGGGACTCTCAGCTGC
This sequence comes from Torreya grandis, assembly GCA_037957365.1. NCBI lineage: Eukaryota > Viridiplantae > Streptophyta > Pinopsida > Cupressales > Taxaceae > Torreya > Torreya grandis. The sequence goes on along the minus strand of JARHVA010001235.1, from coordinate 1,350,061 downwards.
CAAAATAAAGGAACTTCTCCAAAGCCAAAGGGACACCTTCCCTTTGGGAGGGTCCAAAGCAAAATCCCAAAGGTAAGGGAGTGACAAAACGCTGAAGAAAAGGAAAAGGCTGAAAGAATTCCAAGGGGTGATGGGCCCGAAGACATCAAAATCAAGCATGGTGAACTAGCTGTTAGAAGTTCAAATGTGGTGACAAGTGCATAGACGTCAAATTTAAGGCTCGTGAAATAGCCATTGATTTTGAAAAGCTTAAAGAAGAGCCCAAGGAACTCAACAACCCGCCAAGAAGATAGCCCTGAGGGCCGAAGGAGCCAGAAAGAGACAAAACTAGGAAGAGACAAAGTGCAGAAATGGACAAATAGTCTAAGTGGTAAAGAGAGGTGTCAACTCAAGGATTTATTCCTATAGTTGGAGTAGTGTTTGCCAAGTGATCATCAAATGGCACAAATAGTAAGTGGTGTGGCTTGTTTTTTCCACTTTGCATTTAATGAGTAGACAAACCACATGAATATCTAGAAGGAGCAGTCTTGTTTGTAGAAAAAGAGGTGTGGCCCATGTGTTCACATTAATGTTTAAATGCTAAAGTCAAGACCAACAATTACATAGCATGGTTCTAGCAGGCCTCTTCTAGAAGAATGACATCAGCAATAGTGATTTCCTCTTTTCGATGCTCTTGACACACATGGGCTAGCTTGTTGAAGGGTGCCAAAAGTCTTTTCAAAAGGGGCACCTTTACTTCTTCTCCTATTTCTATGTATTGTAAACTTCTCATTTAAAAAAAAGATCTTCTTAGCCTATAAGGCAAAGCTCTGCCCAAAAATATCTAGGTTTGTAAGGTAGAACTCTGCCAAATTTTACCTTGAATCAAGACATAGCATTTCTACCTCCATCCTGAGTTTGTACTTTTTGCATTATGAGTTTTCCTTTTGCAGGTTTGCCAAAAGTGTCTACAACAAGAATATAGGTGCATGTGAATAGGCTACCATAGTGTGTCTCAGAACACCTTTGATAGTTCTTCCTCCCTGTATATCCACGAACCCCTAGCTCATTGATGCAGAAGGATTTCTCATGTCAAATGAAGTGTATGGGAGCTTGTTCTTGGTGAAGAGTGTATATTTGGGTTGAGTGGATCAACTTTTTTGGTGTATCACCTTTTAGTTTAGGTTTAGGTTCTATTTTCAACATCCTTCTCCCTTTTCAACCCCGCCTTTTTTTCATTTATTTGTTAGCAGTAGGAAATATAGGACCTAAAAGATACATCAAAGGGAGCTAGCCCTTATCTAGAGACTCTCCCCCTAGTTTTGCCAAGCCCACAGGCAAGAGGGGAGTTTCCATTATTTCATGTGGAAGGCATGAACTCTACCTCCTATTGAGGGTGCAATCCACTACGTCAACATTTATATAAAAGAATATCGTATTTCAAAATATCATATAATACTAGTTACAACAAGAATATTCCTATTTCACCTGACTTAAGACCTATTGGTTGATGATGTGTTTTATAATTGATATTGTAGGGTCCTTACTATTCATTAATGCTACCTAATACAGGGATGGTTCTATCTTTAAGCTATAAATCCCTTTTAAAACTACTCACCAATGGACAATAGCTCAACTATTTTACACAGATGACAATTCAGGCTCTCCCTTGCATTACTAAGTTTGTGTGGTCTCTAATTATACCTATTGCACTCATATATCTTTGATGTGACATTTCTATGGTGTCCCAGGTCATTCTATTCATTACTATCCAAAAATGACCATTACATATTAAAATTTGGATCCAAGTATATTATGTTAAAATTGATGTCCTCATGATCATCATTTGATGTTCACGAGAACATTTTTGATGGTTGCGTGACCATATATTTTAAACACATGATACAATCTCTTTACTATATTAAAATTAACATCCTCATGACTATTATTTGACATCCATGGGAATGTCTTTGATGGTCACGTGACTATCAATTTTGAACATGTCTGGGGGACTATTTACTATGTTAGTAATTGACGTTTATGTGGATGTCATTTGATATCTATAGGAACGTCTTTGATGGTCACATGACTATCAATTTTAACATAGTTATGGAGACTATCTACCAAGTCTACCACTTGTCATCTTCTTATTCGCTCTGCATTCTATGTGTGCCATGTGTCAACTACTTGGTGCTTCTAGGCTCTTTGTTATTGGGCTCTACAGTTGTGCCACATGTTGGTCTTGCGTTAACTCAGAGCTATGTTTGAAAAGATTTGACTTGATCTCACTCCATTCGATCTTGGTCCCCCACTTGAATGCTTGATGTATATTGGGATTTGAGTATTTGAACATGATTGGTCCCTACATTTTATAAACAAATTAAGTTAGGCTTCGAGACTTAGGATAAAAATATTAAGCTAAGTTCAAAAATAAAAGGGCCCCGATCATTTAAAAGGGACCAAGCGTAAGGGTTTTAACCTAAGCTTTTTAAACTAGGCTAAACCTAAAAAAGGACCCTATGGAATATGACTTAGTATAAGGTCTTAACCTAAGGTTTCATTGTATAAATAAATATGATGGAACTTTGCAATAAGCCCTTAGGCTAAGAAATATAAGTGACCCTATATTTTCAATTGGACCATGCTAAGATAAAAGGACTATGTGATATAAAATAGACCAAGCAGAAAATTTTTAGCCTATGGTTGTGTTGAATGTAGGGGGAATCCAAGAACAAACACACCTGTTCTGATTCCTCTTGTTAGGATCTTGCTCCTCAGAAAGAGCATATGATTACCAAATATAAGCAATTTATGTGGAAATAACCAGAAACACAAGTAACTAGAATTCACCAATAACAGAATATGAGAGACAATACACTATCTTGTATTAACACTTTACAGAAAAGAATACTACAAAGAGCCGCCACACTCTTCCACCTTACAGAGGTTTCCCACACCTCAAGTGTACAATAATTCTTCTACACAACACTCTCCTACACAAAAAATGGTCCCAACAACCAACTCACACACAGAATTGGTGTTCACCTCAGGTCAGTAATAACTATTATAGCATTAAGTTGATCTCCCATGAACCTGCAACCTGCAATCCAATAGACCAAACTTACATGTAGATCCCCTATGAGCTTGCAACAACCTACAACTCAATGATCTTATAATGGAAGGAACTCTTCCTTGCCTTCCTTTCTATCTCATACTTTTACAATACATGCCAATGGGTCTATAAATAGATTAACTTAAACAATAACTTAGACTCTTAATTTAGACAATTATCCTCGCAGCTCAAGACTCTAACTGGTCTTTACATGCAAACTCTTCGTTCACTTAACTAACTATCCATGCAATGAACAGTTCTGGAACACACAGGTGACCGACGCCGGTCCCTGCTTGCCTGGTTCTACCGAACATCCTATCGTCGCCAGTGGCCTTCTGCACTGGTCACGATTCAGTCCTGATGCTCCTGGATCTCAGAAACCTTCTGTTCCTACTATTTGCAAAGACTTGAAGCCTCCACAACCTAACAATCTCCCACTTGGAGATAAATAGCTGCAACCTGTACCTATACCTGTACTCCATCTAGTTTGTTCCCTTGGCTCTGTATCCCTCCTCAAGATCACTCTTGAAGACCAACCACCACAAATCCTGTAGTGCAAAACCTGTCATGACCTATTCTACAACCATGTAGATAAGAACTTGACCCTGCATAGCATGTGCACCTGCTGCTGGTCCCACTGTGCCCTTCAGTATTACTTTCTCGGATTTACTTTGTGACAACTCCCACTGCTTGGGAAAACTCAGGTTTAGTACATACCATGTGCTTAACCTCATTATGTGAATCAAGACAATGTCCAACCATTGCTAACCGGTCTCACACAATCATCCTGAAACAAAGTTTCCATGTCTCTAGAACACACTCATGCCAAAGAATCTTGGATTCTCCATGACACACACCTGAACTATTTACCTTTAGTTCAGCAATACCTGTATATGTAACCCTGCAACAAGCACATCATACAGAAATAGGATAATGTAGCTAATATTATCCAACCTGGTAAAGAGAAACACAATGTCAAACCTCCATTGTCCTGCAGCTAATACAAGACCATATACCCTGATCTTCCATCTCACGTATCCATTTCCGCTCTTCTTCATCCTAACATCCATTCGTCTCTCAATTTACTTCCAACAACTCTACCCAAAACACCTATTTGGTTAAGGAATCACATCCTCATCCATGCCAAGCTCCCATTGTTTCCTGGATCTACCTATTCTAACAACTTCCTGGTTCTATACCATAAGTGAGCAACAAGTAGTGTAAAGAAGGGAAATGAAAAATTTAAGAACTTACTTACGCCTTCAGTCCTCCATATGGGCGCTTGAGACTCCATGACAGCTGGCTGTCCACCCAAAATTTGTCTCAGTGACTGATGCCGGTCACATCTCAGTCTGCAGCTGACCGATGTCGGTTCCCTATGCCACCTTGCCGACATTGGTTTCCTCTGGCTGACACCGGTCGTTATCTGCCCCGAACTGTCGTCGGGCTGCACATAGCCGACGTCGGTCTCTGTCTGGACGCCGACGTCAATTTTCCTGCCGACGTCGGTCTCTGTGTTTTTCTAGTGAGACCTGACTTTTTCCTGCGAGCTCCTATCAAACCCTTGTTCACCCTTACTTTGCTCAAAATTCATCTGCACCTTGTACTGAACTCTGTCTGTCACCTTTTCCTTGAAAACCAAGGCTTTCCTGTTCTTGTCACTAACATCAGATTCCTCAAGAAACGTCACCTTTTTCTTCTGCATACAGAAACCACGATCCATGCCTTCCAAATCTGAAAGCATACTCTTTGACTCAAGAACAAGCATCTCCTTCTTATCTATGTGACCAAGCCTATTAAGCCACATCTCTGAATCTATAGCTGAAGTAGATAACCCAAAAAGAGAATCAGTAATATAAGTAGATAGATAAAGCGTACCTACTTTCTTACCTCTAGCTACAACAAGTGTACCCTTGGTAACCTTCCAAGAGTCTGCTGTGAGAGTTACTGTGCAACCCTCATCACCCAAACTTCTAACAGAAATCAAATTCCACTCCAGAACTGGGACATGCATGACCTCCTTTAACACCCATGTGTCACCTGTCTGCAATTTTAGCTTCACTTTTCCTTTGCCAACCATCTGACAAGGCTTACCATCCCCTTTTCTCCAAAGTCTCCCTGGACATACTCATGAAAAAATTCCCTATGTGGGGATGCATGAAAAGAGGCACCAGAATCTAAAACCCAAGATTCTACTTTATCCAAAGAACATACCAGAGCATCTTGTGCAATGTAATCCGCAACATCTACTTCTTCTCTATGTCCTTCATGCTGATCTTCACCCGATCTGCAATCTCTCTTTAAGTGCCCTTGCTTTCCACATTTCCAGCAAGTTATTCTACCATACTTGGACTTGGATCTTCTGCCTATCTTCGACCTTGATCTCCCACGCTCTATCTTCTCTCTTGGCCTTCCTCTACCTTCAACACTCAAAGCATCTCCTGATGATTCACCTGTGCTTTTCCTGCATATCTCTTCATTCAAGATCACACTCACAACATCATCCACTTTTAAGACTTTTGAAGCAGACACAGTGTTAGAAACTGCCATTACCAAACCTTCCCAACTTTCAGGTAATGAACACAAGATTAAGAGAGCTCTAATTTCATCATCAAATACAATATTGACTGAACTTAACTGGTTTACCAAACCATGGAAATCACTAAGATGGCTATGAACAGATCCACCTTCCAACATTTACAAATTAAATAAACGCTTTATAAGAAATACCTTATTAGAAGCTGAGGGTTTTTCATATAAATTTTTCAAAGATTCCATCAACTCCACCATTGTCTTACACTGTGATAAGCTGGAAATCACAGATGATGCAAGACTCAATCTAATAGATCCTAGAGCCTTCCGATCAAGAACCTCCCATTCTTCATCCTTCATATTCGAGGGTTTGCAACCAACCCCACCCAACGGTAAGTATAAATCTTTCTGATACAGATAGTCCTCAATCTGCATCCTCCATAATTGGTAGTTCTTGCCATTAAACTTTTCCATTCGTAGCTTACTGTCTTCTTCCATTGCTCAACTCCCACTCAAATAGAAACCCTGTGAGTAACCTGTAATCAAAACACACTACCCAGATCTAAACCAATCTGTTAGTATCCCAACCAAAAGCTCTGATACCAATTGTAGGGGGAATCCAAGAACAAACACACCTGTTCTGATTCTTCTTGTTAGGATCTTGCTCCTCAAAAAGAGCACAATATGATTACCAAATATAAGCAATTAAATATGTGGAAATAACCAGAAACACAAGTAACTAGAATTCACCAATAGCACAGAATATGAGAGATAATACACTATCTTGTATTAACACTTTACAGAAAAGAATACTACAAAGAGCCGCCACACTCTTCCACCTTACAGAGGTTTCCCACACCTCAAGTGTACAATAATTATTCTACACAACACTCTCCTACACAAAAAATGGTCCCAACAACCAACTCACACACAGAATTGGTGTTCACCTCACCAACTAGTCAGTAATAACCCTGCCGGTACACCAAGCACTCTATAGCACTTCAAGTTGATCTCCCATGAACCTGCAACCTGCAATCTAACAGACCAAACTTACATGTAGATCCCCTATGAGCTTGCAACAACCTGCAACTCAATGATCTTACAATGGAAGGAACTCTTCCTTGCCTTCCTTTCTATCTCATACTTTTACAATACATGCCAATGGGTCTATAAATAGATCCCTAACTTAAACAATAACTTAGACTCTTAATTTAGACAATTATCCTCACAGCTCAAGACTCTAACTGGTCTTTACATGCAAACTCTTCGTTCACTTAACTAACTGTCCGTGCAACAAACAGTTCTAGAACACACAGGCGACCGACGCCGGTCCCTGCTTGCCTAGTTCTGCCAACGTCGGCCGACATCCTGCCGTTTCTGCATTGGTCACGACTGACGTCGGTCTAGATGCTGACGCCGGTGCTCCTGGATCTCAGCAACCTTCTGTTCCTACTGTTTGCAAAGAGTTGAAGCTTTTAGCTCCACAACCTAACATTGAAAAACATGACCGAGACTTAGGATAAAAATTAAACTAAGACCATGGTATTATTAATTTGTTACCGCTTAAACCTAAATAGAAGGCTCTTGCCAAATTTAATTTTGAATTAAAAGTCCAAGTAAAACATTAGTCTAGGGTTTTCAAATATGAATTTAATTAATCAATTAAAAACCAAGGTTATTAAAATATCAATTTAATATTTAAGAACAAAACCCTAAAATGCTCAACCCCAAATGGGCTCCATTAAACCTGTAACTTGAAACACAAATATTTGATGTTAGCACTTTAGATAAGATTAAAACAAAACCATCAACAAATAAGTTAGCCAAACCATGGTGTGGATGATCTTCAAATAAAAATAATGTGCAATCATGCTAATGATACTCTGACCAAGTGGATTTTAATCTTTAAAGAATAAATTTGAATAATTTGACACATGGGTCCCCATTTTTCAAAAATGGGGGTATGTTGACCTCAACAGTCACAAAAGAGAGAAAATAAAATTTCATTCAATTTTTTTTGGATAAAAGGCATTTAAAACCATTTAAAAAAATAAATTGATAAAAGGCCTTTCAAAACTTGTAACTTTTATATGGAAAACAAAAACAAAGATAACATATGTACCTCAAGAATCTTGAAAGTGAAAACATGAGGCCTGTAGTTGGAATTAGTGTCTATCTGATCTAGATCATAAGAATCCTAAAATTAAATGCACAAAACTTTTAATAAGCATCTTAGATAATCAACATACTCTTTAAAAAGTTTTATGTCAGCTACTAGCAAGTTTGTACCTATTAATTCTAAAAAAAAACACAACAATAATAGTTCACATATAAGATATGGTACATTAATCTCCTCTTGACAAACTCAATAATGTATAGAATAAGTATTATATTTTCCACTTCATAGTTAACCAATCCAATTAACCATCAAGATTTTTTGAATCTATAATTGTTGGTAATACAAGGAATCAAAATCCATTATTGTCACCAAGTGTACATGTAGTTATCTTCTTCAATGTGATCAAATGGAGTTTCAAATATAATTCCAAAAATTATTTTGTTGAGGATTTGAATGTGTAAATTCATGTCTTTATATGTGTATCCAAGGCATTTGTTCATATAAATAGACTAAAATATGGGTCAGTGACTAACCCTGTAGTTAGTTCATATTGGCATTAACAAGTTTGATGGTTGATGGGTACCTCTTGCTGTCGCTAATGTATATATACATAAATTTGTAATGCCATAATTGTATAGTGAAGATTTATCTTACATATATACATTTAAAACCTAATTCTTATAGGTATTAAGAATAAATTAGAAGTACTATTTATTAAATCCAAACCTATTATATTTGGAAGTGACTAATTGGCTTGTAAAAATACACTCTAGAAAATTTCCATATTTTTGACAGTCCATTCAAATCATCCCATACACTTTTCAAAGTCATTCTAAATTGTAAATATGTTCATTGAATGCATGGAATAATTTTACTTCTAGATATATGTTTCTAGAATGAAAATAATCACTGAAATCTAATTACTATTAATGTTATTATCACTACCTAAGTAGTGGGGTTTAGGCCAAGGTAGAGGATGATCTGATGTAGTACTTGGAAGGATGGAACATCCTAATTCCTAAGAAAAAAGATGTCTTCAGCCTTCTTATCCAATCCTAGGAGGCCAAATGCTCTTTTGGCCTTGCTTAGACCATAACCACTTCTATTTTTATGTGCTCCTTACCTGTACAAAGTGAGGAGTCCCTATCTTCATCTATAGTCGTTCCTCTCTCTAGGTCCCTCATTTATCCTTTAAAGTTGATCTCAATCATTATGTTTTGGCTCTAGAAGATCTTCATAGTAGTCGCATCTGTGTGCAAGCTTCTGAAGTTTACCCTACTCTATTATGTTCCATATATGGTTTCCATTAGCAAATAATAAGTCTCATCAGCTTTGATGGAATACAAATCCACCAAAATATCTTATTCTCAAATTTTATAGCATTATATTCAAACCAACTACAAATGACTTATTTCATTGGCATTATGATCTAATTATTGCTATATTACCTATTTATTTACAAATGTCATAATTATCCTATCTAATAATAATAAATGATTAGTAATTATTATTTTTCTTATCATTTTTTACTCAATATCATAGTTTACCCATTCAATAAAACATGAAAATTGAAAAATGAAGGAAATATTTGCATTGACATGGCCCAGACCTGGTATGCCCACTTTTTCTTGGACAAGTAATGCATCCCATCCTTAAAACCACCAAGTGTAATTAGAACAAGGATTCATGCATACTGAGATTCAAAATGGGGTCCAACATACTATAATTATACATAAATAAACAATGTTTTAGTATCAAGAATGAAACTACATCACAATGACCAATAATAATACTCTGTCTTGATGATATTATTCAAATTGATAGTGTGACTAATGCCTTTGATTCTACAAGTGAGTCATCAAGAGATGGTTCCTAAAAAATAAAATAGACCAAATTAAAACACACTTGTTTTGCTTCAAGGGATAATGATAAATAAAGGAATTCCAAGAAACTTAAAAATGGTATGGAAAATAGCAGATAACATAATCAAATATCCAATGAATAGAGGAGGGGGTTAATAATCCCCTGGAATTCAATAAAATCTGCACTTAAATCTTTTACAATACACCATTGGAAAATGACTAGAGAATTTTTATCATACATGTTTCACATACATCTAATATCACATCAAACTACATAGACCCTTCCTAAATAATAGTGATCAAAGATAAAAAAAGAATAATTTAATTGGTTAGCATGACTTAAAGGAAAAGTACTAATACTAGGAGGAAACTACAATATGATATTGACAAAGTTGTAAAGAAAGAAGACATTAAAATAAATCATAAACTTGCATAATTATTCAACAATATGATGTAAAAATATGCACCTAATGACTTGGACTATTATCCAAGCCAATACACATAATGAAACATGCAAGTATGAAATCATTACATAGCAAAGAAACAATGTGAGACATCTGCTTTTTTTGAGCCAACAAAAAATGAAGAACATAAGAATGAAATAAGTGGACCAAAAGACCAAATCCAACATCCAAAGACATAGTTAACAATAATAAATTAAGTATAGGTTCTACCAGGAAAACAAATATCTAAGTCATAGAAATAAATAAGAGACATGCAATTGAGATCAAATAAATAAAACAATGTTTATACTCTTAAGAATGTGGTCTTAAGATCCTATATTTACCCTATGCCCTAATAAACATAACCCATAACTTCACCCAAAATTTAGCAAACAAATTAAAAAAATATTACTATAAATATTGGAGAATTATAAAATAATAAGAGTGATCCATTTGACCACCAAATGAGGCATCCATTACAGCTTGTGGTTGATATGGGTGATCCCAAAGTTTCTTCTTCCTCAATAATCCCTAGGACGTATAACTGAACTCAAACTTCAGCTCAATATAACACAATATTACTATAACATGATATGAATTGTAAATTAAAATCTTACTGAGCTTTCTCTACTGTTGATTATAAAGCAACTTGTTTAAGTGGGCCACAAGATGACAACACCCAAATGAATTTTGATGAAATACAAATTTCATGGCCCTATGGATCTTAGATGCCCATGGGTAGAGCTAACTTTCATAATTTCCCATCCAACACCATGGATGCACTGTAAAAAGTAGTGCATATTCACTCCAAAAACATTAAAAAGTATCTTAATAACTCCATACTAAATGTTTATGTCTATAACAGTGAATATTCATTCCAATCACATTGAAGTGCATATGAACAATTCAATATCATATAAAAATATTAGAGTGAATCTACACTACTCCATACTAAATGGTTAGGCGCAGGGTAATGCAAATTCACTCTAATCAAATTGGAGTTCATCAGAACCCTTTAGAATCATACACAAAGGTGTATTAGAATCACATAATAAAAACCACTGTAAGTGTTTATCTATTATGAATATACAACCAAATATATGTCAAATAATGAAATTCACATTTTCATCACAATTTATACCAAAACAAAGAACATCATGTAGATCCGTCAAGAATTTGAAATTTATTATATCTTCTACATCTCTTTCAATTATCTTGTTCACATGGAATGGCCAAACTAATCACCCAAATAAACATAACAACCATATAATGCCTAAAGTGGTAAAAATACTTGTTCAATACAATTTTGTGGTGAATGTGAGTAGGAGAAGCCATAAGGGATGGTGAAAAGTTGGAGCATGTAGATGTAGTGAATGGGATCATCCAATCCATCTTAGAAATCAATGGGTTGTGAATACCTTTGTGTATGTGCATGTATATAAAATTGTGTGTGAGATCATCATATATTTTAAAGCTAAGTAAACATTTTCTAATAAAATGAATTCTATCAAAGCAACTAAAATCTAGGATTAAATATTAAGAGCATCATGAAAACATAGTGTCATAAGACTAACAACTCAACATTCTAACTAAAGGCACAATATCGTGAATAAGTATAGATAGTATTGGCTATCCACTCAATAAAATATTTCACATGTTCATCAACCTGTTTGATAAAACATAGATAATGGAAGGCTATCAAGTTGCAAAGAAAAGAATACCACTATATCAAATTGTCTATTAAAAAATTATTCACTATTTTTAACATGTTATAGACTCTTTTTTCATCACATCTGGATCATGGCCCATTTCAAATCCATTTCCCTGATGAACATCATCTACATTATAAGAATTGACATCTCATCATATATTTGACTAAAAAGAAAAATAAATACAATACACTACCATTTCAAATTATACAAAAAAAAGCTTCAAATATATGCACAAATACAAAATTTTCATAGATGATTTTACCTTAGCAACATCATTTGGTTTGGTTGAAAAAATATTTTCTATAATACTTCCATCAATAACTATATTGTGAAGTCCCAAGAACCCATTTCATCATCTATAGTGGTAGACTGACTATTGACAAAATACATATCCTCTATTTTTTCATTGATTTATGCATCCTCTAGTCATTTTCTAGTCCCAATACTCTTGAGGAACCAACCATATTGTTTTTCGATCTTCTGCTACATTCAGATGACCAAAGTGTCAATGCTCTATCATATAGAAAGTTGTTGACAACATATTCTGTTGTATGAAAATGAACACAACTGATAAGGATATTGTATAATATATTCCTTATTTTGGACTTTAGAAATGAAACTTTATTGAAAATTCTTTCATCCTCTATAGAACCTAAAATCATTGTTTGACACAACTCACACAATTTGAAATATTTAGACATATGGTGCCTAAAGGTTTCACTCCTCTCTAGTTTATCTTATAATCTTGTAATAGAACCATTTGACAATGGATCATCTAATTAGGTATATTGTTCCCTCATAGTGTTAAAAAAAAACTTTTCTTGTTTACATAAATTTTCCCCATAAAAAATTCCATAAATATGATGATATTCAATGTTGTTTCTACAAAAATAATGATCTATCAAAATTTGCATCTTCTTTCGTAATTCTGAAAAAAATTACCTTGTTTCCAATATTTGGGTTCCAAAACTAAAGATAAATAACAACCATTGTTTCCAAAAGCTCATCCCTTGGAAATATTTATCTTATTTATAAATTTAATGTCCTTGAAATATCATTAAAAGCTTCCTTTATAGATTTGATAAAATCATGAAAGTCTTCTTCAAAAAATTTCTTACGTTTTATAGTGCTACCATGTTTATGAAGAATATGGAGAGGAACCATATTTCCACAAATTGAAAAACATACATGATTTATTTCATCAAGCTTCAAAAAATTCTTTCATTTTTAAGATAAATAACTTATTTCCACTTTGCAAAGCCAATATTATAAAAATCTTTTGTTTGAGATACATAAATATTTTCTATAAGAAGACATGCCATTTTCCTTGCCTTTGTATACATTGTCAAATATAAAGTCCATTTTTTTATAATTTTTATCAATGCATGAATTTTATATAACATTGGAAGGATGCAACATAAAGTTAATAATGTTTTATCATTAGTTACCTGATGTAAAATTAATTGGAATTTATATGTAGTGAAATAATGTTCAACCATGAAGCCAACCAAAGAAACATATTCATCATACACACATTTAACAGGATCATAGAATGAAATCCATCATGTTTCATTGTTTTTTAAAAGCTTATTTCCACTTGTTAAACCATAAAAAAAATTCTTGAATTCTATGACCCTCTTTGAAATTCTACAAAAGTATCCATATAGATCCTTTACAAGAGTTTATACCTTGCTAACCAATATTTGCTTGCTAAGAATTTTATATGACAAATTTGTTATATGATCCATACAATGAATACCAACCATGTACAGTGAAATATTGTTTTTTAGTCAAACAAAAATATCATTGTGATTTCCTTTCATGATAGATGCCCCATCTACTCCAAGACATCAACTTTTTCAAAAAACTCAATGTGTCTAGCCCACCTACCTCTTGAAGAGTATTCATCACAAGATGAAGCAAATTTTATGATATACAACTCTCCATCTTACATAGAGATAGAAAAGTATGTATTTCTCACATAATTTTGTATTATATAAACATTCATGCAAACCCATAGACATGTATCAATTATTTTGACCTCATCTAATGACAAGGAAAAAATGTGCAATTTTTAAGGTTTTCTTCCAAGTCTTCCCTGACAACTTCAGCCATATGTTTTACAAATGTCCAACCACTATTTATAGACCAATGTGATGAAAATAAGTTGGGAACTGAAAGGAAGTGAAACAAATATTTATAATGGACAAAATATGGCATTGGTCTACCAATTTTTAAAAAGTGTAATATGGCACATAATTGTACTATTTTGGATTGTAAGCTTTCTTACATTTTTTCTTTGAATAAGTTGTAAAGTGTCCCATTAATTTCCTTTTTATAGTCACTATTCATCTATTTCTCATACAATTCTTTATTTTCATTATGCTTAAATTTTTTGGTTGTCTTCAAGATGGAAGACAACCAAAGAAGGATATACATTTTACTTCACTTTCTTCTTTATAAAAGACCTTTCCATAATGTTTGCCTATAATATCCTTATTTAATGTAATTTAAAATATTTACCATACTAACAACTAAAAATTATACATTTTACTTCTATCACATCCCCACTTTCAAAAGTTATAGGCTCAATAAATGGAAAATTAGAAGTCCACTCTAACTGAAATGACTGACCAAAATCTCAATGCCCTTGTTTGCATTTTATTAGCTTGATAGATTCATCTAATTCTTAAGTTAAATCCACTATCAATTCACTATTTTTATTCGTATTAATGTAGCTTTATCATCTATTTCTACTTGGGTACCATCAATTTTTCCAACATCATGTTTAACTTAGATTCCCTTTCCATGAAAAACATGTTGCATTTTACCATAATATGAAAATAGGTTTTTCTTCGAAGATGATATATTCTATTTACCTTTGTCTTCCATTTTTCCTTTACCCTTGTCTTCCATTGAAATTATTTACCTACAAATAAATATAAAATACATATGAAATATAGTGAAAATAAAACATTGAAAAAATAAGAAATTTCTAGTATTTAGATATAACTTTACAAATTATAATTAACATCTATAAAATCTACTATAGTTGAGTTGGTCATAACATCTAGAATATTTTATTGCAGCCATGTTTATGTCCAAGTATGTTTCCTAGTTATTTTTCACGTTTTAGACCCATAAGGCAAAGTTATTATGAGCCAAATAACCTAAAGGTCTATAGGCTAGGTGAAAAACCAAAGAAGAATGAAGGTTTGCATGAGTGTCATAAGGTTTCAAAAATCCTCCAAGGGGCATAAAAAATAAGTAAAATGAGTAAAAAGGTGTTATACAAGAGACCAACCATGTTTTAATAGTTCTAAGAGGTTTGTAGATAGGTTTTCCATGCTTCCATGAGGATGTAAGTTCAAAAAAGGGGTTTTATTACCCTAAAAATCTATCTAATAGGATTACATTAGAGTTTTCAAGCATCCTCCAGAGACATACAAAGACTTCATAATAATTAAGGCTTAGAGAAAGGTTTATTAAACATATAGAAGAGGGTTGTAGGCCTAGAAAACAAAGAACATCAAATTTCAAGGAGATTTATTGGTCTACAATGAGATGCTAGATGCAAGTATACAAAAACCCAAGATTTCATGTGATCGTACGCTATTTTAAAATGTTCCATGAATGTTTCAATATTAATAAATTATGAATCATAGGTTTCTATAGCTCCTAAACAAACCAAATAGGCCTATAAAAAGCCTCTATGCTTAATCAAGAAGGGAACACAAGGTTTCTAAGGTGATGTCAATGGTAAAACAAATTTCTATGATTATACAATGAGGTAACATACTAATATGTTTCCAAGGTCTCCATATAAAAAGATAAATTTTTTTTGAGCATAATACCTTTAGAGACAAGATTTGATGCTACAATCCAATTTCTGTCACAGGTTTTCTAAGCAAAGGGGCATTGGCAATTTTAATTGAGGATTTGTTTCTCAAGATGTCATTCATGATATGCATACAAGTATAACTAAATAATTGAATTGAAAATTTTATAAGCACTAAATAAATTAAATTTATACCAAGGATGCATCAAGGTTCTTCAAGACATACATAGAGAATTTATTAGTCTTGAATGTTTAGTTACAAGGCTTGGTGATGTAGAAACATCAAGCCAAAGAACATCATTGTTGAACTATGGTCATAAATGGTCAAACATTGGTATAATTTGAGTGTAAAGGTATGTGAATGGAATTAGGGGGTTAATTTATGTCCTTGGAGTCTATTTTAAGTCATCAATGTGTCATATATGGCTTATAGGTGTTTTCCCTCCAAAATAAGGAATTTAAAAATTCAAATATTTGCATTGAGTCTTAAGGGGTTACTTGCATATTTGTAATGTTTAAATGAGTAAAATGGGTTTAGGAAGTCATGTAAAAGGGCCATCATAATTAATATTTGTTAATTCATAAGGAGAAGTCATGTTTTGTATGGCCACCTTCACCCATATGTTGGGTTGGTGAATAAGGAGGTAGTTATGGTAACCAATTTGTATGACCAATGTAGAAGTTGGTGGGAATAGAGTATGGTACATAGGTTGAGAGTTAATTTAGCATATAGAGGAGGTAAATATTCAATAAATATAGAGGATATTCTAAAAATGAAAATGGTATGAGACTCCTCAAGCAAGAATTCAAGTCCATGAATGGACAATGTTGTAATAACTTTCAATGTTTTGAATAAAGTGAAGTGGTTGGTTGTGGTTCCTTCCAGGTATATATATATGATTGTACTGGTTTCATGTTACCTTGAAGGTATCAAGACCTTTAATATGTTATCATGTGTGTAAGGTTTTAGGTAGAAGTAATATTAAAGATAGAAACCAAGGATTGACTGAAAGATACAGTCAAAGTGGAGAAACTAAAGCTAGGTTAAATGGTAAGAAGTTATGAGTTTGTATTTTAATGTCATGAATGTATTGAGTATATATAGGTCTTCATAAAAATGGTTAAGGCCTTTCTACATAATTAAATTATCAAGAATGGTAACTATGCCTATACCCTGTCATACATTGGTTAAAGAATGGAAACAACGTTGAATCTTTAAGGCTTAGTTAGTCTAATTGTGAAGATATAGGTTGATAGGAGAGAGTATTTATTTTAAGGGATTTTTTTACATTTAAATAAGGAAGGAAACCATTCATATAAGGAATAATTGTATGACTATAATGAGGACCCTATTTAGTGTGCACAATCATTATATAAAGAAGTTGAAAGCCTATTCCTTAATCTCAGGTTAAGTGTGCCTTTGTATGGATGTTTGAGAGGTGGTTATATTATTTAATGAGTTTTGAAGTCTTGAGAAACATTATGAGATCATAAAATCTTCAACAAGAGTCTTTGTTGTTAGCAGACTTATAGGGTTCCCTTGTTTGCACAAATATTATTTTGTATTCATAGTCAACAAACTAAAAAAGGGCAACTGACCAATGGAAGGTGAGTGGAGATGTTTAAAATATATTATAAATAAAATAATGTGGATCAAAATGGAAACTTATGTAGTCAATATTTATTATATTTGAAGGTGAACATAGTCTACAGGGTTGTTACACAATCCTTTGCTGGAATTCAAGAAGGTGGAACTCATGGTAAATAGGTCTAACATGATTGATAAGGAATATTTGAATATGGATAAAGGGTTATGGATGTTTCATATACCTTTTTAATTTATTAAACTCTTGATAAATTTCCCTTAGAGATAACACTTGGCAAATTGAAGGTCTCCTTGTTGTATACAATCAACAAATGCATATAGAGTGACTAAGTTTTCATTGCTTAGAGCATGAAACAGATGAGAGAAGGGTTATAAACCATTGTTATAGGTGAAAAAGGTAAAAATAGACCCTAAAAAGGTTATTTGACATTTTAAAATGCATTCTAACTTAAGATATGGAATTCTTTTTGTTGGGTGAATATTTTGTCATCAACTAACTGATGACAAAATGGGTATATCAACCACAGCACAAGGAGATTTACGCCACAAAAAGTGTGGGTTTACCACATATTAATGAGATAAATCTATTCTCTCATCAAGGGGAGGTTTCCTATAAATACTTATACGATATATGTATATAAAAGTAAGCAGAAAATAATACTCAGGGTAGTATGACTGCATCCATCTCTCTTTTTTCAGAGATGATGTCCAAAGAACCAAAGAGAGAAATCCTGATCATTGGCTAAGAACATTCCTCTTCTTTTAGGAATGGTATCTAGCATAGAATAGAAAAACCCTGAAGTAGGTAACAAAGTCTACAAGGAAACTTACATAAGCATAAAGTCTTGCGTTGTCTCCTTCGCTGATTTGGAATACGCGTAATAGTAGAGTGAAACAAAGCACAAAGTCTTTGCCTAAAACTACTAAGGATAATAGGATCACCAAGATGAAAGTAGCTCAAAGTCTCTCTTTTATCTTTTAGAAACATCTTCAAATAATGCCAACACACACACTTTGCTTATTAAATCGAACAGATAAGAGATTATCAGGAAAAGGACACAAGAACTATTTCCTAAATAACACAAATTACTTCAACACAAAGTCTGAAATAAACCTATTTCTCATTCATTTGATAAAATATGATTTACAAGTTGAGCACAAAGTCTCAAGAAGTGTCTCAATTTCAGCAGAGTTTTTGCTCTCAATTATCTAGAGATCTTTTTACAAAAGAGGTTCCCTCTATATATAGGGAAAAACCTTTCAAAATTAAAAAGATTAAAATATAAAAATATCTTAGTCAAAGGTGAGTCATCTTTGACTTTATGATATTTTTCTAGATTTTTTACATGTAATTACATATTACAAAATTGCATGCACTTTTACATGACAAAAGTGCATGAGAAGAGAGGAAGAAGAGAGAAAGGGAGAAACAATTCAACTCTTGTTGCCAGATTTCTTTAGATGAGCATCATACATGGAAATAGATGCCTGAATTCCTATACTGTCTGATGTAATGGTGTTTTTGAAGATCACTCTGGCCCTGATTGTAGTGTCCTTCAATGCTGTGAATGCCTTGGCATGACTAGTTAACCTAGATCTTAGATTATCTAAGGTTAATTGAGTATCCAAAATGTTATCCACAGAAGTCATTGAGAAGGCTTTCTTTTCGAAATTCCTCTAGACCATACCTTTGAATTCTCAAATCATCTCTTCTACTAAGAGAAATTGGTTATCCCTGGAGGTGAGGTCGCAAGGCAATTCTTCTAGTCTATTCAATAGGCCTGTGTCACTTTTATCACTAGCATCTTTAGAAGATTTGAGATCTTCGATCAATGCCTTGAGTACCTGAATCATGTATATCAGTGATTCCTTAATCTCAACATAAAAATCTTTGCTAGCAATGACACTGATGGATATCAAGGTGTGTTTCTTCAGATCCTCATCTCCCTCCACTTGCTAAGATATTTCTCTGTACTATCAATATCTTGAGAAATAAGAGAGACAAGGTCTTCTAAATATATCCTCACCTTCTTCATCTTGTCCATCTTCTTAGCAACCTCTGTAAGGAAATTTCCTGAGTATGCATCTTTTCAATGTAATCCTTTATCACGTTCCCTTTCATATAGGTTTTCTCTGCTTTCTGAATAATAGAATCATCTATAGAAAAGGCTTTTGGGGTTGCTACTTCAGGGGCAAGGGTGAATTTCCTGACTACTACAATCAAATGCTCTGCCTTGGCCTTATAGTAATATTTCATCTCCTTTTCTCTATCAAATTTTTGGACCATGATGTCCATTGCAGAATGTAGATTGCTCTTCACACCTTCATGAGTAACTATTTCTAGCTCAACACGAGAAATGGAATAGCTGCTCATGTCAAAACCCTCAAGGGTTGCATCCTGTGGAGGTTTAGCTATCTCCAAAAATTTGTGCCCCTTTTTCTCAACCAATTTTGAAAAGATCCTTGGTCTCTTAAGGTCATTAGCTTTTACGGGCACTATCTTGCCAAAATTGAAGTCATCTGTAGAGATGGCTAGCTTCTTTCTTTTAGGCATGAAAGCTGACATCCAAGGAGGAAGAGAAGAAGTACTTACTATGGCAATAGTTCTTGTAGCTGGTGTTATTGGGGTAATGTCTGCACTACTAGCGATAACAATAGGCATGGTAGGAGTAACTGGTGAAACTGTATCAGCTGCTGACTGATCAATGGTAGAGCTTTCTCTTATGTTGAAAGGAGATGCCAAACTAGAGATAGAACTTGAGAAGAGAAGAGTATCTCCAGAAGTGCCTTGAAGATCACCAAACATGAATCTGGAAGGAGAGGCGGCTCCAAAAGAAGGAACACTAATGGGAGAAAGAGGCAAAGGAGATGCTATAGGAGATTGAGGTGGTGAGGGAGAGATGTCTGTAAGTGGTTGTGCCCCTTCTTAAGAAGGTAGAGGCTCAGTTCTTTGCTACTCTGAGGGCTTGTCCTCTATCTCCATTTGCTGAGCTACCTATTCCTGGGAGCTTTGTTCTCCAACTCCCTTATCCATTGATTCTGGCTCCTCAACAACCTATGATTTCTTAGAAACAAAGATGATTCTAGGCTTGTGAGGCCTAGACAAAGAAGGAACATCACCTTTATTCTTGGTCTTGTTTTCTGTCTTCTTCCTCATTTTTGCTTAGAATTCAGCCTCTGATCCTATAATAAACTCCTTCAGCGTGATCCCTTTGGCTGCTAACCAATCATTTGTGTTAGCCAATATTGATTTGAATCTCTTCCTCAAAGAAGTCAATTCTTTTTGGAATCACTATATTGAAGGAAGAGGAGAGTCAACAACCTTTTCAACCAGGTATCTGCTATTGACAATGTTCTTATCATCAACCAAATTAGAGGGAATATCTGCAAGCCCTAGATATTTGATCTACTCCAGAGTCAGCCTGCTATAGTCCATCCTCCTAATTTCTTTAATTGTTCTTAGGTCTACCTAGATGTCTTTGATCATAGGCTCATGAAATTGAGTCTTTCTTCTGATCATATCTTTGACACCCCTATAGTCAAAATTGTCCTTTTCTTGAATTGTTTCATAGTAACCAGTTACATTTCTGTCTCCATGACCTTTGCTTTGGCTATAGTCAAAATTGAGTATCTACCAATTTTGATTGGAAACTTGAAACCTAGATTTTTCAATTTCATCTGTCTAGTGTGTACGACAACCATTTGTCTACACAGCTCCATTAGGACTAACTTATCAGAAGGAAATCTGAGGAGCATATAGGGATAGCCTTGGAAAAAGCCAACCCATAGATAGCAAAAGGAGGGAAATTGTAGAAATATGTAGCCAAAGTCATTGATGACCATCCAGGCTTCATTAGATACTCTCTTTTATTTGAGCTGAGGGTCAAAAAGGCACAAAAATACTGTGAAGAAAGCATCATTTACCCTCTTAAAATGATGGATTGATCCTTGCAATGTTAACTGAGGGTAATATAAGTAGACTAGGGTGGTTTTCCTATCTCCTTCAGTTTTCAAACCTGGAAAGGTTCGCATGGAGGCTGTAATGTACACCAAGTATGAAGTCATATAAAACTTCAAAGTAGTAGATACCTTGGTCAACTACTCATAAAGAGCATTGCTGATCTATTCACCCCAGAAGATGACTTGCTTCTCTTGGAGGATTATCTTGATGTAGGGATACATCCATTCATGGAATTATGAAGAAGACAACCGACCTCGTACCTTACTGAGGAGAGTAATCAAGTCACCAACTTCCTCAATGAAATCACTCCTCAAGAAATTTCATGACCATCTAGATAAATTAGTCTTGGAGTCTTTAGCCACCTATGATTCATCACTTTCTTTGCCCTCTCAGGGTCATTGTCATACTCTTTTTGTGCCTCAATGAAGTCAATTCTCAACATTTCAGTAGTAGGAGGGCACATGAATACTTTATCAATAAATTTGGGGTCCAACCAAATTATCACATTGTCACTAGCATCTGACATTGATCTGGTCTCTCTATTGTAGAACTGGGCACACTAGAGGATGAACTCCATATGACATGCCACTATTAGGAAAGAGGCAACTAGATGAATGTTGCTTTTGATTATTATTTTCATCTTAGAGCTCAGGTTCATCACCTTGGTCCTGGTTATGAACTCGACCATATCTACGTGGCCGATCTCTGTGTTTCTAATGTCGTTGACATTAAAAGTGACGAAGGTGATCAAAAAAATGCCCTGGTACTAGTACTTCATGGCCTTTAACTTCTTCAGAGAAGTTTTAGACATTGGAACTAGTCTTGATTGAGTGGGTGCCGATGAACGAGAATCTTCAGGAGGTATTGTAATGATAATCATGATCGTGCAATTAGAGAAAATTGGGCAAATTGGAGAATTTGCACGTTGGGTGATCATGACCAAGGAAGGGCACTTGATAGGGCCGAGTCAAAAAATGGAAAGAAAAATGAGAGGAAAAAGGGGAAGAGGCAAAAAAATGAAAACGCTGAAAATCTCTCCAGAGTTAGAGAAATTTGGAGAAAAAATGCAAGGGTGGCAAAATTCGCTACCCAAGCATGTAGAATGGCTTGCATGCACAGGAAATTTTTTTTGCTACCCTTGCATGTTAGGGGAAAAAAATAGGGCATGGGTGGTGAATTTCATTGCCCATGCATGTTTGGTAGGAAAGTGTAGGGGTGGCAAATTTCACTACCCGTGCACTGTCGACTTGGGTCGGCGGTGAATTTCACCGTCGATGCAGATAAGTGAAAGGGAACCTGTATCGGTGGTGAATTTTGCCACTGACACAAAAGGTGGGAAATGGTAAGTTTTGGGTGGTATGTTTTTCACCCTTGGGAAAGATAATAGGAAATCTATGGGAGAGAAGAAGGGGGGGTGGTGAATTTTGTCACCCCAACAGGGGAGAAAGAGAGAAGGCCGACGGGGAAGGGAGAGAGAGAGATCAGTGGGAGGAGAAGAGGAAGCGGGCTGACAACTCTAGGGGAAGAAAAAAAACCAAACATAAAACTAAAAACACAACTTAAAGGAAGGAAAGGAAAAGAAATAAATGCCAAATACAAGACCTACCTAGAAAACCACACACATCATGAGCTCAAATCTGCCAACACGTACTTTTACCCATTCACTGGATCATCTAAAGGCAGAGGGCAGGAGGAGGAGAGGAAGGAATAAAGCAAAATGGGGTGAAAATTAGATTAAATGTGGTGAAAACTGACCCCAACCACTCGACGTGCATGGTAATAAATGCTATGTGCAAAAATTGAGGCAGTGTAGGGGTGGCAAAATTTGCCACCCTTGCATTAGAAAAATGAAGGGACATGCAGGGGAGGCAAAATTTGTCGCTCCTACATGTAAAAGAGGAAAAATATAGGGGTGGAAAAATTTGCCACTCCTGCACATCCAAATGTAGGGGTGGCAAAATTTTTTGCTCTTGCATGTTGGAAAGAAAAATGCACTGACGACAAAAATTGCCTCTCGTGCACGAAAATAGAAGAAAAACACTAACTCTAAAAAAGCCAAATTTTGGTCCCCTAGTCGCATCAAGACCATAACAACTTTCACATTTTGGGAAATATGTAACAAAAATATTTTATGAATTTTGAACAGTGTTAGTTGAGCCAATACGAGAATGAGAAAATTTTGTCTTGAAAATGGACTTAGAGAGACAAAGGGTGAAATAGACAAGTTTCATAGGGGGTTGTTCTAAAAATGAGCTGAGCTGATTTTGGAAACAATAACTAGCTCTTATTGGGGAACTTTTGTTAATCACATTGATCAATGGGAGTAGAAACCAATCTCTAAGTGCCTTCATCCAAGCCATTGGGCTACAGAGTCAGGCTAAAAATGAAAGAAAATAGACAAAATATAAAAACTATACATATATACAAGTGGATCCATCTAAATTTCAAGGATTGAAAAGCTTCAAATGTTTCCCACTATGGGGTAGTGCGAACGGCGTTCCATCCTGATACTCTAGCAAGAAGCTATTCTCACAATAGAGCTATCAAATGGTAAACGGACCTCTCCATAAAGAGTCAAATTTGCCGTGCATTTTCTTCGATTCTCGCCTCTTGTCCCACAACAAGACTTGATCTCTAACTTGAAAATCATGAACCTTAGCCTTTTTATCAAAAAGTTTCTTCACCTAATTTTGATGTGCTGTAATCCGGTCCACCACCATGGTTCGCTGCTCATTCAGTTCGGTCAGACACATGATTCTTTTATCGATCAAACTTTCAAAGGTTGAATCTTTGATTGCTTTGTCTAACCTGAGCACTGGTAGTTCTAGTGTGATGGGTATCTCTACATTTAAGCCATACAGGAGTTGTAAAGGTGACATATCTATGGCCCTATTGGATGTAATCTTATCTACCCATAAAGCAATAAACAGTGCTTTGTGCCAAGTTCTTTGATTATCATCTACCAATTTCCTGATAATAGTGACCAGGTTCTTATTGCTCGATTCTGCTTGGCCATTTTCCTATAGAAAATAATTTGAAGTGTGGGATAGGGTAATCCCATAATAAAAATATAATTGAGTAATTTCATGCGAAGAAAAATAGGTCGCATTATCTGTTACAATTTTGAGTAGAACTCCAAACTGGGAGATGATATTTTCCTTGAGAAAATTGCACACCACTTCAGATGTAGCGTGCTTGGTTGGGATGGCCTCCACCAATTTGGTAAAGTAATCAGTCACCATAAGGACATAATCATGTCCGGCACTCGAAGATGGGTTAACTATGCCAATGAAGTCAATACCCCACTGTTGGAAAGGCTCTTCAATTATTACTAGCTTGAGGGGCAATGCAACTAGTTTGGGTTTTCTGACGAACTGTTGACATAATTCATATCTACGCACCCATTTGTAGGCATCTTGAAACATCTTAGGCCAATAATACCTTACTCACAAAATCTTGTGCACTGTCACCGGTGTAGAAAAATGTCTTCCACAGCCAGATTATGGAAAGACTCCAAGAGTTTATCTTGTTGGACCTTATTGACAAAATGAAGAAATACCCTGTCTAGGTTCCTTTTGTACAAACAATTATCCCACAAAACATAGCTAGCAGCCTTTAGTTTAACATTCTATTTTTATTTATAAGAGAGATGAGCAAAACACTCACCATAGGTTAAAAAATGGGCAATGTCAGAATACCACTCATCAGTAATGGTAACAAAGATGACCATACACATGCCTTCAATCTCTATTTCTTCATTTTCTGCTTCATCAGGAATGTTGTTAGCAATCAACTGACAAAAACCCTTTCCCCATACGAGTTTGGTAGATTTTATGTCTAGATCAAACTTCTAAATATTGGTGATCTAATTACCCCTCTTTGTACCAAACTCCTATTGAGTCAAAATAGACTTCACTATTGTATCAGGCACCAGAACCTTAGTGTGTGAGTTCAAGATATAAAACCTAAAATGCTTGACTGCTTTGACCACCACATATGCATGTTTCTCCATGTTGGAATATTTTAGCTCATGAGCTTTGAGTGGACAACTCATGAAGAAAATAGGAGATTCTACACCTTCTTAGTTATGTTGAACTAAAATGGCTGAGAGTGTATGTTCAGAAGCATAACTGTATATTTTGAAATTTTTGGTGTAGTCTAGACAAACCAAGATTGGTGCATGAGCGATTGATTCTTTGATGTCTCTGAAGGCTAATTTGCCCTTTTGTTAGGTTGTGGAGCTAAAATATTCACTGATGCAGACATGGAGGAGGTTGCTGAGTTGCAGAGCAACCAACATCGGTCTGATCATCCGATGTCGGTCATATACAATGAGAAGAGCAATCAATGTCAATCATGGATTGGCCAGCATTGGTCACCTCCAGGTAGATAGGGACCAACGTCGGTCGCCTGTGTGGTTCTGAAACTTTCAGTTGCATGAATAGTTAGTTAACAAACTAGTTGTTTGCATGTAGAAGGCCAATTATAGACTTGAAGCTGTGGATCTAATTATTGTAATTAGATATCTAATTATTGTTTGCATGAGATCTATATAATAGACTCATGGGTTGTATTGTAATTTGTGCTAGAGAGTAAGAGAGTGAAAATTAGCTCCTTCAGAGTGAAGAGAGCAAGGTGTGTTCCTCCTAGTGCCACAGTGCCAAGTGTGGGTGCTGGTTTGGAGAATCAGAAGGATTCTTCATGTATGTAGGATCTTGATCGGTGGGTGTGCAAGGCCACATTTAGAGATCTGCATGGTAAGTAAGATCATTGATTTGCAGGTGTATGTGTGTGCGAGATCTAGGTTTGTAGGTGTGCAGAACTAGATTGATTTGTAGGTGTGCAAGATCAGAGAGGTCAGTAACACAACAAGAAGCAATATCAGGGGAGATCTACTTGGAGTACGATGTGTACTTAGTTGGAGAGCAATAGAGGAAGGCAAGGTAGATCTTTCTAAAGTAAGATCATTTGAGTTGCAAGTTGTTGCAAATTCATGAGAGATCTACTTGGAGTGTGTTGTGTACTTGGTTGAGTATGTGTGTATACTCAGTGTACTGGCAGTAGTGGATATTGACTAGTTGGAGGTGAACACCAACTCTGTGTTTGAGTTGAGTGTTGGGACCATAAGAGAGAGAGTGAGCTCTTGAAGAGATTTATTGTTTATGCCCTAGAGGTGTGGGAGCCCTAGAGGTGTGTAAAGAAGAAGACTATGGCATCTTCTTTGTTGTATTTCATTTTGGAAGAGTATTAATACAATTGGGTATTGTCTCTCATATTCTGTGTTATTTTTGAATTCTAGTTACTTATTACTTCTGGTTAAATTCTACATATTTAAGTTGCTTGTACATGGTAATCAATTGTGCTTCCGGGTCCTAACAGTGGAGTCAAAGCATGTTTGTTGTTTTAGATTCCTAACACCTTTGTAGTCCACCTGAAGGTAACATTGCCTTTCATCATATTGACGATCTGGCGAGTCTTCTCAGTGAACTCAGGGATGAACCTTCAAAGAAAATTCACCTTTCCAAAGAAAGAGTGATCCGTAATTTTACTGGTAGGTAGAGTAAGTTCTTGGATGGATTTGACTCTTTTCGAGTCAATTTTAATACCTTCTCAGGACACAATGTGTCTGAGAAGTTTCCCTTCAGTCACCTCAAAGACAGATTTCTTTGGATTTAGAGAAATACCATTCTGACAGTAGCATTCCAATATTCTTTGTAAATGATGGACATGGTCAGAATGATGCTTTGAAAATACCATCAAATCACTTAGGTATACTACAATGAACTTACCCATTTCATCCTTGAAAGTGAGGT
Source organism: Torreya grandis (assembly GCA_037957365.1). Classification (NCBI taxonomy): domain Eukaryota; kingdom Viridiplantae; phylum Streptophyta; class Pinopsida; order Cupressales; family Taxaceae; genus Torreya; species Torreya grandis. Next base: position 1,323,084 of record JARHVA010001235.1, on the reverse strand, counting down.
CCATCACTCTTTAAAATGTGGCACCTGCATTTATCAGGATGAAAGGCATTCTTCGATAGGTGAAGGTGCCCCAAGGTGTGGTGAAGGCAGTCTTATGCTGATCTACTTTTCTAAATTCAACTTGATTGTACCCTGAGAAACCGTCTAGCATTGATAACATCTCTGAACCTATTACCATCTGTAAAACTTGATCTATGATAGGGAGATGGTAGTTATCTTTTAAAGATAACTGATTCAAGTTCCTTAAATCTATGTAGATTTGAATTTCACTAATTTTCTTTCTGACAGGCACTATGTTGGCAATCCATGTGGAGTGATGGATTGATAAAATTATCCAGGCATCAAGCATTTTTTGTGTCTCAGCTAAAATGGTACCTAAAATTTTTGGATTATATTTCTTGGATTTTTGCTTGTAAGGCACAGAGTTTGCCTTAAGAGGAATGTCGTGGTGAATGTCATCAGGCCTGAGTGATTTTAGGTCATCATAGGAATAAGCTAAGACATATATATATTGGCAGAGTAGATTAGTAAGCTTGAATCTCTTATCGAGAATGTAGCATTTCTCAATGTTTACCATCTTAAGATCTCCCTTGGTTCCCAGGTTTACTTGATCAAAATCTTGGGAGGAGTTAGAATCTATTTGCTATTGTTTAATAAACTTGTCATGGTTATCAAACAATTTCTCTAGAGAAATCAGGCCTTTGGGAATCTTATTCCCCTTAAGCTGTAGGAAATCCTCACCTATGTTCACATTCAATTCAGAAGTTGCTTCACATTCTCGAAGTTTACTGCCTTCAAAATGCAATTGTTCAAAGCTATATTTTTGCTCCAAAAAGGCAATTGTTTGATCATTATTGTTGAATACTTGCTAATGGCCAACATTATTGGGTACACTTGGCCAAAAGACCAGTTCAATAGTGTACTTATCTCCTTTAAAATCTAGGTGGGGAACTAAGAGAGTAGCAAAAACAACCAATGCATCTAGCTGGTCATTGAATTCTCTTACAATGGCAGAGATACTAAAAGCTTCAAAATTTTCAATTTAGTCCCAGACAAGATTGTGATAGTGGAACAATATTTCATTCTTGGTTTGATAGAGGTTTCTTACCTGACAAACCACCAATTTGGCATCCCCTTTAGCATGGAGTAGTTTAATGCCCTTTTCTCTAGCAGCCTATAATCCAAGTAACAAGGATTTGTACTCAGTTGTGTTGTTGGTGTTGTTGAACTGTAATTTGTAGGATAAAAGAACAATATCTCCCTGAGGAGATACCAACACAACTCTAGCTCCTGAACTAGTAGAAGAGAAACTGCCATCAAATTTCAAGATCCATACCTCACTAGACACCGCTTTTCCTTTGAAAACTTCTTCATTTGGGGGAAGAGGTTCTCCCATGCATTCATTTTGCTTTGTTGATTCTCCCATTGTGTCAGTTGAACACATTTCCAAGTTGTCATCTGTAAAAGTTTTGTCAGATACCTCATGGATCTCATCTGTAGATAGGAAGTAGTTGCCCATGCCAGAAAATTCAAATAAAATTTGAACTTCTGGTGCTGATGATCGGGTGACTACATATCTTGCCTCTTTTTTAGGAAGCAATTTCTTCATAACACCTTGAATTAGGATCCTCGCCTTTGACAAGTCCATGCTTAACTCACCTCCAACATCCTTGTAGAAAATTTTCCCAAGCAGGATGCCATAAGAGGCTGGAATATTGGCCACTGAAACCGTTATTTTTATCCTCCTTTCTGAAAAAGCTGCGAAAGCAAATTGGGCATCTTTTATCTAACCAAGGAGTGGGACTTGCTTGTTTTCCATAGAAAAACACCTCCCAAAAGTTTTGGTCAAAGTTAGACCAAGGGAATATGCCACCTTAGCGGGCATGACATTATAAGAAGCTCCAGAGTCTATTATGCAATTGCTTAATTTGTAACCATTTAATAGTAGGGAAATATAAAAAGGTTTTATTTTCTCGAAAGCAATAGGAGTCACGAAAAGATTATTTTGGGTGGATTTATTCTTGGGGGGATCATGAATGGCTTTTGAAGAATTTTGTCCTATGGGGATGGCCTTATTTTTCACATATCTGCCAACCTATCAAATTATTCAGGGTTAGCCCTCAAATATTCAATCTCTGTCATTTGGATCTTAGTCTTTTTGGCATGATCAATTATATCAAATAATTGAAAATAATTTGAAATAGAGGAAGAGAGTCCATCATCTGGGTCTTTAGTGGATGTGGCACCGGTCTGAGTAACAGAGGTGGAAGGTATGGGGCGATTGGAGGTTCTTACTTTTGTGTGAGTTATCTGATCTTTTGATTGAGGAGGTAATGGAGTCCCTCATTTAGCATTGGAAACCATCAGCTGAGGTTCTTTTTCTGCTTTTCTTTTGTCAGCCTATGGAGCTAACTGGTTTTGAAATCTGGTAAAAATAGCATAAGATCCATCCAACCCTTCTCCTTTACTTTTAGCTTCATCCTGGTAATCTAGGAAGCCAATATTGGAGTCACCAGTGAATTCTTATTCCTGCTCTTCGAAGAGATTAGCATCATCTTGTTGGTCTAACTCAGGTTGGAGTGCAAAGTCGCATTCAGCCTCTAGGTAACTGACAATTGAATTGGTAGGTGCTACCTCAAAGGCCAGTTTCCCTGGAGGGGGAGGCAGGCGATTTGGTTGCCCTTGGTTTTGGGTAGCATTACCTTGATATTGCTAATTTTAGAATGTTCTTCTTGGCATATCTCAATAGGTGGGAATATACATACCTTGGGCCATTTGTCTCTTCAAATGTATCAGTTCATTTGTCAATTTTTGCATCATAGGGTCTGTAGTGCCTGTAGAAGAGCTTTCAACAGATGAAGAGAATCTATTTTTATTGGAGTCTTTTCTAATCTTACCCTAGCTAGGATGAGATCATCCTCAATCTCAGTAGCCAAATTTTAAGCCAATGTGAGATCCATAGGACCAGCTCACCTCAATAGGAAACTTACTTCAGGAAGTTGAGTTGATAAAAAAGCACTTAAGATTCTCTGGTGTGGGCTGAGCGATGGTTGGAATTCAATTCCTTAACTTATTGAATTTGGCTATGAAATCCCTCATGGGTTCTTGGGATTCCTTTTTCATCTATGTTAGCTGTGCTAACAAGGCATGTGCATCTTCAGCAGGTTTAAATCTAGCTAGACTTTAGTGTATTCTAGTCAGTTATAGTTTGAGCTTGAAGGTGGTAGAACCAATCTGTAGCAGCGCCTTGCAGAATTTCTACAAAAAGTCTCACTAATACGTCTTCAAATTCCACACTGATTACACTGCATGCTATAGAGAAGGTGGCAATATGCTCATCGGGATGAACCTTCTTGTCACCAAAAAAATTGAGAATTTTTTTCTTAGAACTACGAGGTAGTTCATGCAAGGGTGGGGTCAAATTAAGAGGACCAAAAGAATTGCCCCATGGACCTTAAGCCATTATGACAGGATGATTAAATGGTGGGATACCAAATCTTGGTGGGGTCAATAAAGACAAGGCCTTACCAGTATTGAGGCTAGAAGCTTCACCAAGTATGGGACATTTGGCATTGGTAGGAGGGAAGCTCCTAGTTCACTGAAGATGAGATGATGAAGAAAAAATCTCAAAATTATTTTGCTGCACTAACTCAAATATAGGATCAACAATAACCTAAGCTCTTTGGCCTCGTGTGTATGATGGATCTACTAGAGTGTCAAATGAAAAAGGGATTGAAATTGCTTCAAGTTGAAGTTTGAGGCTTTAAAAGGCATGTTCGTAATCCCCAGTAGAGTCGCCAAAAAGTTTTTGGGTGAATATTTTGTCGTCAATTAACTAATAAAAAAATGGGTATATCAACCACAATATAAGGAGATTTACACCACAAAAAGTGTGGGTTTACCACATCTTAATGAGATAAATCTCTCTTCTCATCAAGGGGAGCTTCCCTATGAATATTTATATAATATATGTATATATAAGTAAGTAGAAAATAATACTCAGGGTAGTATGACCACATCTATCTCTTTTTTTTCAGAGATGATGTCCAAAGAACCAAAGAGAGAAATATTGGTCATTGGTTAAGAACATTCCTCTTCTTTCAGGAATGGTATCCAACACAGAATAGAAAATCCCCTGAAGTAGGCAACAAAGTCTATAAGGAAACTTACATAAGCACAAAGTCTTGCATTGTCTTCTTCGCTGATTCGAAATATGCATAACCGTAGAGTGAAACAAAGCAAAAAGTCTTTGCCTAAAACTACCAAGGATAATAGGATCACCAAGATGAAATTATCTCAAAGTCTCTCTTTTATCTTTTAGAAATGTCTTCAGATAATGTCAACACACACACTTTGCTTATTAAATTGAACAGATAAGAGATTATCAAGAAAAAGGACATAAGAACTATTTCCTAAATAACACAAATTACTTCAACACAAAGTTTGAAATAAAACTATTTCTCATTCATTTGATAAAATATGATTTACAAGTTGCGCACAAAGTCTCAAGAAGTGTCTCAATTTCAGTAGAGTTTTTGCTCTCAATTATCTAGAGATCTTTTTACAAAAGAGGTTCCCTCTATATATAGGGAAAAACCTTTCAAAATTAAAAAGATTAAAATATAAAAATATCTTAGTCAAAGATGAGTCATCTTTGACTTTGAGATATTTTTCCAGATTTTTTACATGTAATTACATATTACAAAATTGCATGCACTTTTACATGACAAAAGTGCATGAGAAGAGAGGAAGAAGAGAGAAAGGGAGAAACAATTCAACTCTTGCCACCAGATTTCTTTAGATGAGCATCATACATGACGATAGATGACTAAATTATTATACTGTCTGGTGCAATGGTGTTCTTGAAGATCACTCTGGCCCTAATTGTAGTGTTCTTCAATGCTGTCATTGCCTTGGCATGACTAGTTAACCTAGATTTTAGACTATCTAGGGTTAACTGAGTATCCAAAATGTTATCCACATAAGTCACTGAGAAGGCTTTCTCTTTGAAATCCCTCTAGACTATACTTTTGAATTTTTGGATCATCTCTTCTATTAAGAGAAATTGATTATCCTTGGAGGTGAGGTCGCAAGGCAGTTCTTCCAGTCTATTCAACAGGCCTGTGTCGCTTTTCTTTGTAGCATCTTTGGAAGATTTGAGATCTTTGATCAGCTCCTTGAGTACCTGAATCTTGTATATTAGTGATTTATTGATCTCAACATAAGAATCTTTACTGGTAATGATGCTGATGGATATCAAGGTGTGTTTCTTCAGATCCTTCATCTCCCTTCACTTGCTAAGATATTTCTATATACTGTCAATATCTTGAGAAATAAGAGAGACAAGGTCTTCTAAATCTATCCTCACCTTCTTCATCTTTTCCGTCTTCTCAGCAACCTCTGTATGTAAGAAAATTCCCCGAGTATGCATCTTTTCAATGTAATCCTCTAGCACTTTCCCTTTCATATGGGTTTTCTCTGCTTTCTGAATAACAGGGTCATCTATAGAAAAGGGTTTTGGGGTTGCGGCTTCAGGGGCAAGGGTGAATTTCTTGACTAATGCAGTCAATTACTCTGCCTTGGCCTTATAGTAATCTTTCATCTCTTTTTTTCTGTCGAATTTCTAGACCATGATGTCCATTGCAGACTGTAGATCGCTCTTTGCACCTTCGTGAGTAACTTTTCCTAGCTCAACACGAGAAATAGAATAGCTGCTCATGTCAAAACCCTCAAGGGTTGTATCCTACGGAGGTTTATCTATCTCTAGAAATTTGTGCCCCTTTTCCTCAACCAATTTTGAAAGGATCCTTGGTCTCTTAGGGGCCTTAGCTTTTACGGGCACTATCTTGCCAAAATCAAAGTCATTTGTAGAGATGGCTAGCTTCTTTTTTTTGGGCGTAAAAGCTGACATCCAAGGAGGGAGAGAAGAAGTACTTACTATGGTAATGGTTCATGTAGTTGGTGTTATCAGGGTAATGTTTGTACTACTAGTGGTAACAGTGGGTGTAGTGAAAGTAACTGGTGAAATTATATAGGCCATTAACTGATCAATGGAAAAGCTTTCTCCTATGTTGAAAGAAGGAGATGCTAGACTAGGGATAGAATCTGAGGAGTGAAGAGTATCTCCAAAAATGCCTTGAGGATCACAAAACATGAATCTGGAAGGAGAGGTGGCTCCAGAAGAAGGAACACTAGTGAGAGAAAGAGGCGAAGGAGATGCTAACAAGAGATTGAGGTGGTGAGGGAGAGATGTCTGTAAGTGGCTATGCCCAATCTTGGGAAAGTAGAGGCTCAGTTCTTTGCTACTCTGAGGGCCTATCTTCTATCTCCATTTATTGGGCTACCTATTCTTAAGAGCTTTGTTCTCCAACTCCCTTAGCTGTTGATTTTGGCTCCTCAACAACCTTCGATTTCTTAGAAACAAAGATGATTTTAAGCTTGTGAGGCCTAGATAGAAAAGGAACATCACCTTTATTCTTGGTCTTATTTTATACCTTATTCCTTATTTCTACTTAGAATTCAGCCTCTGATCCTTTAATAAACTCCTTTAGCATGATCCCTTTGGCTGCTAACCAATCATTGGTGTTAGCCAATATTGGTTTGAATCTCTTCCTCAAATAAGTCAATTCTTTTTGGGACCACTGAATTGGAGGAAGAGGAGAGTCGACAACCTTTTTGGCTAGGTATCTACTATTGATAATGTTCTTATCATTGACCAAATTAGAGGGAATATTTGCAAGCCCTAGATATTCAATCTACTCTAGAGTCAGTCTGTTGTAGTCCATCCTCTTGATTTCTTTGGTTGTTCTCAGGTCTACCCAGATGTCTTCGATCATAGGATCATGAAACTGAGTCTTTTTTTTGATCATATCTTTGACACCCCTATAGTCAAAATTATCCCTTCTCTTGAACAATTTCATAGTAATCAGTTGCATTTCTGTCTCCATGACCTTTGCTTTGGCTACAGTCAAAATCGAGTATCTGCCAATTTCGATGGGAAACCTGAAACTTGGCTTTTTCAGTTCCATCTGCCTAGTGTGTATGACAACCATTTGTCTACATAGCTCCATTAGGACTAACTTATTGGAAGGAAACTTGGGGAGCATATAGGGATAGCCTTGGAAAAAGCCAACCCATAGATAGCAAAAGGAGAGAAATTGCAAAAACATGCAGCCAAAGTCATTGTGACCGTCTAGGCTTCATCAGATACTCTCTTCTGTTCGAGCTAAGGGTTGAAAAGGCACATAAATACTATGAAGAAAGTATCATTTACCCTCCTAAAATGATGGATTTATCCTTACAGTGTTAATTGAGGGTAATATGAGTAGACTAGGGTGGTTTTCCTGTCTCTTTCAGTTGTCAAACCTAGAAAGGTTCGCATGGAGGCTGCAATGTACACCAAGTACGAAGTCATATAGAACTTCAAAGTAGTAGATACCTTGGTCAACTGATCATGAAGAGCATTGCTAATTTGTTCACCTCAAAAGATGACTTACTTTTCTTGGAAGATTATCTTGATGAAGGGATACATCTATTCATGGAATTGTGAAGAAGATGGTAGACCTCGTACCCTACTGAAGAGGGTAATCAAGTCACCAACTTCTTTAATGAAATCACTCCTCAGGAAATTCCATGGCCATCTAGATAAATTGGTCCTAGGAGTCTTTAACCACCTATGATTCATCACTTTCTTTGCCCTCTCGCGGTCCTTGTCATACTCTTTCTGTGCCTCGACAAAGTCGATTCTCAGCACTTCAGTAGCAGGAGGGCACATAAAGACTTTATCAATAAATTTGGGGTCTATCCAAATTATCATGTTGCCACTAGCATCTGACACTAATCTAGTCTCTCTATTGTAGAACTAGGCACACTAGAGGATGAACTCCATATGATGTGCCACTACTTGAAAAAAGGCAACTAGATGAATGTTGCTTTCGATTATCCTTTTCATCTCAGAGCTTGGGTTCATCACCTTGGTCCTAGTTACGAACTCAGCCATATCCATGTGGCCGATCTCTATCTCTAATGTCGTCAACATTAGAAGTGATTGAGGTGATCAGAAAAATGCCCTGGTACTGTTACTTCATGGCTTTTGATTTCTTTAGAGAAGTTTCAAACATTGGAACTAGTCTTGATTAAGTGGGTGCCGATGAATGAGAATATTTAGGGGGTATTGCAATGATAATCATGATCATGCAATTAAGGAAAATTGGGCAAATTAAGGAATTTGGACGTTGGGTGATCATGATCAAGGAAAGGCACTTGACAGGGCTGAGTCAGAAAATAGAAGGAAAAATGAGAGGAAAAAGAGGAGGAGGCAAAAAAATGGAAAAGATGAAAATCTCTCTAGAGTTAGAGAAATTTGGAGGAAAAATGCAAGGGCGGAAAAATTTGCCACCCAAGCATGTAGAATGGCTTGCATGCACGGGCGGTGAATTTTGCCGCCCTTACATGTTAGGGGGGAAAAAAAGGGCACGAGTGGTGAATTTCCCCACCCGTGCATTTTTGGTAAGAAAGTGTAGGGGTGGCAAATTTCACCACCCATGCACTATCGACCTGTGTCAGCAACAAATTTCACCATCGATGCAGATATGTGGAAGGGAACTTGTATCAGTGGTGAATTTCACTGCCGACACATGGGGTGGGGAACGGTAAGTTTCTAGTGGCAAGTTTGCTGCCCTTTAGAAAGACCATATGAAATCTGTGGGAGAGAAGAAGGGGGGTGACAAATTTCACCACCCCAATAGGGGAGAAAGAGAGAAGGCTGACGGGGAAGGGAGAGAGAGAGATCAGTGGGAGGAGAAGAGGAAGCAGGCCGATGGCTCTAGGGGAAGAAAAGAAAACCAAACATAAAATTGAAAACACAACTTAAAGGGAGGAAAAGAAAAGAAATAAATGCCAAATACAAGACCTATCTAGAAAAGCACGCACACTGTGAGCTCAAATCTACCAACACACACTTTTACCAATTTGCTGGATCATCCAGAGGCAGAGGGTAAGAGGAGGAGAGGAAGGAATGAAGCAAAATGGGGTGAAAATTAGATTAAATGGGGTGAAAATTGACCCTAACCACTCAACACATGTGGCAATAAATGCCACATGCAAAAATTAAGGCAGTGTAGAGGCGACAAAATTTGCTGCCCTTGCACTAGAAAAATGAAGGAACATGCAGGGGCAGCAAAATTTGCCACTCTTGCATGTAAAAGAGGAAAATGTAGTGGTGGCAAAATTTGTTGCTCCTGCACATCTAGATGTAGGGGCGACAAAATTTGCCGCTCTTGCATGTTGGAAGGAAAAATGCATTGATGGTAAAAATTGCCGCCCGTGCACGAAAATAGAAGAAAAACACTAACTCTGAAAAAGCCAAATTTTGGTCCCCTGGTCGCATCGAGACCGTAACAACTTTCACGTTTTGGGAAAAACGTAATGAAAAGATGTTACAAATTTCAAACGGTGTCAGTTGAGCCAATACAAGAATGAGAAAAACTTGTCTCAAAAATGGACTTAGAGAGACAAAGGGCGAAACAAACAAGTTTCGCAGGGGGTTGTTCTAAAAATGAGTTGAGCTGATTTTGGAAACAACACTTTCTACCCTCAAACCTGTGCAGACCTATGAAACCCTCAATTTAGGGTTTTGAGGATTCCAAGAGATTTAACTACAAAAAAAAGTAATTTTTTTAATATTTATCTATTTAAAATGATTGATATAATTAAATAGGTTTATATTTGGTATGGTATCTAATATTATGGTTTTGAAGACTGTGGTCTTGGAATAGGCCTAATTAGGCTTGAAAGAGGGGTATTTTACAAGGGAAGTACTAGTTAGGGAAAGAGATAAGTCATGAAAATTGAAAAATAGATAAAAAGGGACAAAAAAATTATATTGAAGTGATTATTTATAGGAAATTGTGCTTAGAGTTATCAAACCAAGGACAAATGCTAGGAAAAAGATTACTAGCCTTAAGAAGACAAGATAAGGGTTGTGTATAGAATTGAAAGGCGAGGATAGAACCAAGGGTTAGAAGAGATTTATATAAATGGAATATGAAATTTTGTGACCTATCATGTCAAAATAATAAAATATTATAATCTATATCAAGAATTTTCATTTGAAACCTAAGGGGTGAATGCCTAGGGAAACCTAGTGAAGGTTTAGGAGTAAGTTTGTCAAAAGAATGAATTATAGAGGGTAAATAAATGACTGTGAATATAAAAATAGAGGTTAATGTCATCAAGGAGTGTTGAAAAAGGTACAAAAAATAGGGATTAAGGAAATAATATAAAAGAGAACAAATACCAAGCTAGAGAAACAAGATTGAAACTAAAGCAAACCAAAGGATGCATGATATGACAGAGAGATATTTTCCAAGACTAAAGGATTTTTTTGATGTTTTATGAAAATTATCCCAATGGATCTACATCACTTGGATGAGCTGGTAAAATTAAGGTGACATAGCAAGTTCAGAATTGACTATGTTAGGGAAAATCTTCCACATAAAGAATGAAAGACAATGAATTAAAGTTGTGTGAAAAAAATACTTGTAGGAGCCTCAAGAAAATGGAACTAGAATAAGTTGAATTTATTGGAGTAGGTATAAATCCAAGAATTCAAACATAAATTTTCTATATGGATGGAACAATTTGTGCAAAAGGAACTCACTTTTACAGACAATATTGTAGTCAGAGATGGAATGGTTGAAGCTTATTAGAGACAATTTTTGATGCAATTGAGTGGGAGGCTTCTAGGGAAGGGCATTCCTTTCCTTTTCATCTACTTCTACTACTACTACTATAAGTTAATGATGACCAAAACAATTGAGTAAGATTTAAACCATAATATATACATTTTTAGACACATATTCATAAAGGTCATGATTAAGGTTAGGTCTTTGTCAACAAATTTTATGCCCTAAACTATTTTCATCCTTACTTATGTTGTTCACAACAAAATCTTCAAGTTACAATAACTAATTTGATCTAATTCATAAAACTTAACATATCAAGAAAAAGAGGGGTTTTCAAGAGACATTCTATTATAAGTCTCCCATATGCCTATACATTGATCGATTATGGTTAATAGAATCCATAATTTGTGAACATTTTCCATCACTAGGGATTTTCCCACAAGGCCAATAAAGCAAATCTAATACCATTGATACTCTAGGTTTCGGTGGATTGGATAAAGTTGAATTTACTCCTAATTTTGGTCATGAAATCAAAAACCTAGGGTTACAAAATGATGAATAATATATAAATTAAATAGAAAAAAATCCCCTTGTAGGATTTTGAAAGGGGGGTCTCATATGCCAAATTAACATTTGGCTTGGCTTTGATCTAAAAAACAAACTTTAGGCTTTACCATTTTTTTATAGTTGAGAAAAATCTACTTTTATTTTCTAAAATAAGGTTAAAAATATGAAATATGTAGCTCCGATAATACTATTATGTTCCTAACAAAAAAATTTATAGAGAAAGAAATTTGCCTTAAATACCTAAATATGAATGTCTTCAAATAAGATGAAAAATATTTTAATTTTCTCTATAAAATGTAATGAAACTCGTTTCTAATACCACAAGTAGAAAAAAACTGCCAAAGCTTTTTGGTTAGCCATTTAAAAATTCCAATTGTGAAGACAAACCAATCTTGAGTTTATTAAATGTTTGTTGAGCCAGATCACATAATTTTGCATATATAAATGACTGGCTATCATAATAAATATTGTCATACTTATAGAGAAGGAAAAATTCTTATATATTTGGACATGATCCTAAAGATAGACTAACTCCAAAAAAATATGTATCCTTTCCTTTGTCCTCCCTCATAAAACAATATTTAATTTGAATGAATTTATTTACTTTATTTCTCTAAAAAAATATATAACCTTTGCATGGATTTATTTTCTTTATTGTATTTTCCTAGAACAGACTTACACTTTTTTCTCTTCCTAATTTCCTAGAGTGAACTTATGATTTAGTCTCTTCATGCCCTCCTAGATTAAACTAGTTTTTCATTCACATTCAACATTCTCTTATGTCAAATTATTCTAGTGAACTGTATTGGGATCATTGCATTTTAAGTAATGTTGCATGATGAATGAATATTTATATGTATTATAGGCTAATGGTACATTCAAATCTCTATGTGTATGTGTGTGTGTGTTCTTTGGGTCTTATATTAGAATGTCTTGTACCTTGTTTGCCAATATTTGAGGTATTTCCATGTTGTGGTCACTGAATTCCATTTTTTCCTTATAATATTTATTTATATTAAGTAGTTATTAAAATTTCACCTCCAAGATCTAATTATTGGCTATTTAATATCTCTTTAATCTCCCAATTAAGAAATTGGTAGGTTGATATCACAAGAATCTTCCCAAAAATCTACCAAGGATCCTTATCTAACTTATCAAAATAGGGGCTGGCATATCAAGCTATTACCTTTAGAAATATTATTTAGATAGCCTAACTTTATATAAAATTCCTTACAATGAAGATTATTTTAGTAGCCATGTCATCATTGTATTTACCCCTTGAAATCTTGTTCCAAATATATTTTTTTCCTTGTGCACTCTTTGTGCTAGTTTTATAATTAAGCTATGTTCACTGATTTTTAGAAGCTCATACCTACCTCCACCCCCAACTTGTTTGAAATAAAAATAATATACAATATTGTACAATGGATCTTCTTGATTTCTTATACCCATTATGACATAAATTTCAAAGGTTTTTTTCAATAATTTCAATATTTTTATAAGAAATTTTGAAGATTAAGAAAGTAGAAGTGCCTTTCAAGAAGTAACATATGTTGATGTTAGCCTTCAGTCTTACACCGACACCTTGTTGTTTCATTAACTTCTATAACTAGATACTAATTATTTTTATATTTGCCTTCCCTTATGTAAAGTCTAAAATTTAGGGTTTGTGACAAAATTATGTTTGCCCACTAACCAAACTTATTATAGCTGTAGTTGATTTTCTCATGTAACACCCTTTTGTGTATTCTTCACTATACATTTTCCTCTGTTATTATTTCCTTATCTATTGACCTATTTTTTTCCCTTTTTGAACCCCTACATATTTTTGATGTGAAAGGGATATTTTACCTAATAAATAGAGAGTGTGGAGCTCGTGTTGTTGTTCATAAGTCCATTATCTCAATTTTTATTACTTGTCTAGTTTTCATTTTTAATGTACTTCCATAACCTAGTCTATTGTGTTATACCTTAAACTTAGTTACTATTTCCATCTAAATTTGATTTTTGATTGAATTGAATACTTGAATTTTAGTCTAATATCATGAATCATATATTGATTCATAACTTGTACTTTCTTAATCAAAATTTCTTGAATGGTACTTTTACTTTCTTGATCTTCAGAATGGTATAATAATTATGAAGTTCTATGATGCCCTTTTGATCAATTTAAGCAACTTCATTCATAACTACCTTGAACCATTCAAATGAGCCTTGCTCTCCAATAACCCAATAGAAATATGATCGAGACATGTTGAAGGAATTTTTACTTTGTTTACCTTAATTCTCCAAATCATTTTTTTGATCCTTGAGCTTCATGTTATTGATAATGTCTTTCACAATGCTTATGAATGGAGTAACCCCAATGCTTAATCCAACAAGCAAGAGGACATCATATATTTTTTAGTCTTGTGCTAGTGCTCCATAAGCCCATATATAATAAATATTTAGAATATGCATACATTTATAATATCTAAAGGTCATGATTTCATTGGATTGATAAAAAAATTAACAAGAATTTTAACAATGAATTAAGACTTTCAAAGTCCATAACATTAGACAGTTTTTGGATAAAACTAGGTGGATGCTTACAAAATCCACTCATGTTTTATCCAAAATCTCTCTTAACATTTTTTTTAAAAATTTATCATGAATGCATTTGAATAACATGGGGATAATTCTTTACCTTGGATTGTTTTGCATTGCATGAAATTAAATCTCAGTAGACCACTTTTGCCACTCATGGGAGGTTCACAAACCTGGTAACAACCCAAACTAACCACAAATAAAGCATCTTCTAGTTTAGATTATTTATTTATAGATTTTTTTGATTGATGAAAAAAATAAATTGAATTCAAAATGATGTTTCCAATTTAGATAAGACATAAAAACTTTATGCATATTTTTATACTTGATGGAAAACATTTCTCAGCTCTCTAGTCCAATCAACCAAGGTTCAAATATGCACACTCAAGTAATCATCTCCTAGAGATGATGTTATTGAGAAGGGATGCCTATCATACCATATTTGTTAGTAACAAACTATAGTTGTTTCTAAAGTAAATTTATTATACTACTACTTTAATGAGTGTAAATAAGGAAAATGATTACGATTCAAATTGGGATATTCTAGGGAAATTAACAAACATATATTGTCCACTCTTGTACTTAAAACCTTGAGGTTTTAACAATTTTATAGTTCAAATATTACCTAGATAAATTCCTACATGTACTAAGAGAAACTATGTGTCTTAGTACTATTAGTAGAGATTCTCAACTATGGTAAAACCAAAATCTGTAATATAAGTGAATATAATAATAATGATACCTTGATCATTTTAACAGATTTGTATCTTAATTTGAAGGCTCTCACTATTCATTCTCCACCATATAACATCATTGAGATAATGAGGTACCCCCATGTTTGTAAATAAAATGTGTAAGGTTTATTTTCAATCCCACATTGGTATGGTCATGTTAATTTCCAAGATGTGTGCTAGTTTTAAACTGAATAAAACCAATAATGGTGTCAGATTGAATGGCATGGATTTCTCACCATTTTATGGTACCATTTGTGGTTGAGATACATATTTATTCCATGAACTATCAATAGTGCATATACAATTATAAAAAAATGGTGGGAGTGCCAAAAAGCATTGAATCATGTAAGCCTTTTCAATGTCTTTGTAAGATTCAATCTATTCCTTCTAAACTAGGGAGTGGCAAGGACAAATACAATTACCATGAGCACCACTATTATTATACCTATAACACCTTAAATCCTTTGAAAAACCACTAGTAATTGGGTGGTTTTTTTTCCCCCAAAAATGGTTTTAGAGGTTCATATTATTTCTATGATACATGAAGAAGATGGGGAAAATTGCATGTTAAATGAGCCCCTGCATGAAGCCCAATTCCTATTTCTATTGATGTAGTGATAACCTATATAATACACACCCCAAAAATGTTAGAATCTAAAATTGAAAGTGTTCAAGGCCCCAAAGAATCCATTCCCATTTTATCTTTCATAATACTTCTCTTTTTCTTAATAGTTATGATAAAAAAACATCACTTTTAGATAAATGATTTGGAATCTGGACTATGTAAATTGACTTTGTGGAAATTAAGATTTTCATAAAATGTAAATGCAACACCAAGATTAGTCTTATTACAAATCCATGTTATGGTGTTTATACAAATAGGTAGCAAAATTAATGCCATGTTAAATTTTAGTGCCTATTGAGCTCCCTTAGCAGTGCACACACAATACCCCATTACATGGTATACTGCTTTGTTATTGTATTGTATGAATTTCCATGTAAATAACCATGCTATGATAGAAAAACATAAGAGAAAAACCTATATAATTTTCTAGTTATCTTCCATAAAGTTATGCATTATGAATTAATAGAGAGTGTCGAGCTCCTATTGTTGCTCATAAGTCTACTATCTTAATTATTATTGCTTGTCTATTTATCATTCTTAATGTACTTACATAAATTGGTCTATTGTTCTAGACCCTCAACTTAGTTATTGGGTCCATCTAGATTAGGTATTTGATTGAATTAAATACTTTAATTTTAGTCTAATCTCAAGAAGCCTATATTGATTCATAGCTTGTACTTTCTCAATCAAAGTCCAGTTTCCATCATAGGTTGTCTGATTAAAGTGGCATTGCCAATTGTAATTGAGGACTTATTACTCAAGATGTCATTCATGATATGCATACAACTATAGCCAAAACATCTACATGAAACTTTTCTAAGCATTGAAGCAATTAGAGGTCTACCAAGGCCACATCAAGGTTCTTCAAGTTAGACTTAGAGCATCTATTAGTATTGAATGTTCCATTACAAGTATTGGATGAGATGGGAAAACTGAGGTGATATAGCAAGGTTAGAAATGATTTTTTTAGGGAAAATATAATACATAAATAATGAAATAAAATGAATTAAAGTTGTGTGAAAAATAATACTTGTAGGAGCCTCAAAAAATTGGCACCAAATTAATTTGCACTTATAAGGAGTAAGTAGAAATCTAAGAATTCATTAAAAACTTTACTACATGGATATACAAATTTGAGAAAAAGGAACTAGCTTTTAGATACAATATTTTAGCCAAAGATGGAATGGTTAAAGCTTATTAGAGACAAGATTTGATGCAGTTGAGTGGGAGGCTTCTAGGGAAGGGCATTTCCTTTCCTTTCCTTTCCAAATACTATTACTACTACTATTATAAGATGATGATGACCAAAAAATTTGATTAATGTTTAATCCATAATATCTACATTTATAGATACATGTTCATAAAGGTCTTGATTAAGGTTAGATCTTTGTAAATAACTTTTATGCCCTAAACTATTTCCATCCTTGCTCATGGCCTCCACAAAAAACTCTTCAAGTTATAATAACCACTTTGATATTATTCATAAACTTCATGATCTTGTGTTATATAAATATAATATATTAAAAAAATCCAAAAACAATGAAGAATATACATAACATTTTGTCAAATAATTCACATGCATCTCTTACCTACGTGGCTCAGGGAAAGAATGCTTGATCCAATAGGATTGATGCCTCCAAGAATTACTCATTTGGTCAAAACACAGTCTACTACACACCCTACCTTAAATTTTCATCACACATGGCATTCATTTAAGAAAAACATAATCCCAAATCAAATAAAAACCAACTTCATTTCTATTTCACAAGGAAAAACAATTCTACACTTCTAAAATACAATGATTGCCAAAGCTAATATGAATTTATCTTAAAATATTAATCCTTGCATTTTAGTTTGAAGGATTATATATAAGGTATCTCCCAAAATATTTATTCTTAATTAACACTTCAAAACTCAATGTAGGCAACATGCCATTGCTGACCTTCCACTTCTAGCGTTTAACACCCGTGACAAATTTTTGGCAAATTAACACTTAAAAATGGTAGCATGCCATTACCAACCTTCCATTCTAGTTGCATTTAACACCCATGATGAATTTTTGGCAATAATAATGAAGTGCCATTTTCCATGACCGATCCTTAAGCATAAATAAATCCAGATATTTTTAAATAAGGGCTCAATTAGTAGAATATGTTGTAAGAATTATTGTAACCCTAGATCTTTCAAGTGAACTAATCTTGACATTGCCAACTATTTTATGGCTAATAATATTAAAATTTAGCCATATAGCCTAGAAAAAAGTCTTATGATAACATTTCACCTATCCACAAATATTATTATTCACCAAATGGATATAATTGACCCCTAAAAAATACCCTAATTATATTTTTATTGAACTTTTTCTGTCATCAAGGTCAAGTACTAATTTTTGACCTCAATTTATTTCACCCAAGTTCTTACAGCTACTTTCCTTTTTTCATTAATGCAATCTAATTTGCTTCTATCACATCTATCCTAGTATCCTTCCCTCTGATCATTAATGTGGTTTATTTCTCTTTCTAATGATACTCAGTTAATTTATCACATCCTATTTTCTCATTGGAAATATAAGAATAAAAATATCTTAGAAGTACATCACCCAAATATAGGTTTGGATTCCATTTTTGGTTATGAGAAACAACATAGTTATGTATATAAAACTCACATAATTAATTTTAATCAATATGCATGCTAATATTATATATTTTAAAGGAGGAGTGAGGCTCACTTACTAGTTTTGGAATGTCACAATATACTCTCATGAACTAAAATTTTAATCACTGCTCGTCAAGATAGACATCATAAAATCTTCTAGAAGGTATGAAAATCAATAGTTGCATTATTAACTGACTCATATATTATACCTTCTCTTTTAGTTTTAAAATTTGTGACTCAACCTCTTTGAACTTCTTATTTACATCCTTATTTACATTTCTTAATTGACTAAATTGATTATGCCATTGAATCTGCATTGTTTGTATGTTGACATCCATTTCATGAACAATCTTTCATGACTGAGCTCTTTGGTCTGAATTGAGGTGGATGAAAAAGTCTTTTCCATGTGTCTTGTATCCATATGAGACTCTTCTATTAAATTTTAAGTTATAGGGGATTTTAAATGTACACTCTTTACTTCTTCCACCCTAGCTAGTGTTTCTAGCCTAGTATCCTTTTTCTCAAGTCACTTAATCTAGTCCTAAGGGTTTTAATTTCTCATAGGGTTGCAATTATTTTTTGATTTTTTCTTGCTTGGGTTGATTATGGGCTTATTTTTATGCCATTCTCACTTATTCATATACACATTATCTTATTATTAATCCAATGCTACCTCTTCTACTACCACATTAGGTAAAATACTCCAATATTCTATCTCACCAAAGGATTGAATCTTAAAACTAGATGAAATAGAGTTTCCTTCATCAAAACTACTTGCAGTATGAATTTCCATTGCATTGAGTTCATATTATTTATTATATGTATCCACACTCGCTACTTGAATAACATATGGGATATTGGAGTGTGTTTTCATTTTATTATACACCTAATCCTTTGAGACTATCTTCTATGAGAAAGTGGATTTGGAACCTTTTGCTTCTTCCTAGATTTTGATGTAGAGGGGGTGTCTTCAGTTGTCTTCTTACCTCTACCATGGTATTCTAAGAAGGAATTAGTATAAAATTCATTTTTATTACTCTTTCAAGTCTCTCTATATTCTCTTATACCACATGATATTATTCTTCCTATACAACTAATTCATGTTCTTCAACATCCCTTCCTTGTTATTCAACAACTACTTCTTTTTGTTCTTCTTCTAGTAGATGTTAAATTTTCAATAAATTTTCCCAATCTAAGTTAGGTATTTGGTCTTGCAAAAATCTATATATAATTAGTTAAATTAGATAGTGATGGGACAAAGATGTTGGGGTCCCCTTCGAGTACTACTCTACCATCCTTCTCAGCATGTTTAACTAAAATTTAGGAACATTAACCCTAATCCCATGCTTGATATGATTAAGGATCTTGAAGTGTATTGCATATAATATTTAATATCTACCCTCATAAAGTTAAGTACTTACCAATGTAGAGTGCAAATTTTATGCAAAGTTGGGTCAATGAAGAATGAAGTGTACTTTTGTTTGAATACTCCAACTACTTTCCTTCTATGCAAAATAGAGTCCTAGCTCTAGTAGCACTAGGATTAATCTAAAAAAGTTTCCATATATAAGGTAGATATCAGAGTTGTTTCCAGAATCCAGATAACATGAGTGTAATGGAGACGTGATCACACAAGTTGAAGCAAGTGCACACCACATAGATGCTAAAGCAATTTGAAAATAACACAATAAGATAAATTGCACAAGACAAAATGGAGAAAACCAAAATTTGATTAACATGAGATGGCCAAAGTGAGGAATACAAATAGGAGAGTACATAAGTAACTCCTCCACAAAAGGTGGACAAGGCACCCCAAGAATAGAATGTAACTCTTCCATGAAAGGTGGTGACAAGGTGCTAAGAATAGAGAAGTAACTCCCATTAAGGGAGTTACTTATGACATTCTTATGACACCTATGACACATCTATGACACACACCTCCACAGAAGCTAGCCTATCCCACAAATGTACGAAAACTCCATGTATGCATAAGAAATACAATTTTCCTAATTAATAAATAGGGAAAAATAAAAAATTACACTAATACCCCCCATAAGCGTAGCTTAGGTGGGCAGTGTGGAAATATAAAATGGGTCCCGACAACTAGGCTTGATGAGTTACCCATGTACAAATGCAATCTCCCATAAGATAGAGAAAAGGAGAAAACCTGTAGGAAAAAAATCCCCCACAAAAGAGAGACATAAAAGAAAGAAGATGCTAAAAGGCCCCCCTAAAGATGATGTTGCTGTAGATGTGGACTGCACCCCAAGAAGAGCTCATAGATGAATGAAATTTCTCTTAGTGAAAGGTTTGGTGAAGATGTCTGCAACCTACTCTGAAGACTGGAAAAATATCAAGTCAATGACCTGACTATGAATCAGCTCCCAAATGAAATGCATGTGAATCTCTATGTGCTTGGTTCGCTGGTGCTGAATTGGATTCCTGCAAATCTAAATGGTACTTTAGTTGTCATAATAAACGATGGTGGGCTTCTTGATAGGAATACCAAACTTAGAAATTATCCCCTAAAGCCAAATAGCCTTAATAGCTGCATTAACAACTCCCCTCTACTCTACCTCTGTGGATGATATAGAAATAACATTCTACTTCTTGCTAGACCAACTGATAGGACCAGAACCTAAAGAGAAACTGTAACTAGAAGTGGACTTGTGAGTCTGTGAATCACCAACCCAGTCTAAATCTGTATATCCAACCAAGTCAACTTTTATGCCAAATATGTAATGAATCTCTTATCTATGTGAACCCAGTATGTAGTGCAAGATTCTCTTAGCTGCTTTCCAATGTAGCTCATGAGGTTCCTGCATGAATCTGGAGACAAGTCCCATTGTATATGATATGTCAGGCCTGGTGTGAGTCAAGTATATGAGACTAACAACAAGTTGTCGATACTGAGTGGCATCAACCAATGGTGAAGAACAATCAGCCTCAAGCTTGACTCCTGATAGAAAGGGAGTCAGAGATGGCTTGTAATCAACCATGTGAAACCGAGCCAATAAGTCAAGAGCATACTTAGGCTATGCAAGAGAAATCCCTAAATCTGACTGTGAGATCTTGATGCCAAGGAAGTAGTGCAACAAACCCAAGTATGTCATGTCAAATCTATCCTGAAGAGATGCCTTCACTGCTGTAATAGCTGATGAAGAACTCCCGGTGATCAAAAGGTTATCAACATATAGAACCAAAATCAAGAGCGAATCATCCTGCCACAATAAGTAGACATTAGGATCAGAATGGCACCTAGTGAAACCCACTATGAGAAGGAAGGAATCCATCTTGGCATACCAAGCCCGAGGGGCCTATTTGAGGCCATAGATAGATTTCTTAAGTCTGCATACTAATGAAGAATCTTGAACAAATCCTAGTGGCTGCTCCATGTAGATATCCTCCTCTAGGTCTCCGTGAAGAAAGGCACTCTTCACATCCATCTGATGCACATCCCAACCATGCGTTGCAGCAATCACCAAGGTGAGTCAGATAGAATTCATCTTTGCAACGGGTGCAAAGGTCTCTGTGTAGTCAATGCCTGCCACTTGTGAGAAACCCTTGGTGACCAATCGCACCTTGTACTTATCAACTGACCCATCTGCTACAAACTTGGTCCGATATATCCACCCACATTGAACCATATTTCTTCCCTTAGGAAGTGAAGTTAAATCCCAAGTGTGATTTTTGATTAAGGAAGAATATTCTTCCTCCATAGCATTATACCACTCAGGTACCCTTGATGCCTCTCAAAAAGTTTATGGATTTAAAACTGAAGCAAAGAAGGCATGTGGATCTCTCTGAAAATCCCCCCTAGTACGTTTGTCATCTGTGAGATCTCCTACCCAAGTGTTAGCACTCTCAAGTGTCTGTCTGGCCTAAAGTGGCCCAAAAGTGGGTGAGTCAAGTGGTAACTCCTCATCCTCTGACTGACTAGAGGTGGATGACTTTGCATCACTATCCTCACTAGCTGAACTCAAAGAAGAAGATGATGTCTCTATCTCAAGAACCTGTTGTAGCTGATCTAAATTTGATGAGGAATCATCATGAAGAAGTAGATCTGATGAGGGGGAAGAAGTGTCAAGTGTTGAGTCTCTAGGACTCTCCTAAAAATGGACACTTATCTTGATGAACAACTCATGAGTGACTGGATCTAGAAGGAAATATCCCTTAATACCATTCGAATATCCTACAAAGATGCAAGGTTTAGACTGATGTTCCATAGCTTTGCATTTCTTCTTCAAAATGCAGGCCATGGCTGGGGATCTGAAAACTCTAAGGTGCTCAACATTAGGTTTCCTTTTATACTAAGCTTCAAAGGGTATTATCCCTTTCAAAGCTTTGTGAGGAACCCTATATTGAATGTAGCAAGCACAATTGATGGCTTCAGCCCAGTACTATGGTGCTAAGGATTTGGAGTGAATCATACAACTACCCATCTCTTTTAAGAACCTATTCTTGTGTTTTACAAGCCCATTTTGTGAAGGACTGTAAGTGACTATGTGCTGCAAATCAATCCCATCTGTGGTGTAAAGCTACTCAAACCTGATGCTGACATACTCCCCTCCATTATCAGTTCGAAGAACCTTGATGGATTTCTCACTCTGTTTCTCAACAAGAGCCTTGAAGTCTAGAAAAATTTCAAACACTTCAGACTTTTGTTTGAGAAAATATATCCAAGTGTACCTAGAGAAATCATCAATGAAAGTGAGGATGTACTTGGCCCTTATGAAATATGGTTTGGGAAAGGTTCCCAATACATCACTGTGGACTAACTCCAAAGGTTGTGAAGCCCTTCAAGCTTTTCCTTTGTTAAATTTTGCTTTGGGATGCTTCCCAAGGGAACACCGCTCGCAAAGTCCTTTTGAGAATTGGACACGAGGCAAGCTAATGACCATGTCATTTTTGCAAAGTTGCTCAAGATAGTGGTAGTTAAGGTGGCCAAACCACTCATGCCATAATTTGCGAACTCCATATGAATGAGTCAGTAATGCTGTTGGAGAAGAATTTGATGTAAAATGTGAGAAGGTGTATAACCTAGCTTGGTGTTCTGCCCTACCCACTGCCACTGTAGTATCACTATGCAACTCCCTGATAGCCACTAAATCTGGGGAAAACTCAACTCTCATGCCCTGACCAACGTGAGTGATTTGGTACACTGATAGGAGATTGGTTGAAACAGAAGGAACACTTAGAACATTATTGAATGTTCCTCCTTCCATTTCAACTGACCCTCTCCTTGCAATGAAAACTGATGTGTCATCACCCAAACTAATTAAAGTCATGCTACAAGGCTCTAAAGATGAAAACTCAACTAGTGAAGAGCCCATGTGGTGAGATGCACCTGAGTCGATGACCCATGAAGATGTAGAATCTATTGTAGCTACAAGGGCCTTGCCCTTTTCTTTCTCCTTACCCTTGCCTTTTGCCTTAGTAGAATCTTGGGTAGATGAATTCTGCTTGATGGACTTAGGAACACCTATGTTGTTCTTCTCTAGAAGATGAGTTAGGTGATATATTTGTTTCTTCATGCATTTGTGTTCATCATGCCCTATCTTTTTACAATAGGCACACTTAACCTTCTTATTCTTAGGTTTAGCATTGGAAGATGAAGACTCAGTGTTGTTTTTGGCAGATTGTTGTTTTCTTTCTTCTTCTCTTGGTCCTTGTTCTTTTTTTTCTTCTCCTTTGTTGAAGTCTTGTCCTTACCATTTCCAGCTATCAAATCTTGGGGTTGAGTAGACTTCATTGGGCCTATTTGAATTAGCTTATCTTGCTCCCTAGTCAAGTCGGCAATGAATGAATCCAAAGAAGGCATTTTCCATGTAGTGCCAAGGGCACTTTTGGTGGCATGGAAAGTGGAGACAAAGACTGAATAACTTGGACCTAACTTTGTGAGAATAGAAATAATGAGTTGATCATCTTTCTTCTCTATCCCACATTCTTTCAATTTCAATCTAAGAGCTTTAAACTTAGTGAAGAAGTCCTGTAGGGCGTCAAAGTTGCTAGGACTTAGACTTATGAGTTTGTTTTTGAGCTCATGACCTCTCATCTCATCAAGCTTCCCAAATAACTTTTCTAAGGTGTCCCATATGTCATTAGGAGTTTTAGAGGATTATATATGGAAGATAAGTTTAGGAGACACAGACAAGCTCAGTAATCCATAGGCTTCATCACTACGGTTGTACCACTTGACCTTTTCAGCATCAGTGTTGGGTTCTACTTCAGTTCCCATGGTGATCCTATACAACCCTTTGTTTTTAAGAATGATTGACATTTTAACTTTCCATTCATGATAGTTGAAGGGTGTTAGGGGTTTAAGTTGAAAAGAATCCATTTTTTAGCTGAATTTAGGTGAAGTTGTGTTGATTTCAAGTTGTGAATTTATGTAGAAAGGAGAATGAAAGCAAGTTGTGAAAAGAAATCACACCCCCAAAAATATTGAGCCCCCCCCAAATATTCAAGTGCACACTCAAAAGACTTTGGTCTCAGCCGAAAATGCATCTTTAGAGCAATCAGTGCAAGACTAAAGCAAACAGGACGTTGGACTCAGCCGAAAATGCGTCTTGAGAGACCCAAATTTTGGCACTTTATAAACTAGTACATTTTTGACAATTAACAATTCTACATTGTGGAAAATTGAATTACAAACACTTTTTAAAAAAATGGCACCCAAAACCGAGCTACCATTTGCAAGATATTAAAGGTACAATTTTCTTGTAAACTAGTGTTTTTGTAAAAAAAGCACTAAAACATTAAAAAAATGCCTGTTATGGGAGAGAAAGTGGCCTTCCAACCACTCGTTGGATTTAGCACGGAATGAGGAATACAAAGGAGGTTTGTGTGAGGGAGAATTGGCCTTCTGCCAACTTGGGCCTCACCCTTCATCTTCATGGGTTGAAGATAAAAGTTTAAAAAAAAACTCTAAACTACCCCTTTTTTTGAATGCTAATTTCTAATTTGATTTTAAAACATTCAAATTATTGATTTAGATCAGAATAATTTATAAGGCATATTTACCCAAAAAAAGAGATAGGGTGGGCCCACCAAAAGAGGTATTGGAAACCAAGAAAAGAAGCGCCATATGCAAACTAAATGCCGTACAGCTGGAAGCCGTTGCAAGTAAAAAGAAAAAGCAGATGCAAAGTCTGAGGGCACTTTGACTGATGTAGGTAAGGGTGAGGCATTTCAAAAGCATCTGAAACAACACAATAACACTTGGACTGGGCATCGCTTAAACTAGGCAACACTTGGTCTGGGCAACACTTAGTTTGGGCAACGCCTAATCTGGGTAGTGCCTAGTTTGGGCAGCACCTGGTTTGGGCAGCGCCTGGTCTGGGTAGTCCTCACCTCTTTGGAGTCACACAAATAGAATGTAGAGAAAGGTGGCATCTAAGAGCAACAAACAGAATGCAAAGATTTTTTTTTTTTGCAAAATGACAAAAAAATTCCTTTGCCTTACTGAAGCCACAACAGATCAATCAAGATGTCTTGGCAAATTTTAACTCAGATATATAAAGGGAGATCTGAATAAAACTCAACAGAAGTAATTTTTTAAATATATTTCCATATGGATTTGCACGAGTTTTCAATAAACTATACCAAAACTGTCAAATGCAACCGAGTTCAACTAGGAAAGCAAAGTAAGAATTTCAAAATAAACTACTAGCATAACCAGACACACAATTATCATTCTTGCTCTCAGAGTTGTTTCCAAAATCCAAATAACGTAAGTGCAATGGAGACGTGATCACACAAGTTGAAGCAAGTGCACACCACATAGATGCTAAAGTAATTTGAAAATAACACAATAAGAGAAATTGCACAAGACAAAATGGAGAAAACAAAAATATGATTAACATGAGATGGCCAAAGTGAGGAATACAAATAGGAGAGTACATAAGTAACTCCTCCACAAAAGGTGGACAAGGCACCCCAAGAATAGAATGCAACTCCTCCATGAAAGGTGGTGACAAGGTGCTAAGAATAGAGAAGTAACTCCCATCAAGGGAGTTACTTATGACATTCTTATGACACCTATGACACATCTATGACACACACCTCCACATAAGCTATCCTATCCCACAAATATAGGAAAACTCCATGTATGTGCAAGAAATACAATTTCCCTAATTAATAAATAGGGAAAAATAAAAAACTACACTAATAGTAGACTGGTTACCCCTTCTATTAACTCTTTAGTGACCAATTGTAGTCATCTGATAGTGGCTACATCCTCCACACAAATTTATAAACTTTTTTAGGACATTACATCATAAAGCCTTGTTAACTTCTCAAAATAACCAAGTCATCCTGAATTTTGAAATTTTTTGGCAACTTCCATTATTTTCTTTAACAACCTGAGGTTTGTGATCTCTTTTGAGCACATCACCTCCCATCTCGACTAAATGTATTTCCTGCACCAAAGGTGGTTTGTGGCTATTTTTGGCAAAAGAGGGGGTTATATATTGTGTATTTTGAGATGTGTAATTTAAATGGTTATTTATTTTTTATCCACTTAGCATATCCTTACCAATTTATTGTATAATACCAATGATTATTACCTTTTGTTGATTACATGTTTGAGATACTGTAGTGTCTTATCATGACATTCTCCACACCTGTAGCACTTATTTTCATGATGTAAAATAAGTGATAGACCATAATTACCTTATTATGCATTGATTTACCATTTTTTAAGTCCTCTTTGATTGGTTTACAAGATTCTAAACTATGCATTATCTCTGATTATTTTGTATTATCTTATCCTTCAAATTTTTAGTCACCCTTTTTTGTGGTAACTCCAATTGATTCCACCTTTGTTTTTTCATTTTTAAAACCCCATTGTATCATTTCTCCCTCTCTCTCTCTAATATTTTTTTTCCATCTTATCCTCTAATTTTTTCATTTTCTATTGCTATCATCTTTGTTCTTATATTCTTCACATTTATACTTATTTATATGGTAGAATCTTCCCCTTTATCTCTACCTAGTATTATTCTTTTAATTTATTTTATTTATTTTTCTTCTCCTCCCCTCTTTATTTATTATCTTCTATTATTTATTTATATCTACTTTCTACTTTTGGTCTTTTCATTCTTAGCTTATGACAATCAATGTAACAATGAATGATGTCTATGGTTGTACTTTAATATTCCAATGAAGAATCCAATCAATGTGTAGAATGGGGCATACTATATCACATATTTATAAATTCTCATAATATTGTTATCTTGTGTTGAATGTTCACATGTCATTTATACAAAATATAATATCACTATCAATTAAAAATCCAATAGTCTTAGCTTGTGTAGAATGGGCACATGCCCATTCTACACAAGATAAGAATATTAGATTAATAATTAATAATATTATTAATATACGAATATACAATCCAATATTTTAATGCACACAATATTTTAATCATGTGTATAATGAGGACATGCCCATTTTATAAAATAAAATATCATTATCAATTAAGAATCCAATAGTTTTAGCTTGTGTAGAATGGGCATATGACCACTCTACACATGCCCATTTTACATACATTAAGAACATTATCAATTATGAATACAATAATCTTAGTGTGTGTAGAATGGGAATATTCCCATTATACAAAATATATAAATATTATATTATTAAGTGACAATATCCTTAATATACCATACCTATGTAAAATGAAGCATTATATGAACATTTTTTGATCAATATTCATAATATTATTAGCCTATGTAGAACATGCCCATTCTAAAAAAGATAATAAAATTATCAATTATGAATATAATATTCTTAGATTATGTATTTATGGCCTCAAATACTATGGGACCTCATAGTATTTGAATAATATAGAGTCACAAAATGGTACTTATGGGTTAAACTCAGATGGGAACTTATAGTCTCTGAATTGGGCTCACAGTAATGAGGATGAGAGGTCATAATATGCATATTAAACTATGAGTTGATGATATAATTTAATATAAGTTGTTTTTGCTTTAAAAAACCTAATTTGGACTTATAGTTCTCATGGTGATGTCACACATCTAGGTGTTGATCTCTGGCCTACCCAATTGCTTTCACAATTACTAATTTAATGTTGAGAGTGCTTTGTGAATGTGCCCATACTTAGATTTTGTGGTACCTAGGATTGTGTCCAAGGTGGCCAAGTGTCACTTGTGTGTTTAGGTGGACCATAAAGGCACTAATGTTACTTTTATATAGTTATGTTTTCTAGTTTATTAAAGTGTCCTAGGGTGGTATAATATTCTAACATGTAATTGGAATAGAAGAGTATAGATAAAAGCCTCCCAAAACCCATTTATAACAGGTAATCACACCTTTCACCATTAAATTATTTAAAATGACGTAGTATTTTTCATGCATTTATTAAGTCCTGGAGCCTCATGGAGGTATCAATATGACATGTGAAGTATAAACCAATAATAATAGGCCACTTTTCAGACCATACCCCATATTCATAGAGCCCTATTGCATGCTAGAATATTGTATAATCCTGAGAATAAGTGACCCATATAGGTGTCAATATCTGACCTACCCAATTTCCTTGATGATTTCACATTTAATGTTGATCTCTAACCTTTCTAATGTTTATGGTGATATGTGGCACAATCTTATAGAGTAGCTTAGTCATAAGTTGTATGATGCATCTTTTATAATGAAGGATTATAGAGGAGCAAGAAGATGATATGTGGCATGATCTCTCTCATCACTATATCATAGGCATTTGATACTTGGAACTTTTCAAACTTATAGGTGATGAATTAAAAAGAAGGCAAGTGGCATAATCTCACTTATTTAGTCTACCAATTTTTGTAAGACTTATAATTTAATAATATCTTTATGATAAGGTGAGAGAAGAACATGCGGACTACTTTCACGTAGCTATATTATTAGGTGGATATGCTCATAATTTCATGTAGCTACACTATTAGGTGGTGATGCTTAAATCCATAAAATAAATTGAAGGAGTTTTCAATATCTATTGAGACGAAGACATGTGGCAAAGCAAGATCTAACCTTTCCTTATGACTATATATTGTTGTTCATTTTTGTGAGATATTGCAAAGTAAATAATTGTAACAAAAAATGATGTATGTGGTTGTCGAATGATGCATTATGATTATTAACTTTCATGGATTACATTTTGTACTTAATATTCCAATGAAAAATCTTGTAAACCCATATAATGGGGCATAATATGAGAACTTCTTACTCAATGTTCATAATATTGTTATCTATTGTGGAATGGGCACATGCCAATTCTATATAGGGTTTTAGAATGCATGTTGTGTGAGGTGTAATTGAAATCCTTCTCAATTTGATATAAACTACCAATGATTATTACCTTAAATTCCTTGGTTATATGCTTGGGTTCCTGTAATGATTGACATGACAAAATCCACACCCTTATCATCTATTTCTAAAGTTTATTAGCTTATGGAAATTAATTAAAGTTTCAATGAATGACTTATATAGTTTTCAAATGCTGTGGTATGATCAAAGCTTCCATGGTATAGAAAAACCCATCAACATGTAGAATGGGGAATAATATGAGCACTTCTTACTCAATGTTCATAATGTTGTTATCTTGTGTTTAATGACACATGTCAATTATACATAAGACAAAAACATTATCAATTAAGAATCTATAATTATACATAGGTCTAATATATAAAAAAAAATTATTAATTAGGAATCCAATATTCCTATATTGTGTAGAATGGGCATGGCCATTATACACAAGCTAAGATTATTGGATTCTTAATTGATAATGTCCTTATCTTGTGTATAATCGGTGTGTGCCATTCAACATAAGATAAAAATATTATGAGAATTAAATAAGAAGTGATAATATTATTCCCCATTCTACACAGGTCTAGTATATTAAGAATATATTATCAATTATGAATCCAATATTCTTATCTTGTGTAGAATGTGCACATGCAAATTCTATACAAGCTAAGACTATTGGATTATTAACTAATAATATTCTTATTTTTTGTAGAATTGTGTTCCATTCAACACAAGATAACAATATTATGAAAATTGAGTAAGAAGTGTTCATATAATTCCCCATTTTACATAGTTCTATTATATTGATAATATTTTATCAATTACGAATCCAATATTCTTAGCTTATGTAGAATGGACACATGCCCATTCTACACAAGTTAAGAGTATTGGATTATTTATTTATAATGTTATTATATTTTTAAGATTGGGTATATGCCCATTATTAATATATAATACCTATGTATAATAAGGTATAATATGAACACTTCTTGTTCAATACTCATAATATTGTTATCTTGTGTAGAATGGACACATACCCATTCTATACAAGATAAGAACATTATCAATTAAGAATCCAATAGTCTTAGCTTGTGTAGAATTGGTATATGTATATTTTTACACAAAATAGAAATATTAGATTCTTAATTGATAATTTTTTTTAATATACTAGACCTATGTAAAATGGGTCATAATATGAGCACTATTTGTTCAATGCTCATAATATCGTTAGCTTGTGTAGAATGGGCACATGCCCATTTTAAAATAGATAAGAATGTCATCATCAATTAATAATCCAATATTATTAAATTATGTATAATGGGCACATTAATACTATTTGATTCATAATTGACGACATTCTTATCATTTTTAGAAGGTCATGTCCCATTCTAAACTATTAAAGTAAGAACACTATCAATTAAAAATCTAATAGTCTTAACTTGTGTAGAATGGACACATGCCCATTCTACACAAGATATAAATATTGTATTTTTATTTTATAATATTCTTATTATACTAGACCTTAGTATAACGGGGCATAACATAAGAAATTATTTCTCAATGCTCATAATATAGTTCATATATTGTGTAGAATTAACATATTGAACTATTAATTTATAATTTTCTTAATGTACTATAACTGTGTAAAAAGGGCATGCATGATATCTTCTTAGTAAATGATTATAATATTATTTTCATGTGTTGAATGGGCACATGCCCATTCTAAAAAAGATAATAAAATTATCACTTATGAATCTAATATTTTTAGCTTATGTAGAATCTACATATACCCATTCTAAACAAGTTAAGACTAGCAGATTCTTTATTGATAATATTCTTACTAATATTTTTGGATTATATAGACTGGAAACATGCCCATACTATATGGCCATTATACACATGCTAAGACAATTGGATTAGTAATCGATAGTATTTTAACTATATCAGACTTGTGTATAATAGGCAATTGTGCTAATTCTAAATAAGGCTATAAGAATTTTATCAATTAAGAATCCAAGCTTCTTATCCTGTGTAGAATACTGACCTCTACTCATTAATTAATATTAATTTTAAAGTGGAGATGAGGATATTATATTAAATATTGAAATATGAGGAGATGACTTAAAGTAATAAATATCAAACCCAAGTTATATGTTATGGGCAAAATTTAAGATATTTGAGTACTTTTATAACTTAAATCAATAAAAATGAAGTGTATGTTATGAGTTATGACTAAACATTTATAGAGGAATAATAATAATTATTACACATAAAATCAATTTACTATAATTATTTTTTCATAAAAAATACTTTTTCATATACATAATAATAAGAAGTTGAAAGAACGTTAAAATTCAAGAAAAGAAGTATGCCTATGACTAAAAAAAATATAAATTATCGCAAGGAAAATATTATGTATTATTTATTTCTAATGATTCTAATTTTTTTATTTCAATGTTGTAGAGCAAGAATAATTTGTAAGTATACAAGGAATGAATTTATGATAATTATTTTTCTGTGAATCATTCTAAAATTACAGAAAAATAAGAGTCAAGAAGGTAGAAAATAAAGAAAGTGGATTTAATATACAAGGAAATTATGTAAGGACTTAGTAAATTTTGATAATTATTTTTACACAAAACTACATTTGCAGACATATAAGAGTCAAGCTAGTAGAAAATAAAGCTGAAATTGAAGACATGATCTACAAGATGATTACACAAGGACTCAGTTTTTTATAATTATTTTTGTGAAAAACTACATTTATAGATAGATAAGACTACATATATAAGGATATTACACAAGGACTCAGGCTTTAAAAGGATATTACACCCAAGGATTTATCATTTCCATTTTTATGTGAATATTGCACTTAGTTTTAGTTATAAGAAGGAAATTGATGTTTTAGTGAGATTAAAATTGACATTTGAATGGAAAATTTGAATGAAATTTAAATGATATTATTGTGCATATTTAATTTTTAAATAATAATAAAGAGGATATAAGTAAAAAAATCAAAACCTGGTTATAGATGTATTTCCTTTGTACTAAAAAAATTTGATGATGTATTTCTTCATCTTCATGCTAGCTGAAGAAAATACTTTGATGTTGTATTCATTCTTATTTGTGTGGTTTTGATATATTGTTCATAAGTAATTCAGTGTGGTATTTCTAACCCTGATCGATGTTGGTATCTCTAAAATTTGACTACCTCTTTTATCTACAGTGTTGATACTAGTATGATCTCATTTTGTGTGGTAGTGTCACTAAAATTTGAATAGATTCACCTCTCTTTCTATTAGACTATTATATGCTTTACTTTATTGATATAGAACAAACTAATAAAGTAAATCTAAATCATTGGATACTAAAAAAATTATAATGTATCTGACTATGAACAAATATCATCCAAAATCTAAGCATGGATATTTCAAATTTTGAAAAATACCTACTAAATTAAATATTGCATCAATTTTAAAATTTAGAAAAAAAACTTGTCATGAACTTAAAAAATTAAAAATTTATTAACATTTGTGTTATACTTGTGTTGTGCTGGTTATTTTGGTAGAGTTTGTCAATATGACATGATTTAATAATTATCTGTTCATACTTTATAAGTTGTGCTTTAAATTATTTGAACATCTAGTGCAGTACATAAAATCTATTTGAGATATTCACATACCTCAAATCTAATAGAACATTATCCTCATAAAAGATATGTCAACAATGCTTGAAGTGTGCTTGATTTTATTTAAAGCATGACATAATTTAATTTAAGAACTATTGATATCAATGAACTATCTTTATCCTCGATTGCAGGATAAGCTTTAAGATTTGATGAAAACTTTTTTTTGGATATATTTTTGTAAAAATAATTATAAAATTTAATTAATATTATTTAATAAAAGTAAGGTAGAAAATGAATTTGAGTAATACATGCTAGAATCAATTGAAGTTTAGATATTATTTTGAATTACCCTTTAATTATAATTAATTTAACCATGTAAACCTCAAAATTAATTTGAAAATTAAATATGAATAAAAGTAATATTCTTTTACCAATATATACATATGAAATTGCCATTTTTATTTGTGTTGTAATTAAATAAGAATAAGATAAGAATATTAATCCTATCTTATCCAAAAAGGCGTAATAAGAAGCCCATTATACAACATTATTATAAGAAATTGATCTTATTTTATGTGAAATAGGATTAATTGATTGTGTAGAATGCGAAAAATTAATATTTTAGAGTGCGAATAATAATGGGAATGTACATTCTAAACAGATCATAAGATAATATTATAATAAGACTAGGATGAATACTGTCCATTGTAAACAACACAAGAATATTGATCCTATACTGTGTTACATAATAATGACTTATGATTCAATTCTTATTAATACATCATTGAAACACTAATACATATGTCTATAATTTATGTTTGGTTTGATATATCAATATCATCTTCATTATAAAATTCATTATTTTTTTAATTATTAGTAAAGGGGAATTTTTTGGAAAGAGACTCCACCTTTTTGTAAAGAATCTACAGATAAGGCCTAGACTGCCATAATAACCAAAAAGTTTGAAAAAGAGACTAAAAACAATAAGAAATAACAACTACACACCAACCTCACAATGAAGAAAATAAACAACTACAACCAAAACATAGTCTAAAAAATACCAAAACACACAAAAAAACAAATTAATATTTCTTCCCAACAAGGGCATCACCCAAAGTTAGCATCATGTCTTTCAATATTCTCTTCATGCAATCCATACACTGAAGTTCAGGGTCCTTATTGTTTTCATTCTGTATTTATTTTGATTTTTTTTAACATTTTTGGAACCACCATCTTCCTACCTCTTGATTATGAGATAGATCATCCCTTCCATATTAGTAATGTTGTTATGAATAACTATTTTTATATATCCCACTAATATCTCCAAGTTAAATTTGATGGAACTATTCTCCTCTTTCAAACTACAAACTCTTTCCTCAAACTTTCTCATGTAAATAAATAACTCTTTGATGTCCTCTTTTCTACTTATCTCATTATTACAAATCATTGTTAAGACCAAATACAATACAACATATCAACCTACATAAATTTTCTTCATACATATATATTTCTGGTTTTATCTATGAGATGCCATAAAGTACAATTGATATTGCCAATGACATTTATAGTTATCTGGTGTTGTGGTATCATCATAGAATTTCATGGTATATTTTAATGTTAAATACTCCAATGAAAAATCCCCCTAAATTTTTGTTATAAAATGAACATAATTGATAATATTCTTAATATCTTGAATAGAATGGGCATGTGCCCATTCTACACAAAATAATAATATTAGTCCTATCTTGTGTTACAGGATGGACTTAATCTTTAATATTCAATAATCTTAAATTTTATTACATAATATGCTTAATTGATGACATTCAATATTCCTATCTCATGTTGCATAATGTACTTAATTGATAATATTCTTAATATCTTGTGCAGAATCAACATGTGCCCACTCTACAAAAGATAAGAATATTGGCTTCTTTGTAAGAGGCTGATATTATTATCTTGATGTCATGTAGAATATTATACATAAGATAAAAATATTATCAACTATCAGAGGCCAATGTGGATGTGCCCATTCCATAAAAGATTAGAATATTGGCTTCTTAATTGATAATATAATTAACATGGCATATATTCTTAAATTTTATAATATACACAAGCTAATAACATAGGCCCAAAATGTTCATATCATTTTTATCTTGTTCAAAATGGACATATGCACATTATATAGAAGATAAGAATATTATTAACTACCAAAAATATTTATCTTGTGTAGAATGTGATTAACTGATAACAATCTTAATGTCATGTATAATGGATACATGCCCATTCTGAAAATGATATACAAAATATTATCATTTATTAGCCCATATTATACCAGATAATAATGAGAATATGCCCATTATGCATAATATAATAAGATTGGCTCCTTTGTAAGAGGCCAATATTCTGATATCTTGGTGTCATGTAGATTTGGAAGCTACCTAATCTACCTATCATATATCTTTATCTCATGTAGAATGGGATTAACTATTAATATTCTTAATATATTATGTTGAATGGGAACATACCCATTCTAAACAAGACATTAATAATATTATCAAACATGATGATTATACACAATATAAGAATGGGCATGTGTCCATTCTACATGAGATAATAATATTAGATTATTTATAAGAGGTCAATACTTTTAATATCTGATGTCATGTAGAATGGGCAGCTACCTGATTTACATGTAAACTATTTGTATCTTGTGTAGAATGAGATTAATTTATAATATTATTAATATCTTGAAAAAAATGTGAATGTGCACATTCTACATAAGATATTAAGAATATTATATTTTAATCCCATTCTACACAAGATAAAAATATTTGACATGTAAATTTGTTAGCTTCCCAATCTACACAAGTCTATAGGAATATTATCAACTATCACATATCTTTATCTTGTGTAAAATGGTATTAATCAATAATATTATTAATATCATTATTCACAAGATATCAAAAATATTATTAACCAAGCCCATTTTACACAAGACAAGAATGGGCATTTTCACATCCTATACAAGATAAAAATATTGGATTATTTTTAATAGGTCCATATTCTTATCTTGATGTCATGTAATATGGGAAACTACCCAATTTTATTGACATGAAAACAATGTCAAACTATGAATTCATATTTTGATATTTCAAACTATGCACACTTCTATATAAAGTATCTGGTTAATTAAGTTATGAAACATAACAAACATGACACATACATAGATTCAAAATTACCTATTAATAGATTTTTCATTAATATATTAAAAGTGGTTACATGTGATAGTTTAGAATATAGTATTCATATTTTAGATTACAAGATTGGATAGACTGAACTCTATTTATATTACTAAGTATAAATATAATGTTATAATCTAATAGTCACATCATTTCTATGTGTCTCTATACTTTTTTGTAGCTTTGTAGGATGCCATGAAGTATAGCCTATACCATGGTATATGCTTATGTGTGCTTGGTGGTGTGGTATGCCCATTGAATTATGTGGGCTGTTCATTTTGAACTACATCAAGAAACCCACCAACATCATCCTCGAACTTAATCCTTTATCTCATCCTTGGGATAACATAAATGAAGAATCCAAAAAAATTGTCTATGTACTTGGTATTTCTATAAAATTTGCTTGTGTTTATTGAGGAGTTGTGCCTCAAACATTTTCCACTCTTGAGATAGCAAGTGATTTTTTTGTTTTTTGTGTTTATTGTATATTCTCCCAAACCAAATTTGTGATATCATCAAGGATGGGATGATTGGAAAGATAAGTGAAATAGATATTTATCTCCCTTATAATTTGTTTGAGATTGTCCATAAAATTATTGAGTAGGTTAGATGAGTACTCAAGTTTGACTATTAGTCACACTCATTATTAATGTTGCTCTCAAAATTTCTCTCCAAATTATAAAATCCACATCCTTTCCATGTTGGTGGTGTCCTTAGCAATATCATAATAGGCTATGGATTAGTTCAATTCTTGTTCAAGTTTATCTAAGACTTTATTTTTAGGTGATATTGATGCTAGCCACCTAAGTCTGAGAGAAAAATATGTGGCAGCATTCGTTATCAATTTGTGAAGAGCATTAAGATTTGTTTTTAATGTGTTGTAGTTATGAATGGAGTTTGATCTCCTCTACGGAACTCTCACAGATGTTCTAACTTTATACCTAAAAAATTTATTGGTTTTTGAGAAAATTATGCAAATTTTCCTTGAATCGTTAGTCAATCGCTAGCTTTACATATACTTAAAATTGAGGCATAACCTTAGTTATCTCTTCAATGGTGAATTTATATGTTTATTCTAGTGTTGTACACCATTTCATCTAGCCATATTGAGAACTTTATTGAAAGATAATCCCCAATAGTAGGGGTTAAATAATTCAAGTGTATACTTTTTAATTATGGGTTTGTGTCAAGCAATGTGTGTGATAATTTTATGGTGTTTAATTGCTTCATTAATCTAAGATAGATTTGATTTGGTGAGGAAATCTTGGGGTGGGAGACGTAGGGTAGATGGAGTGGGTGGAGTTGTAAAATTGGTGGTCATTAGTGGAGTGGAAATGGATGGTAAAGTTTGGTGTGGTGTGTTTTTGCTGGCTTCTTCAACCTTCTTCTTCTTTTTATCCTCCTTAGCATTTTTGGAAACTTCTTCTACCACTTGTTTATTTTTATCTTCTACTACTCTAATGGTGGTATCTTTGCCACATTTTTTCTTTTTCTCTTTTCAACTTTGAGGGTGGCATCTTCAGCCACCTTTTTATTTTTCCCCTATAATTCTTTGAACACGGTATCTTTTTCCACCTTTTTATTTTTATCTTCTTTTTCTCTATGGGCGATGTCTTAAACCATATTTTTTTTCCTCCTCATGAGCTTTGGTGACATCTTTAGCTATCTTATTTTTCTATTCTTCCTCTTCCTTCTCTTTTTCTAATTTTCTTCACGTTATTTATTTTGCTAAACAACTAAGGCCTATGCTTATTTTTTCTTGGCCACAATGACTTCTCAATAATTTTTATTGGTAACTTATTATTTTAATGTAACATATTCTTTCTCATTGTTTTTTTTGGATTTTTGTGATGCCTTCTTCTCTTCTTCTATTTGTATTTTTTCTTATTTTTATTTTTCCTTCTTTTGTTTATTCTCTTCTTATTGCATCTTAGATTATTATTCCATATGTTTAACCTCTACTAATGTTTATAAAGTATCTCTTTGTGATTTGTAAAATCTAGTGGTAGTGGATTTATTTGGGATTTCTTCTTTATCCTCTATTTATGGCATCATTTCCACTTCTTCTCCCTATATTTTTGGCATTGATTTTTCTTCTTTTTCCTCTATTTCTATCATTGGTTCTTCTTCAGCCTCTATATCTGAGATGATGATTTTTTAAAATTAGAATTGGTCTAGTTTTGGGGGATGTTTCTTCCTTTTACTCTTTTATTTCTGTCTATTTATGGGTGATCTATCTTTTATTTTTGGTGTCAGGTGTGTTATTTGATTTTGTTTTTAAATGAATATGCTACCTATGGACCTAATGTAAGCCACAATAAGATGTGTTTTCTTTCTCTTTTGGGATGTCTACATGCCCTCCATTTGGTGTGTGGTAAGTACTTCACCATTTTTGATGGCCAAGCTTCAAATTTTAAAATAACATATTTTTCCCAACTTTTACTTGATTCCTTAGGTGCCATTGTCTATTCTAGGGATTATTTTATTTCTTATTCTTCTTCTGATGATATGACACTAGATGGTTGCTCTTGTATTTCCGCCACTAACTCTTCTAAAGTGGATTGTAGGTCTTGTGGACCAAACTTCCCTAATACTTTTTTAAAGGACCTAATGATTAAAATTATTTACTTTATGTGGTCATCTAAAACTTCATACTAAAAGGGTGGAATAGTTTTGGCACCAAATAATGCGATATAATGAAGAAGTATTTCATGGTGGTGGTAAAGTAAAACTCTTTGTTATACTTAGAAACAATTTGAAGTGACATTTTATACCATGAGCTCAAGGTGTGTTGTAACTCAGCTCTCCACATAAGCACAAAAAAAACTTGATGTTCCATGGTCATGGTATCCAAATAATTTTTTATTTTTTCTCTTATGTTTTTTCCTTTTTCCCATTTTACTTGTCCATTGTGTTTGGAAGGGTGTTTTTATAATACATCACTAGGCAAAGCAATAAATATCCATAGCAAAAATTATGCTTAGCTTTATTAATTTTTTGCATGTTAGCATTGAAATTAATGAGTCCTTGGTAAAGGTTGTATTTAACCTTCATTGACATCATATCAAACACTATATTACATTCTTAAGACTCAACACATCTTCCCTTTTGGTAAAATATTTTTTTCAAAATTTCCAATTCTTTCTTTTCTACTGATGTTTCCATTGACCACCCTAGTGTGAATGCAACAAACATTGTGGCATATAATATTTCTTTCCTAAGAGAATAAATATGTGTCTTAAGTGTAGGCCTATGCTATGTGTTTTATGCCAATGGTTGTGTATTTTAATGATGATTTAATTTATCTACAATAGTGATCTAAATATTTTGCTTCTCTATTTTTGTTAATGACTGATGTTCTATCAAAATTTTCACTATCTCTTATAGTTGTTGTTATAGAGGCCATTCATGATCTGATTCATACTATGGCCTACTCTAATAGATATCCTAAATATATTTTTGTATCACATCTTCTAGAAGAACAAACCGTTCTATCTAACCATGATTCACACACCTAAAATAGGAACCCCACGTGTTACTTTTGCATG
The DNA here is from genome assembly GCA_037957365.1 of Torreya grandis. Classification (NCBI taxonomy): domain Eukaryota; kingdom Viridiplantae; phylum Streptophyta; class Pinopsida; order Cupressales; family Taxaceae; genus Torreya; species Torreya grandis. The sequence continues at coordinate 1,283,504 of JARHVA010001235.1, read as the reverse complement.
GGGGATAACTTATTAATATGTATGTTGGTCCTTTGTGATGTGGATTCCAAAATTATTATATCCAACTAAATTTTTCTCACATTTTTGTCCAAAATTTACTTAATCTTGGTGAGGGAGTCTTGAGGAGTGATGAACTATGTAAATGGAGCTGTTTATTTTTGGAATGTGTATGACAAGTTTTTGAAGTGAGTTGGGATGAAAGGGGGGATGGTGGAATTTGTGATGCCACCTATCTTGTGGCTATTGATGATATTTGATTTTTTTGGCTTCCTGCATTCTTAATTTTTATTTGGTGGCCTCTGATTTATCTTTCTTCAGAGCCTACTCTATGACTTTGGCAACCATTTTTTAATTTGTGAGTTCTATAACTTCATTTTGGAATTTCTTATTTTCTTGTGCTACTTTATGGGTGGCTTATTCTATCACCTCTTTTTTCTTATTTTATTATTACTTATCCTTTTTTTACTAACTATTCTTTTTCCATTTTTTCTTGGGTATTATTTTCTTTTTCTTGTTTCTATTTTTGTTTATATTCTTTCTTATTCTAGGCCACTATGGCCTCCTCAAATTTTTATTTCAACATGGTTTCTTCCCTTGCCTTTGTCTCAGTGGCTTTCTATTGTTCTACCACCTCTTCCTTGGCCTTTTCCTCTTGTGCCTTTCTCTCTCTCTCTCTCTCTCTCTCTTTTTAAATTTATAGTTCATCTTATTTCTATATCTCTTCTACTTTCTAAGTTTGTTCAATATTTAGTCTTTTGACCTTATTTTCTTCTTTGGATTAGAATTTTAATATGATTCCTACCATCTCTTTTTTCTTGGCCTATTCCATGGCTTCATATACCCCTTTTTATTTTGTGAGTTTTACTGCTTCAACTACCTTTTTATTTGTTCTTGTTTTGATTTCTAGGTGGCTTCTTCTACAACCTTTTGTTATTATTCTTTGCTTCTTTCTCATCTTATGTTTTCTTTTATTCTTGTTTTGTTTTATGAGAAACTTCTTTAGTCACCTATTTTTATTCTTTGCTTATTCAAACATTGTTCGCAATTTGAAAGAATCAAACCATACTCGTATGTATTTTTATCTCAATATCTTGGGTGGGGGGACTAACACTACCTTATATTTTTGACATGCTCATGTTATTTTCATGTTTTCCATCTATGGTAATCTATAAATCATTTCCTCTGCATCTCTAACTTTTTATTATTTGGCAGCGATGACTTCCCTGGATTTTGATGAGCATGCTTCAAATTTGATATGGGATGAAGGGATCCCCAGACATATGATGTTTGGGTCCACAGTTTTTTTTGCTACTCTATCCTTTTTTCTTATCTTTTTTGACTTTTACATATGGGTTGAGGCTGTGGTTTAACCAACATTTCTTTAATTATTGAATTTATGCTTGGTGATATTGGCAAACCAATTTTTTTGGGAATATCTAGATCACTACAAGGACTTGCTCTACTTATTCATCTAAAACCTCATAGGGCAATGGAGGTAAAATTGATGCACTACCCACATGGGGCTGACATATATAAATTTAGTGTTTACCAAGAAGCAAAATTCATCTAAATTCCTATTAATGAATTATGTTGACATGCGCGCTTTGGTCTTAAATTTCTTCTAGAAAACATCCCCCCATTAGAAAAATAGTGCCACTTGGTCCTCTATTTTGATGGTATCCATATATGTTTTCATTTTTTCCCCTATTATTTTATCATTTGTCCATTAGAATTATTTATTTATCTTAGGAAGGGTATTGGTAAAATACATGCCCAAACAAATGAGTAAGGAGCTGAAGCATAATTCATGCTTAGAACATTTTATTTTTTAATTGTTGGCATTGAATTGGTTAATGAAACCATAGTTATATTTTATTTTATCTTTAGTGATATCATGTTGAAAGAGACCATCATAATTTTTAGACTCGTGGCATCCTCCCAATTGGTGAAGTATACCTTTCATGCCACTGTCTTCATTACATATATTAATATTGGGGTTTTGATGGAGGTAATTATGATTCTTCATTTATTATGGTTAAATCCTAAATAATTTGCCACAATCTTCACCTTGGCAGACCCTTTATTCTCATATTTATTAATGTTATGTCCTTCATTCATCAAACTTGTAATACATTAAATGTTGGTCATAGTTTTGTGGCCTAATTAGTTTAATAAAAATATCCCGTTGTGTATGCAATTGAAGAGAATATTTTTAAATCTTGTGGTGAGGCATAAGAATGGGAACTTTACTTAGGAATTGAGTTTCATGTGAGTAATTATGCTGGCTTTTTTGGTTCATTATCATGTGTCTGTCTATATTTTCTTTGATAATTTCAATCCATTCAGCCTCTATCCATGTGTGATCAATCTCTACAAAGTTTGCATGAATGTATCTAAAAGTGTCCTTAAGATGCCCCACTTTACATGGAGTGGATGAGAATGACCCCCATGGATCAAGCATGAGTGATTTAAGTGGTACATGTTTGGCCTTTGGCATCACAAGTTATTTTTGATAAAAAATTTATAGATTTTCCATTGATATCTTTATTGTTTAGTTGACTTCTATAATTTTATTATGTTAGAGAATGATTTTTATAGAGTTTTTGTGCTTGGAGATTGTTTGGTAGGTTTTTTTGGAGTGGAAATATTGATTAATAGATTATTCCATTACAACATACATCATTAGTTGGCATAACAGATAGGACTTATAATATTTTACAAATATTTTGGGGTTTGTACTATCTAACATTTTTATAAGGTGTTGATGTATCATGAATTTTTATAAGTTGAGTTGTCTCTTTTATTTATTTCATTAATTGTCAATGCCACTTAATGACACATCATTTATTGTTCATAATAAAATTTAATGTTTTGCATGTACTTGTGGATAACTGGACTTAAGAATGGGTAGCTTCCAAATCTACATGACATCAAATATATTTATTTTATGTAGAATGGGATTAATTTATAATATTCTTAATATCTTGTTTATAATGGGCACATGCCCATTCTTCACATGATCATATTTATAATATTATCAATTAATTCCATTTTACACAAGACAAGAATGGGCATGTGTTAATTCAAAGCAAGATAATGGGCATGTTCCTTATTTTTAATGTAATTTTCATAGTTTTCAAGGTGCTAGGCAAAGTTTTCTTAACATATGGAACCATTTTATGTTGTGTTGTAATATGCATAGGAGGAGGGGAAGGTGGTTGATTCACCACTTGTGTTACACTAAGAGAATTTATTATTTATGAAAGGCCCTATTGACATGTAGAAATTGTGACCTTTAAAATTAGAGAAGATCCACCTATGTCCATTGGATAGAACTAGAAAAGATACACCTATTTTCATAAGAGAAGTCTACTACCATGTGAAAAATAAAATTATGGAAATGAAAACAAACCAACACAAACTCATGAATAGTCAAAAAACATTCTAGCTTGCATTAATTTTCCAAAATTTCTCCTCTCTTTACAATGAATAGGGGACACATATATATAGATTTATATGGGCACAACCTCATCTTCAAAGTAATGTTGTATATTATAAAAAAAAAAATAAGGCTTAGTTTAACTCAAATATTTGCATGCACAAAGGATTTTTGATAAAAAAATAAAACCTATAAATAACCTTACCAAAATTATACCATGAATCACTTTACAGTGCATGAGTAGTGCTACTAGTGATAATTGGTTTTGAATTAGGCTGAGCTCTAGTTGGAACTACTCGATTAGTCAATCCAAGAACATGAACAATTATGTAACTTATAATGAACTGGACATTGATGTATATGCACTCATTATGGTAGCTATAATAGAATTAACTATAGTATATACTAACTTATGACTTGAATGTGAATGCAAAGGAGCTATAGTTGAGTCAACCCTAGAAAACAATGATCCAACCAAGGCATGAACTAATGTATATGCTAGTGAAGAATACATTTTTGTTGGTGGATGAGTTGATTAAGCTTGTGCATGAGTATCTACTTATATTTATTGCTTTGTATTATCTTGTTCTTTTGTACACTATTGCACACATTAAAAAATCTAAGTCTATAACTTTGACATCAATATTATTAGGGGATTTAAATAACATTGGAAATTTACCCATCAATTTTATATGTTGCCTCATTGAAGCTTTGAAGGATTCATTAAGGGCCTATGATTGATCAACCTTTTCCTTATCAAATGTGATCATTTGAATAACTTGATCACTACTTCTAGCACTTGCACTATCAACCCTTGATTTAAAGTTGCTTATTGAATACCTATGTTGTGTCTCAAAGAAAGTATTATTTACTATTTGAAATCATGGCTATACATTTTAGAGATAAACATATCTTTTATCAACTTAATTGCTCTGTGTTCCTATCCTATTAGTTGTTCAAATAATTCCTTTATTTGGTTGTGTTACTGCATGAGGTCATCTCTTTTATTGTTTACAAAATTCTAAGCCAAGCTTATATATTTCAAAAATATCAAGTTGATATTAGGATATAATTTATCTCTTAATACATCAACAGATGGTAAATAATTTAGCATCTAGGTGCCTCAATGATTCATTATAATTTGACACATGATCCCATTATGGTTGAGATTCATCCTTGGCTATGTGTATAGAATTCACAAGGTCAAATAGAGACACATATGAGTTTTGCATTTTGTCAAGTATGTATTCAGGGAATTCTACCTAGATATATGATTATAATATCTTATTATCTTATTTTAGGACTTGAATAATTTTATTTAAAACCCCAATGGTGGCATCAAATATTGAGACTACATCATCTTAAAATTCATCATGTTTTCTTTGCTTTGTTTTCTTCTTCTTTGTCAATGAGAAGAGTTATTATTTTATAAAATAATTTGTGTACCTACCTAAGTCAATTCATATTTGTAACCCTTTTTAAATGGTTAGAAGTTTCATCAAATTCTAAATACAACTTGGGCTCTTCAATGATCACTAGATTCTATCTAGTCAATTAGTGCTCCTATAGCTGTTGTATCTAAGATGGTGTAATAATAAGTTGAATTGAGTAGGTTGCATCATAAGATGGAGTATCATGAGATGAGGTGACTAGTGGTGGCATGAGTGTGGAAATATCATGTGAGGTGAGTGATATTGGAGATGTAAAAGGTGAAGGTGTGGGGAGTGATTGATTCATCCTCTCTTTGGAGAACCTAATTTGAGGAGGAGTCATAATGATATGTTAGACCACATTGGGTGACTCCTTGATAATTGTTTTAAAATGTTACTCTGTCTGCATGCCTAAAAAATTTGGTGACCTAATCTAAGTTGAAAGATGAATTTGTAATAAATGTGGAGAAAAAATGGATTGGGACACTAAATATTAAAAATTAGGGCTTGAGAAGACATAAATGATAGATCTTTGTGGATTGGTAGGAACAATATTAGTGTCAATTATAAAGTCAATAGGCTGTGTAATGGTATCTTATGTTAAGGTTTGTAAAACAATCCAAATTGGAATAAACATGACATGTAAAGGGTTAGTAATCATAGTAGAAGAATTCAAAGAATTAGTTGTTATTGTATGAAGAGTAGTAGTAACCATTGGAACAATAATAGGATGAACTAAAATAATATAAAAATAAGGGAAACATGACCTTAAATTGAAGCCTAAGTGTTATAAATATGGGGAGTTACTAGAGCATCAAGAGCAAGGGTGGTAGGGAGTTTTAGTGGAACCAGTGTAGTGTCAATTAATGTAATCAAAAGAGGATCCGTTGGAGGACTAGTAGAGTCCAAAAGAGTGTCAAGTGAGATGGAAACAGTGGTATTAGGACTATATTATTTGGTTTCATCTGTTCCTTTAATAAGAATTGTGTCATATGTAGTTGCTAAGATTTTTAATATATCATCTAGCTAAGTGGGACTAGGACTATATATTCCCAAATATGCTTGAATGAGGACATTTTTGGAAGCACTTGATACTTGTCCTTTTAGATCCTAATTTAATTTTTCATCTAGGTGTTTTTTCTCTAAGTCTTCATTTGAGTCTGATTAGATAAAACTTAGATATGACCCTAAATATTGAGTTGGTCTCTCCTCTAGTGATAAAACATTAGGATCCTATAATGTGCTATGCAGTGTCCCCTTGACTTGAGTGATAAGAGTGATAATAGGATGAATTGTTGGAATGTGCACATGAGTAAGAGGAAGAGGAGGAGGAAGTGGATATTCCCAAGTAAGTGGGACTAGGACTATATATTCCCAAGTATGCCTGAATGAGGACATTTTTTAGAAGCACTCAATACTTATCATTTTAGGTTCTACTTTAATTTTTCTTCTAGGTATTTTTCCTCCAAGTCTTCCTTTGAGTTTGATTAGATAAAACTTAGATATGACCTTGAATATTGAGTTGGTCTCTCCTCTAGTGAAAAAACATTGGGATCCTATAATGTGCTATGTAGGATCCCCTTGACTTGAGTGATAAGAGTGATAATGGGAGGCATTGTTGGAATGTGCACATGTGTAGGAGGAAGAGGAAGTGGATGGCTAACCAATGGTGCCAAAATTGGTTGAATTGTAGTTACAAGTGGAAAAACACTTGTGACCTTGGAAACTAGGGGAGATCCCATGTATATTCAAGGGGATTATTACACTATATCTATTTACTATATCATATAGCTAAGTGGGACTAGGACTATATATTCCCAAGTGTGCTTGAATGAGGACATTTTTGAAAACACTCAATACTTGTCCTTTTAGGTCTTACTTTAATTTTTCCTTTGGGTATTTTTCTTCCAAGTCTTCCTTTGAGTCTAATTAGATAAACTTAGATATGACCCTGAATATTGAGTTGGTCTCTATTCTAGTGACAAAACATTAGGATCCTATAATGTGCTATGTAGGGTCCCCTTGACTTGAGTGATAAGAGTGATAATGGGAGGCATTGTTGGAATATGCACATGAGTAGGACGAGGAGGAGGAAGTGGATGAATAACCAATGGTGCCAAAACTAGTTGAATTATAGTTGCAAGTGAAAAAACACTTGTGACCTTGGGAATCAGGGGAGATCCCATGTATATTAAAGGGGATTATTGCACTTTAGCTATTGGTTTGGGAATATTTATGAGAATTCTTATCCTCATCTACTCATCCATTTCTTCTAGTGACTTCTCATTCTTAGGTGGGCCTATCTTGACTACATCATCCTTTCTAATGGAAGGTTCATATTTAATCCTTTATGCCACTTCCATTGTCATTTTTGTAAATTTTATTTTAGTCTATACTTTAGTGTCATCCTCAACATTCAAGAATATATGGTCATGGCTATATGGTTTGTGGCCATAAGTAGTCTTGAGTTTTCCCTAAAAATTTGATATATGCTTGATTGTTACCACCATTGGATCTCAAGGTATGAATTTAGTTAAGATAATATGAAAGGAGCCTTTATGATGAGAATATCTATTCAATTAATCCCAATGCTAAAATTGTTGTTTGTATTTATTAAGAGGCATATTATGTAGTTTTCCCAATTCAGATTTAATGCAATTCTTATTAACAATATGAAATATATAATTTATAATCTCTTATTCTTCCAATTTATTTGGTACTATTATGGGTAGCTAAATTAGTGAAACTAGTGTTCCCTCTATCCTTATAACTGTATGCTTTAGATAGTACCAATAATCACCCAATGATTTCAATGACATTTGAATTTCTTTAGATAATTTTAGAATTAGTTTTAAATTGATTAGTTTGTAAATCATATGATAAAATATGTCAAATTATTTGAATAAAATTAATATACATATGGGGATGATAATTACTAAAATCATCACTAATTCTATTTATCTTTTTTGGTTCCTAGTGATTTGTACCTGTAGGGATCATGGTTACACAAATAACATCAACCAAATATGAAAGCATGTATAAATTAGGATCTAGCCTATTGTGGACAACCATTTATTACTTTATATTAAAAATAATGATTTCTCCTAATGATGGGATACCCTTTCCATCCATGATCATAGACAATAATGGAACCTGAGTTCTAATTATCATGTGAAATGGTTTAGGATCCATGAAGTATATTCATTAGGGCCATATAAATCCTAATTCTTGGTCTAAATCATGAGATTGGGATTCTATGGATTTTCCCTTTTTGGAAAAAGTTATTAGGGTTTTTATGCCCACATTATCAAGGTTTATCTAGCATGATTATCTCTGAACCATTCATTAACCACTTATGGCCCATATGTTATGTTTGATTTGGGTAATCTGTAATACTTATCAAAATAAAAAATAACTAGATATGCATCTAGTATATGGCTATTCATTCTATGAAATATGTTTTATATGCATTCAACCATGGTAAACAAATTAAATACAACATCAACATAGGGAAATACCTCTATCTTAGCCCCTAATTTGTGCAATCCCATAATTTTGATGTTTTGTAAGTCATCGATGTACTCCCTTTGGTCGAGGATAAAGTTTCTTTCTCTTTATAATTATTGACTGGTTTGACCTATATAAAAAGGATGAATAATGTTGGAAGGCATTGTGTATAACATGCTTGTCAAATTATTTATCTTTGATTTCCTATTTATTATCGAAGTATAACATTAATGGAGCATGTGTTGCATATTCATTAGCCATTATAATACCCTATTCCATTTTATATTCAATTCAATAACTAGGATTCAAGGTAACTAGGGAGATCTAAATTACAAATCCATAGGTTAATTATTCACAAGGGGCATCAAATTTGACTTTGGATTAATCATATAGGCTCTGATCTCATAGCTAACAAAAACTTATTCATGAGAATTAATTACAACATTATTAATGATCCATGTCAATTGTCTTGTTATTTAAATTTAATTTTATAATGTACACTATTTAAACTTGATTTTAATTATAAATTGAAGCTGACCTATGCTTAATGAGAATACATGTCTCCCTAAATACTTCAGGTTATACATGGAAACTTGTTACTTCAGGATCTACTGGACTATATGTACACAAGGGACACATCACCATGCCCATTCAATGGTAGCTAAGGCTTGGCTTAGATGGGACCTTATGGTCTTTGAATTAAACCTATAGTAATGAAGATGAGGTCTCACAACATGAAAATTAAATCTAAGTTGATGGTGCTATTTCAAATTAGTAGACTTATAATTTTCATCATCTTCTAATTAGCATTTAAATCTTAATTTTAGCTTTAAATATTTTTTCGGTGAGTGACCTAGCTAGGTGGTGAGTTTAGACTCTTACAAATATTTCAAGGGGATGCCTTGTTAATTTTTTTGATACTAAGAGTGTGATAGGCATGCACTATAACTTTTATTACTTTGGGAGCTCGTGGCTTCTATCAATTGTCATTCAGGTGGTAAGGTGGAAAATAAGGTCTCCAAAGAGAAATTATATTAGAGATGAGGTATTGGGCCTAAGGAACTCTAAGTGTATAGGTGGGATACATGGCATGAATTAGTTGGGTGAAAATTCATTATTTAAATGGTAGGTTCCACATCTTTCAGAGTCCTAGAGTGTACTCTTAGAGTCCCACTAATCATCTCCTAGAGGTCATTATTGATAGGTACTAAGCATGCCTTTTGGTTTAAAAGGGATTTTGGCTAACTTAAAATTTAAGAATCCCTAAATCCTATTGATATCTGATTTTTTTAATAATATGGGACATATTATCCAATCATATCCTACAATGTAGCCAATCATACACCAAGTGAGCAATGGTGAAAATATCTCCCTAGGTGGAAGTAACTGGTATGAAATAAGGACAATCACTTAGATAAATCCACACATCATACACTAATTCTAGTGGATTTTCAACCGCTGTAAAAATATATGATATTGGGACCCACCAACCAATCACATGAGTATAAGTAGTATATGATTGACCTAGAAAAAGCCAAATAATAAATAGTCAACAAAATATTGATTCTAAATAGGCAAGAATAAGTGGGGGTCCAAATTATGAGCATAAAATTATTACTTGGGACCATAGAGATACACATACAATAATTAATCTTATATTATTGTGTATAAAGTACACATGCCAATTATATTTAATGCTAGGCATATAAGAATATACATGGTAGGTAATTATCAATTAGGAAACTAATATTCTTATCTTTTTTATAATGGGCATGTGCCCATTATACATGAGAATCTAATAATAATTAGGCATTTATAAATTAGGAAGCCAAAATTCTTATCTAAATTTTTAGAATGGGCATGCACAAAAATATAAGAATAAAATTATAGGCCTCTGTGCTTGAAGTCTTTTATTTTCTTGATGTTAACATAATTTAACCTCTCTAAGGAAAAATGCCTCAATTCACATAAAGTCATCAACCTAATAAGCAAAAATATTCTTTAAATAATAAACTTAGAATAATGTTTATAACCATGCTTTGATATTTTACATGAACAAATTAGTCTCCATAAAATTAATTTTTTTAATAATGGGTGTGTGTTGATCACACCACTAATAAGAATATAGGCCATGTTTCTCATATTATTCCTAGTATCTTGTTGATAATGGGTATGTGCCCAACCAATGTATGAATATTATTAACTATCAGAGGCCAATGTGAATGTGTCCATTTCACATGTCAATATTAGAATATTGGATTCTTAATTGATAATATAAGCAACATGGTATGTATTATTAACTCATGTAGTCTACCCTATAATATAAGAATATTGACCTCTAATGTTTATATTATTCATATCTTATTCAAAATGTGCATGTGCCCTTTCTAAACAAGATATTAATATTATCAAATGTCAGAGGCCAAATTATGTTGATGTGTCCATTCACACAAGATTAGAATAATATTGTATTCTTAATTGATAATATAAGCAACATGCCTAATATTCTTAACTTGTATAATCTATGCAAAATATTAATAATATAGGTCTTCAATGTTCATATTATTCTTATATAATTTTTTAAAATGGGCATGTGCCCATTATAAACAAGTCTATAAGATAATACAAAATCAATATATTTAAAAAGAGAAAAATAAATCAAACATGGTAAGGGAGCTAGAGAAAAATATAAGATAATACAAAAACATTAAAGGATTATATTGACTTCCTACTGTTTAACCCTAAAATATAGATTGGGGAATATAGGGTTAAAGGGATAGAGATATACTTGGGCGCAAGGGTGATAAATTATATCTATAACATGTCAATTATCAGATAAACATATACTAAATTTATTATGCTGAGATACTCTAAATAAATAAAGTATAGCTATTTTAGATATTTAAATGATAATGAAAGCAATATACTTTGTTGGTTCTAATGCTAATATAGATTTGGATCTAGAACAAGAAGGAATAAAAATAAAATTGGATTCTATGCTATTGTCAAATTCTATATTAAGCACTTTTATGGCATCAAACACTTACATTTACATTAAATGGTTGCATAAATTATTTTATTGAACCTGAATACAGGTCTCTTGTATGGAATACTTGTTGGATCTAGATGTGATAATCTAAAATATCCTAGGTTCTCTATCACCTTCACTCTAGTGTGTTCAGATCTAGATTATGGGCTGTCACTCCTTATCAAATAGAAAAAACCTAAATCTTCATATTTATATTCATTATGGGAAAATTGGGTTAGTGGGCACATGGTGTCGAGCTTACCTTAATATACCTCTATCAATGAGTGATACCTACATAGCCAATACTCTAAAGAGGGACTCAGATTTATGTAGTTCTCCCTTATGTGTTGGCTTGTCTGTGTATAAGGGTGCAATATGAGATAACTAAGTACATAGAGTGACCTAGTTTGTAACTTGGTAAATATGGCTCATGGGATGTGTATACACACAATATTTTTAAACTTTATCATTTATTGATATTTTATCTCTTGTAGGAACTTGTTGATTTTCAATCTCTTTGAGTGCACACCTTAAAGGGTACTCCAAAAAAGGGGTGGGTAGACCTTTGGTACTTGAAAAGATTGTTAGTCCTTATACCATTACCTAAAACCACTAAAATTTACTTTTATCTAACTCTCTAAGCAATTCAAACCCATTTTCCCACTTCTCTAAACAACTCCATTTCCAAAATAGCTCTTGACTAATCAAACAACCTTTTTATTCATTTTCCTACTATGTCAACCAAATCAATATTTTTAGGGATTAAATGCATGTTATGGAACTAAGTTGGCCCAATCGACCTAATTTGACACCTAATGTCTATCTTTCCTACCTAATAAAATTAAACTGGTCGATCATATCAGCTAAATTCCTAGGATGGTTTACAGTCAATCCTTGGCTATAAATACCCCCTTCACTTCAATCTAATAGAGAGGAAGATTTATTTTTACATTATTAAAACTCATAATTTTGATTATTATACAATTGATGAGTCATTGTTTAGGGTTTTTCCTTGGAAGGAAATAAGCTTGTCTTGTGGGAAAGTCTTGGATGCAAAGTATGAGTATTTTAGCCTAGAGCTGATTTATATAGTGTGATATTTAAAGAGACACAACAACCTCTTGAAAATAAATATTGGCCAAGGGAAATATTGAGGAATAATAAGTTCATCTAAAGGTAATTATTCCTAACTTTTACTCTTTTATTTTGTAGATAGACATTGCATAAATTAATAGGTGAATTGTTATCCTCCTTGCTTAGTTTACCTCTACATTGACTTGAGTAGATTTATCTTTGCTTGTTATATGTTGTTTGTTAACCATACCCCTTTATGCCATAATATTTACTGATCACTAGATTATATTTATTTTATGTATTATAGGCCTAGCTAGTATTATTTTCCTAGAGGCTTTGGACCCCTCTCCTTTGATGTTGTGTACTAAGAGATCTCTTGGATAATTTTAACATATATGAATTGGTCATGTCTCGATATAAATAACTATGTAAAAAATTGTTGTTAAGATTACCTTATTTGAGCTTGAAATTCACTAAGTAGGACAAGTTTCAAATCCATCCTAATTTGTTACATATATTCTAGTGAACTTGATGTGAATCTAACCCTTGTATTTTTAAATTTTCATAGTCAACTAGATCGAGTTGGTAGATCTAGCTTTGTTTTACATGTCTATTTATCCACTAATTAGATTAATTTGGTTGATATGGTATATTTCATGTCTATAGTTATAAGGTTTTTAATATAAATAGATCGAGCTAGTCAATCTAGTTAATTTATCTATTTACAGGTATAATGTTTACAATTAACTAGGTCATGTTGGTTGACCTAGTTTTATATTCTCTTTAGAAGTTTTAGTTTTGGATAATTGGATCAAATAAGTTAATATTTTTATTTATAATAATTAAATCAATCTTCTTGATATTTTTATACATATTTTTTTTTCAACTAACAAAATCAAACTGATCAATCTAGTCATTCTTTGCTTTTTGCATTTTATGTATAGTCAACTAAATCAATTTTCTTGATCTTGTTTAATAGTCATATTTTCTATCTTTTCACAATAGATCAATCGGATTTATTTTATTTATTAACTATATTTTTAATTTTATACCTTTATAGAATTACAAACCTTGCCTAGATGACCTAGTCAACAAAAAATGTATAATTATACTAAATTGATTTGGTCAATATTGTTCTATTTTTTATGTTCATTATTAATAGCTTAACATTTCAACCTTGTCAATTTTATTCAATTTACAATTCTTGCTTTTACAATTCAAAAATCTTATTTACTATTTTAATTAGTTGTTAATTTTGTCAAACTATACATACATAATAAACTATATTAACCACTTTGATCTTGTTCTATGTTTCTATTTTTTTCCAACAAACTAAATCAACCAACTCAATTTTGTTTGTTTGGGTCTAGTTTTTAAACATATGATATTGACCAGTTTGATCCTATTCTATATTGCTTCTTTAACTAGATAAACCTACTCGATCTTATTCTATATGTTTCATTTTATAGCATAAGTAAAGGAAATTAACCACTAATTTCATAGTAATTATAAATATCTCTTAATTTATAAATAAAAATTTGACTAGTTGTTTATTTTATTTCAAAAACTACAACCTAGTTTTCAATAAATTGATTTTCAACTTTATTTTCATCTTGTTTAGTTTTCCCTAGAAATAGTGTACCGATAGTTTTAAAACTACTTAGCTACTATTGTGAAGGGATAATTGATATTATGTTTATGGTCCTTATCTATAGTTTAAAAATATCATGACATAAATGGTTTCCCCAAATACTCATAGCCATAGTCTAGAGCTAAACACAGTCTCTAGCTTCTACGTACCTCACAATATTTAAATTTTTTTTAGGATTTCCATTTGTATTAAACCTTAGGAATCCATCTATCTATTTGAATGTGCAGTGTATTGATTCATGGTGAGTGCCAAGAATTTACATCTAGCTTACCCTTGAAACCAAGTTTAGTGGGCTATGGGAACACCACTTCCTCCATAGTTAGTTCTCTAAAGCATTGGGTCATCGCTATCCAACAAACAAGCCAGTATCTTTGAAAGCCTACATGGTCAAACACAACCTTTACTATAATCTTTTGATCTTATTTTTAGATAGTTAGTTATCATTAGTAGTTATAAAAATTACATTTGTATTAACTTCTTATTATTTTATGTTGTCTTGCAAACTATAATATTCAACATTGATACAAGTTATGTGATGTCTATTTCAACTAGATCAACCAACTCAATTTAGTTGTGTGTGTGATTACTTTACTTATATTTTTAAAATAAATCATCCAATTTTAACAATTTAATTTTTTTACTATATTATAAAACTAGATCATCCAAATTGATCTAGTAGATTACTCTTTTATTTTATCTATCCAACTAGACCGATTAGTTTAATCTAGTCAATTTATAGACTATTCTTTTATCTTAGCTGTCCAAATAGATCAACCAACTTGATCTAGTTAATTTATAGACTACTCTTTTATCCTATCTATCCAACTAGATTGACTAGCTTGATTTAGTTAGTTTAAAAATTATTCTATTATCCTATTTTTAAACTCGATTGACCTTCTCAATCTAGTCAGTTTATAGACTATTTTATTCTCCTCATTTTCCAACTAGATTGACTAGCTAGACCTAGTCAATTTACAAACTATTGTATTCTCTTATTTTTATAACTAGATCAACTAGATTGATCTAGTTAGTTTATATAATGCTCTTTTATCCTATATTTCCAATTAGATAAAGTAACTAAATATAATTAGTTTACACACTATTATATTCTCCTATTTTTCCAACTAGATCAACTAGTTCAATCTAGTCTATTTTTAGACTATTTTATTATACTATCAATCCAGCCAAATCGACCAACTTAATTTCATTGATTTTTAGCCTATAAATGTTGTGAGGATCTTAGGGTACAATTTATTACTTTTGTATAAGCAACTAAACACGAAATTGAAACCAGAAGTAATAAGTAACTAGAAATCAGAAACAACAAATAATAAGAGATACAAGAAACAACCAATCTGTATTAAACTCCTCCAAAAGGAAATAAAATGAAGAAATCTCTTTCTCCTCACACCTCTCAGATGTAAAATAATTCTCCCTCAAGATTTCTCTCTCTCTCTCAATCAATTACAACCAACTCAATTACTGAATTGTTTTAATTACAACACTACCCCATGGGTCTCTTAAATAGAATTGAAAGCAAACAATAATTAGAAAAACAAACTCAAGACTAATTTTAGTCTTTATATGCAAACTAACTATTCTCCTAAAAATAGCAATTCTATAAATGCCTGTAAATGCATAGAAGTTAGTGTCGGTCTGAAGATGACTGATGCCAGCCGACCCCTAGCCGATGTCGGTCGACCCCTAACCGATGTCGGTTGGGTTTGACCAATGTCAGCTACTTTGTAAGCCTAGAAACCTCCACATAAGCTCATTAGTGAAGCTTTTAGCTCCACAAATCAACAATATCCCACTTAGAGATAAATAGCTGCACCTATACCTGTACAACAACATCCTCTAAACATCTCTGGTTTGTTTCTTCCTCTTCAAGTTCAATCTTGAAGACCAACAAAAGTTGAATGAAGATTCAACTTCTCTTTTGTTACCAGCTTTATTAACATATCAGTAGGGTTCTTATCCATATGGATCTTTTTGAGCTTCAACTATCCATCCTCCAATACCTGTCTAATGAAGTGGTACCTAAGCTGTATATGTTTGGTTCTTGAATGAAAGGCTGAATTCTTTGCCAAATGAATTGCACTTTGACTATCACTATACAATCTAAAACTATCTTGCTCCTTTCCCAACTCTTCCATGAACCAAGTCATCCAAATCATTTCCTTGCTAGCCTCTATGACTGCAATGTATTCTGCCTCTATAGTAGATAAGGCAACAACCTTCTACAACTTTGAAATCTAGCTAACCACCATTTCACCAACAGTGAACACATATCCTGTGGTGCTTCTCCTACCATCCAAGTCACTTGCCATATCTGAATCTACATACCCATGTAGAGAAATGTTTGACCCTCCATAACATAAATGCCTACTACTGGTCCCTCTCAGATATCTGAGAATCCACTAAACTACTTTCTAGTGTTCCTTTCCTGGATTGGCCATAAACTTGCTGACAACTCCCACTGCTTGGGCAATATCTGGTCTACTACATACCATTACATACATCAAGCGCCCAACTACTGAAGCATATAGAACTCTACTCATGTACTCAACCTCATCATGTGATTTAGGACACTATTCTTTGCTCAACTTGAAGTGTTCAGCCATAGGTGTGCTTACCGATTTTGCATCCTACATATTAAACCTCTCCAACACCTTATTCACATAATCCTCTTGAGACAAAATCAAACTATGATTTTTCCTGTCTCTCTTAATACTCATGCCAAGAATTTTCTTTGCTACTCCTAAATTCTTCATGGCAAATGTGTGAGCTAATTTTACCTTAAGCTCAGTAATTTCCTACATGTGTGAACCTGCAACAAGCATATCATCTACATACAGTAACAAGATAATATAACTACTATTATCCAATCTATTAAAATAAACACAATGGTCAGATTGACATTTACTAAAGCCATGCTCTATCATAAACCTGTCAAACCTCAAATACCATTGTCTTGGAGCTTGCTTAAGACCATATAAGCTTTTCTTTAACTTGCACAAAAGTTTCTCCTTACCTTTGACTTCAAAACCTTCTGGCTGATCCATATGTATCTCTTCATCCAAATCTCCATGAAGAAATGTTGTCTTAACATCAAGCTGCTCAAGATGCAAATCCTCAATAGCAACTAAAGACAATACAGTCCGAATAGAAGTCATCTTTACTACATGAGAAAAAATTTCACCAAAATCAATACCTAGGTTTTGTGCAAATCCCTTTACTACCAACTTGGCCTTATATCTCATTTATCCATTCTCTCCTTCCTTTAACCTATATACCCATTTGTTTTTTAGTGCTTTCTTTTCGGCTGGCAACTCAACCAAATCTCACGTATGGTTCTCTTCCAAGGAATCAATTTCCTCATTCATGCCATGCTCCCACTATTTCTTGGATTCTACCTGCATTGCCTCATCAAAACTTTTTGGTTCTCCACCATCAGTGAGCAACAAGTAGTATAAAGAAGGAGAATAATGAATTGGAGGTTTACTTACCCTTTTAGACCTCCTTATGGGCATTTGAGACTCATTTATAGCTTGTTGTCCCCCCAAATTTTCTTTTGACAGTGACCAATCCCAGTCATCTCTGACTGATGTCAGTCTACACCCGACCAATGTCGAATCCTCCTGATCAATGCCAATTTCCACCTGACCAATGTTGGTTTCCACCTGATCGACATCAATTTCCACTTGACTGACGTCGGTGTTTGTGTTTTTTTGTGAGTAATGATTTTTATCTGCAAGCTCATTTTGGATCATAACCTCTTCCAAATCAAGATTGCCCTGCTCAAAATTATTCAGCCTCTTGAGCTGATCACTGTACATCACCTTCTTGTTAAATACTACATCATAGCTTCTAATAATTTTGTTAGTTTCTAAATTCCACAACCAGAATCCAAAATCTTCAAAACCATAACCAATGAAAGTGCACTGCATAGATTTAGCATCTAGCTTCTTTCTATTTTCTTTATCAATGTGCACAAAAGCTTCATAACCAAAAAATTTGATAAATGAAAGATATACATTTTTACCTATCCAAGCCTCTTCTAGAATTCCACCATCCTGTGCAGTAGAAGGTCCTCTATTAATTAGATAAACCGTAGTATCTACAACTTATACCCAGAACTATAAGGGCAAACCAACATGCAATGTCATACTCTGTGCACGCTCCATTATTATTATTTTATTCATCCTTTCAGCAACTCCATTTTGCTGAGGTGTCCTTGGAACCATCCTTTCCCTATATATTCCACTCATAGAATAGTAACTGTTGAATTTATTATTGCAGTACTCACCACCATTATCAGATCTAAGGCACTTCAATCTCAAACCTATTTCATTCTCAACCAAAGCTTTCCATTTCTTAAATGTGTCAAAAACATCAGATTTCTTCTTTATGCAATAAACCCATACCTTTCTTGTAGCATCATCAATGAAAGAAACATAATACTGTAATCCTCCAATAGAAGCTACCTAAGCTAGTCCCCACATGTCTGTGTGAACAAGCTCTAACTTGTGCTTCTTCTTTATTGACTTAGTTTTGAGAAACCTCACTTTCTTCTGTTTCCCAAAAACACAATGCTCACAAAAATCTAGATCTATGCTTTTCAAATCTGAAAGCTTACCTTTTAACTTAAGAACATTCATTCCCTTCTCACTCATGTGACCAAGCCTACAGTGCCACAACTTTGCATCTACATCTAAAGTAGATAAAATAGAAGGAGAATAATCAGTAATACAAGTAGATAGATAAAGTGTACCTACTCTCTTACCTTTTGTTAATACAAGTGCACCCTTGGAAACTTTCCAAGATTCAGCTGTGAGAGTTACTATGCAACCCTCATCACCCAACTTTCCTACAGAAATTATATTCCTCTTCAGGATGGGTACATGCATGACATCCTTCAACACCCATGTGTTTCCATTCTACAATTTCAGCTACACTTTTCCTTTGCCAATAATTTTACAAGGCTCATCATCCCCTAAATAAGCTTTTCCAAAATCTCCATGGACATAATCATTGAAAAATTCTCTATTTAGGGTTGCATGGGAAGAGGCACTAGAATCTAAAACCCATGATTCTACTTTATTATCCAAAGAAAATGTAAGAGCATCCTGTGCAACAATACCTATAACTTTTGCTTCTTTATTACCTTCATGCTGATTTTATTTGTTATCCTTCAACCAACAATCTTTCTTTGCATGCCCTTTCTTTCCACAATTCCAGCAGGTTATTCTTCCATTTTTGGATTTGGATCTACTTCCCATCTTTGACCTTGATTTCCCTTGCTTTTCCTTCTCTCTTTGCCTTCCCCTGCTTTCAACACTTAAAACATTACCTGATGTTTCCCCTATGCTTTTCTTGTGAATTTATTCATTCAAGATTACAGTAAGAACATCAACTTTCAAGATATTTGAAGCAGATGCAATATTACTAACTGCCATTACCAAACTATGCCAACTTTCAGGTAAAGAGCATAAGATTAAGAGAGCCTTAATTTCATCATCAAAAACTATTTTGACTGAATTTAATTGATTTACTATTGTATGGAAATCATTAAGATGACTAGATACAGATCCACCTTCCTACATTTCCAAATTAAATAATTGCTTCATAAGATATACCTTATTCAAAGCTAAGAGTTTTTCATATAAATTTGCCAAAGTATTCATTAACTCTACCGTTGTCTTTGCTTGTGATAAGTTGGAAAACACAGAAGCTGCCAGGCTCAACCTTATAGATCCAAGAGCCTTTCTATCAAGAACATTCCATTCTTCATCTTTCATATCTGTGGGCTTCCTTGAAACCACACCCAATGGTAAATACAGATCTTTCTGATATAGATAATATTCAATCTGCATCTTTCATAATTGATAATTCTTGCCATTGAATTTATCCATTCTTAGTTTACTTTCTTCTGCCATTGCTTTGCTCCCACTCAATTAGAAACCCCTGTGAGTGAATTCTATAATCAACAAAAACTAACACGCTCTGATACCAGTTGTGAGGATCTTAGAGTACAATTGATTACTTTTGTATAAGCAACTAAACACAAAATTGAAACTAGAAGTAATAAGTAACTAGAAATTAGAAACAACAAATAATAAGAGATACAAAAAACAACCAATCTGTGTTAAACTCTTCCAGAAGGAAATACAATGAATAAATCTCTTTCTCCTCACACCTCTTAGATGTACGGTAATTCTCCCTCAAGAGTTCTCTCTCTCTCTCAATCAATTACAACCAACTCAATTACTGAATTGTTCTAATTAAAATACTTCCCCATGGGTCTCTTAAATAGAATTGAAAGCAAAAAATAATTAGAAAAACAAACTCAAGACTAATTTTAGTCTTTACATGCAAACTAACTGTTCTCCTAAAAATAGCAATTCTGGAAATGCCTAGAAACGCACAAAAGTCGGTGTCAGTTTGAAGATGATCGATGCCAACTGACCCCTAGCTAATGTCGGTCGACCACTAACTGATGTTAGTTGGTTCTGACCGATGTCAGTTACTATGTAAGCCCATCAACCTCCACATAAGCTCATTAGTGAAGCTTTTAGCTCCACAACTCAACACTAAACTTTCACTTCTCTAGTAGAATAAATTTATTTTTCATCATACAACACATATTTGATGAATATTCAAAACAAAATTAAACTAACATGATGAATCTTACTAATCCTTATAACGCCTCTAAGACACAACTACCCTATCATGTGGTAGATAGTCATGATCTTAAAAACATCCATGTTACTACTTAAACCACTAATTATAGGACTCCTCCCTATTATTATTCTCTTAATATTTTATTTACCTAAGATAAAAGATGAAATTGATATTAAGTATATAACTAAAATTATCTTTTTTATCAATGAAAACCCTCAACATTAGGGTAAGAATCTCATAGTCATCTATAAACTCATGATGGGAACTCATATTGGAAAACACCCTTTACCTTCACCTAGTGTTGCTATAGGATTTGGGGCAAGTCATCCTATGAATTTTGTCACACCCTTATCCTCTCTCATGCCTTCTTATTCTAGCATGTCCTCATCTTCTATGCCTTATTCATCCTCCATGACAACCATTTCCAAAAAAATGGCAAGCATAAACTTTAGTGGGTCTACTCAAAATGCCCATATTAATACATAAATTAATGCAACTACTAGTGTATCTCACACTATAAATTCCTCTCATACCACTAATGCATCCCATACTGGTTCTATTAGTTAAAATACCATTAACACTAATCAAATTTTATTACAAACTTTAAATCAAATAGCTAGCTTTCAAACTAATAATGCCAATCAAATGATGAAAATGCAAAATCAATTTATACATTTACAAAATCATCCTCAACCTACTCAATGTAGGTGAAAAATATTAATTCCCCCACCCCACATTAGAGATGCACACATCAATCTTATACCACAACCCCCACTTATTAACAAGTTTATTAGACATTTAAAAAATAAACCTCTAGTCCCTCAAATTAAAAACATTGACATAGGTGGCATAGTTACAACTATCACTTATAATAGATCCACTGATCTAACCTTATAGTTTAAATCCTTTGTAAACTTATATAAATATTGGGTTAATCTAAATAGTTTCATTTCCACCAAGATCTTAGATAAAACCTTTTCAAGTGATGCTATAGACTGGTATAATAAACTCAAAACTCATTCTATATCTACCTTGGAATACTTAGTCAATGCATTGGTTCAAGAATACTAATGAACTTCCAAAATTAGTTTATCTTATTTTATCAATTGTAAGTAATTATAATATGAAATAGCCCAAGTATTCATCAAAAGGTGGAAATACTTAATCAACAGACCTGAGCATAAAATTTCAAATGACAATCTCTTTCTCTTATTCACTAATGATCTTCATCCCAAATTACAATATTGTCTGAGGAATTTCTCTCTAAAATATTTATAATAAACCCTTGATCAAGACAAACATCAATATTTTCTTATACGATAATTTAATCCTTTGCACCCTCCCACAAGAACTCAAATGCTTATCAAAGATAAAAAACATGAAACCAATGGTGATGTTATAGATACTTATGATTCCATACATAACATCCAAGAAGTTACTCTTAATGGTCCCTCATAGCCTATTCTTTCACTCTCAATTTATAATAATCCTCATCCTAGTTCTACATTTTATCAAATAAATAATGTAGATATCCATAAACCACTTTCCTTAGCTAAGATTCAAGAGCATATTCCTCACCCTTCACCATGAGATCTTTATCCTAATCACCCTACCAAACATTGGTATGATCCACACAAATTATGTTGGTATCATGCTATTTGGGGTCATTCTCATGAAACTTGTCACCAATTAAAAACATTTATATGGAATATATTCTTAGACCTAATTTTGATGATTAATCATCCATACATAACTATCAATAATATTATGAATTGGTAGCCAAGGATCATGAAACTAAAACTAAAGATGGAGTTCATAATCAAGCTAATTCTCAACTAGCTATTTACAGGGATCCCCTTCCTAATCATCAACATAGTACTACCTAACCTCCCACTACCAATAATGTCAAAAGTGTTGTGGATCATAATACTAAAATTTATGATGATAATGTTATTAATATGAATAATATGAGGAGATTAGTTTATTATATCAATATTTATCCAACTTCAAACTATAATAGTTTCCCAACTTTTCATACTATTCAAGATCATTACCTATCTCATGTCATAAAATTAGGGCACAATGGGCTAATTTTAATCAACTCAACAAAATCATAAGTGTCCAATCAAATGATACAATTATATTATAACTCACATTCAATAGACATAAATTATACCCCTCCCTTAACCAAGCTACCCCACTTAGAAATTACAAAGTCATATTGTTAATACCTCTTCCTCTTATTCACAAGACAACCAATGATTCAACCACGTCATCTAAATCAATGCAATTAGATCAACCATGTTGAATGAGGCCCGATCAAATACACCTTACCAATATCAATTTAAATTCACTTCTATTTCAACCTTAAAGTATTTAATTCAACATTATGCACCTTTATTTGATAAAATTTCAATTGGATATGATGAATGGGATCCTATAACCAAAATCTCACATCTCCCATATCAACTCTTTCCTAGAAATTATGAGAAAATATCCATATCATATTAATTTTCTAATGCAATTTTTATTTAAAATAAACATCCTTCACTCCCCACCTATGTGGAAAGAATCCACTTTATCTAGGTTTGAAGATAACATCCTTTAACATTGTGAAGAAATGTCTATTCTCGTTGATGAAATGGTAGATATTTGCCTTTCACTAAAATTACCTATCATTTCAATGATTCTCGATGAGATATTATTTCATGTGGATTATCCTCCATTATTAATTAGTGTCTAAATAGGATATATCCAAGTCAAGCATTCTTTGATTGATGAAGGTTTAGGCACCTGTGTGGCTTCTATTGATTTCTTTAAAATACTTGGGTATTCAAATTTTAATATTAAATATACTTAAAGTACATGTTAAGGATATGATACATGATAAATGCCTCCTTTAGGTTGTGTTTGGATTCATCATGGTACACATCAATATCATGATATTTAATTTCCCACTATCATATATAATTTTACTCAATCGACCTTGGACACACCCCATGAGATTTGAAGCTTGGTTTGTATGCCAATATGTTAAATTTACTTATAATTATGCTATATATAATATTCAAGGAGATAAAAACCCTTATAATTTTGAATAATTTTAAGAAAAAGGTGTTTTTAAAATACCTACACTAAAACATTTACCTAACATTCATTTTTATGAGTCACAAAACTTTAATTACTTGGTTAACTCTTATATATGTTATAATGGTCATCCCAAATTCATAAGAAATATACCACCAAATATCTTAGATTTAGATGATAATAAACTTAATGAGATCAATTTTCAAATTAAAACTTTATATCTCCTCACATAATTACCCAATTAACTCCTTCTTTATGACCTTGGTCTCATCAAACACTATTAGATGAAATCCGGTTCACTCTAAGCAAGACTAAACACTCTATTCATCATGATTCTTCGAATGATAAAATAATTGATACATGTACTATTGATCTTCACACTCCTGAACATGATGATGGATA
This sequence comes from Torreya grandis, assembly GCA_037957365.1. NCBI lineage: Eukaryota > Viridiplantae > Streptophyta > Pinopsida > Cupressales > Taxaceae > Torreya > Torreya grandis. Next base: position 1,259,202 of record JARHVA010001235.1, on the reverse strand, counting down.
TTATTTAGATGATTATTTTTTAGCTAGCCTTGATCAATCTAAAAATGTAAAGATACTTATATATTGTTCTTATTTATAACATTCTTTTAGTTATATTCATGTAGTTCCTTCTCCTTCTATGATACCTGACATTAGTTATTCACTTGATGTTCATAGATTTGAGATGAAACACACAAAAAATTATCATCTAGTCACTACTGAGTCCCTTTGGAGTATGACTCTTGACCATGTTATGATGGGACTTTACCGGTTCACTATATTCTCATATACTTATAGCATACTTCGTCGAGAGATGTTAACTACACTACACTAAACCAATTTGATCTCATCTCTTGATGTGGCCTAGCCTAATTATGATTCTAATAATATTTATACTCATATTAGTGATGGAATACTACCTTTACCTAAGTTTGTTCCTCTACTGACATGATGGTATATGATCCATATTATGAGTTCGATAGGGTTGTTGTTCATTGGGCTAAGGATTGTCATGCACATTAGTAATTTATAACACAACATCAAGCTTCAAGATCTACTCCTACTATAGATAACTAACCTTCACACTTTAATACTCCTAGATGTACCTATTGTTTTTAGGTATATACACACATTATTTGACTCATTGGTGATAAATTTAGTAATACATTGATACACTTCATCTAAAAAAGGCATAATTTATCGACAAGAGCCTACTTCCTCCTAAGATACTTATAGAATACATCCATAAATATGGTGAAGTTTATTGTATTTTACATCATTTTACCACATATCATATAGATAGATGCTGAGTACTAGAATAACACTTTCATTATTTTCCATGGACTACACCCTCACTGACTTAGCTACATACTTTAGGTCATTCATAGACAAAGACTCAACTTTCTCTGCATTTTTCATATCCTCATATATTTGTGTATATTAGTCATAGACCATTAGTTCCTTACATTGATTACCCATTGCAATATTTTCCCCATAATCATCATTCTCCTTATAGTATACCCATTTTATCCATAAGATTCAGTGCATCAAGAAGTCTTTTCACAACATTTTACAAAGATTGATGAGACTTTGATTAAAGTTAGATTACAGTTACACAAGGATGTATTGAATGTTATGTATGATGTTTGCCACAAAATTTATCAGTATTTATGAACCCATCATGGTATTTCATCACATTATTTATTATGTTTTCATATGATTTGTATTTAATTTATGAGTATGTGTTGGATATGATGTTTCATTTACTGATCAAAATTATTTCATGGATTAATTTCATTTTCAGTTTTTTTGCCTATTTATTTTTAGGATGAATTATCTTTACATTTTTTACATCATTTATTTGGATTAGATAGTTATTCTTTTGATATGGTTCTATACCCACACCCTTTAATATCCTATCTTTACCATATGATTAGATAACATATTATATAATTTCATACATAGATCTATACGATCTTCATTTTTCCTTTATTCTTCCTTCATACCAAGTACAAATATGGTTATTATTGATATCACATACTTATTTATGGGAAAGTATAATTATTTATCAAGATGACAAAATATCTAAGTACTTTGCATCATGTTACCAAAGCCTAAAGCTTATCTATGTTTGTCACATTTGTTAGGTTATGAAGTTAAAAGCTTCACTGATGCAAACATGGAGGAGGAGGTTGCTGAGTGTCACAGTCACCGGTGTCGGTCAGGCCAACCGACATCAGTCAGGTGGAGACAGGAAGCTGCTGACATCGGTCAAAGATCGGCCGACGTCGGTCACCTCTAGACTAATAGGGACCGACATCGATCGCCTGTGCGGTTCAAAAATATGAGTTTCACAGACAATTTGTTAATGAAATAGTTGTTTGCATGTTAAAGGCTAATTTTAGTCTTGGAGCTACATATCTAATTATTTTAATTAGATGTCTAATTATTGTTTGCATGAGATCTATATAATAGACTCATGGGCTGTATTGTAAAGTGTGCTAGTTGAGTTGAGCAAGGTTAGCTCCTTCAGAGGGAAGAGAGTAAGGTGTGTTCCTCTTAGTTCCATAGGGGTGCTGAGTGTGTATGATTAGGTAGAGATGTAGGTTGTGCAAGTTTTGGTAGAAGATCCATCAAGGTACTCATTTGGAGAATCATAAGGACTTGGTGAGACAAGGACAAGGTTTCTTCACGTATGTAAGATTAGGTTGGTCTGCAGGTGTGCAAGATCAGGTAGGAGATCTACATGTGGTAAGTAAGGTCAGTTGATCTACAGGTGTGTGTGTGTGTGCAAGGTCAAAGGAGATCTGTAGGGTAGCAAGATCAAAGGTGATAGCAACATGTCAAGGAGTAAGATCAGGTGAGATCTACTTGGAGTACATTGTGTACTTGGAGTATGGTGAGTACTCGGTCATGGAGTATGTGGAGTACTTGTGTACTGGCAGTAGTGATACTGACTGGTGGTAGTGGCAGTAGTGATACTAACTGGTTGGAGGTGAACACCAACTCTGTGTTTGAGTTGTGTGTTGGGACCGTAAGAGAGAGAGAACTCTTGAAAGTGAATTACTGTACACTTGGTGTGGGAAGCCTGTAAGGTGTGGAAGAGTGTGGCATTTATTCATTGTAATTTCCTTCTGGAATAGTATTAATACAATTGGGTATTGTCTCTCATATTCTGTGTTATTTCTGAATTCTAGTTACTTGTTACTTCTGGTTAAATTCTGCATTTAGTTGCTTGTACATGGTAATCAATGGTGCTTCCTAGGTCCTAACAGTGGAATCAGAGCATGTTTTTTGTTCTAGATCCCTGACAAGTGGTATTAGAGCATGTTTGTTGTTCTAGATCCCTGACAAGTGGTATTAGAGCATGTTTGTTGTTCTAGATTCCTGACAGTTGGTATCAGAGCTAAGGTTGCAGGGAGCAGGTTTGTGTTTGATTACAGGTCACTCTCAGGGGTTTTTGATTGAGTGGGAGTATAGCAATGGTAGAATAAAGTACACTAAGAATGGAGGAATTGAAAATCATGAATGGTCAATTATGGTGTTATGGAAAGAAAGAGCAGGTAAAGAAAGATTGTTGGTTGGGAGAAGATCAGCATGAAGGAACTGAAGAAGCAGATGTTGTAGGTGTTGTTGCACAGGATGCTCTAGGATGTTCCTTGGATAAAGTAGAATCTTAGTTTATAGATTCTGTTACCTCTTTCCATGCAGCCCCAATTAGAGGGGTTGGTGAGCCTTGTTAAAGTTTTGTCAAATGGGAAGTGCGACTGAAATTGCAGACAACCAACATGGGTGTTGAAGAAGGTCATGTAGGTCCCAGTCTTGAAGATGTGGCTAATTTATTCAGGGAAGTTAGGTGATGAGATATGCACAGTAACTCTCACAATGGATTCTTGGAATGTTGCCAAAGATGCACTTGAATTAACATGTGGTAAGAAAGTAGGTACTCTTTATCTACCTGCTTGTGTTACTGATTCTTCTTCTGTTGCAAGGACATGGCTTTGTAGGCTTGGTCACATGAGCAAGAAGGAGATGCATGTTCTTAAGAGGAAGTTAGATGTGTTTGAAAAACTTAAGAACTGGAAAGCCATGGTGTTCTTGGAGGAGATGATGGACAAAGATTAGCGGATGGGGCTGGATACTTCTAAGCAGGGCAGTTTGGACATGGGTTTGATTCAAAGTAAGCTCGCGGGTAAAAAGTCATCACTCACAAGAAAACATAGGTACCAACATTGGTCAGGAGGAATCAACATCAAACAGATAGGCACCAACATTGATCATGTGTAGACAGGAAAATTTAGTGGTGTCAGGTAGGTGGAGACCGACGTTGATAAGATAACCAGCATCGGCGACATGGACAGTCACATGGAACTGACGTCGGTCGGATGTAGATTGTGTGGTGACTAAGGTCGGTCATTGGAATAGATTTTGGGCAGACAACAAACTATTAAGGAGTCTCAAATGCCCATATGGAGGATTGAAAGGGTAAGTAAGCCTCAAATTTGTTATTCCTTTTCTTTATACTAGTTGCTCACTACAGAGCAGGAAAGATCTAGGAAACAGTGGGAGCATGGCATGATGAGGAATTTGATTCATAGGATGCAAAACCAAATGGTAGATTTGGTAGGGTTGCTAGCTAGATGAAAGAACTGAAAGACAAATGGATACGTTAGTTAAAGAATAGAGAGAATGGACATGTGAGAGGGAAGGCCAGGTCATATGGTCATGAGGAAGCTGCAGGACAGTGGTACAGGTTTGACAGGTGGATGAAAAAGCATGGCTTTAGTTAATGTCATTATAACCATTGTGTTTGTCTTACCAGGTGGATGATGGTCATGACATTATCCTGTTACTGTATGTGGAGGATGAGCTTATTGTAGGTTCAGACATACAAGGTTTTGTTGAGGTAAAGGTAAGGTTAGTTCAGTGGTTTGCCATGAAGGATTTGGGAGCAGCAAAATTCTTTGGCATGAGTAATCCTAGAGACAGGGAAGATCACAAGTTGATGTTGTCACAAGATGATTGTGTGAAGGTAGTGTAGGATGTAGAATGGCAAGCGCACCTATGGATGGACAGTTCACAGAATAGGGTCCCCAATCACATGATGAGGTTGAGTACATGTGTACTCCTTGATATTGCCCCAATAGTGGGAGTTGTCAGCAAGTTTGTAGTTAATCCAGAAAGGAAGCACTGGAAAGTGGTTCAGTGGGTTCTCCGGTATCTGAGAGGGACCAGTAGTAGGGATTCATGCTATGTAGGGTCAGGACTTCAGATGTGGTAGGTTACTTGGATGACAAGGGTTGCACCACAAGATGTGTGGTGGTTGGTCTTCAAGATTGAGCTTGAAGAGGGATACAAGCCAGGGAATAAATTAGATGGTGTACATGTATAGATACAGTGCAATTGTTTATCTCCAAGTGGAAGATTGTTAGGTTGTGGAGTTAAAAGCTTCACTGATGCAGACATGGAGGAGGAGGTTGTTGAGTGTCACAGTCACTGGCATCGGTCAGGCCAACCGACATCGATTAGGTGGAGATAGGAAGCTACTGACATCGGTCAGAGATCGGCTAACGTTGGTCACCTCCAGACTAACAGGGACTAACATCGGTCACCTGTGCAGTTCAGAACTGCGAGTTTCATGGATAGTTTGTTAACGAACCAATTGTTTGCATGTTAAAGGCTAATTTTAGTCTTGGAGTTATGGATCTAATTATTGTTTGCATGAGATCTATATAATAGACTCATGAGCTATATTGTAAAGTGTGCTAGTTGAGTTGAGCAAGGTTAGCTCCTTCAGAGGGAAGAGAGCAAGGTGTGTTCCTCCTAGTTCCATAGCGGTGCCGAGTGTGTATGATCAGGTAGAGATGTAAGTTGTGCAAGTTTTGGTAGAAGATCCATTGGGGTATTGGTTTGGAGAATCATAAGGACTTGGTGAGGCAAGGACAAGGGTTCTTCATGTATGTAAGATCAGATTGGTCTATAGGTATGCAAGATCAGGTAGGAGATCTACATGTGGTAAGTAAGGTCAGTTGATCTGTAGGTGTGTGTGTGTGTGTGCGAGGTCAAAGGAGATCTATGGGGTAGCAAGATCAAAGGTGATAGCAACATGTCAAGGAGCAAGATCAGGTGAGATCTACTTGGAGTACATTGTGTACTTGGAGTACAGTGTGTACTCAGTTGTGGAGTACATGGAGTACTTGTGTATTGGTAGTAGTGATACTGACTAGTGGTACTAGCAGTAGTGATACTGACTGGTTAGAGGTAAACACCAACTCTGTGTTTGAGTTGTGTTTTGGGACTGTAAGAGAGAGAGTGAACTCTTGAAAGTGAATTACTGTACACTTGGTGTGGGAAGCCTGTAAGGTGTGGAAGAGTGTGGCGTCTCTTCATTGTAATTTATTTTTGGAAGAGTATTAATACAATTGGGTATTGTCTCTCATATTCTGTGTTATTTTTGAATTCTAGTTACTTGTTACTTCTAGTTAAATTCCGCATTTAGTTGCTTGTACATGGTAATCAATGGTGCTTCCTAGGTCCTAATAGTGGAATCAGAGCATGTTTGTTATTCTAGATCCCTGACAAGTGGTATTAGAGCATGTTTTTTTGTTCTAGATTCTTGACAGTTGGTATTAGAGCTAAGGTTGTAGGGAGTAGGTTTGTGTTTGATTACAGGTCACTCTCAGGGGTTTCTGATTGAGTGGGAGTATAGCAATGGCAGAAAAAAGTACACTAAGAATTGAGGAATTGAAAAGCATGAATGGTCAATTACGGTGTTATGGAAAGAAAGAGCAGGTAAAGAAAGATTGTTGGTTGGAAAAAATCAGCATGAAGGAACTGAAGAAGCAGATATTGTAGGTGTTGTTTCACAGGATGCTCTAGGATGTTCCTTGGATAAAGTAGAATCTTAGTTTATAGATTCTATTGCCTCTTTCCATGCAGCCCCAATTAGAGGGGTTGGTGAGCCTTGTCAAAGTTTTGGCAAAGGGGAAGTGTGGCTGAAATTGCAGATGACCAACACACAGGTGTTGAAGAAGGTCATGCAGGTCCCAGTCTTGAAGATGTAGTTAATTTCTTTAGGGAAGTTGGGTGATGAGAGATGCACAGTAAATCTCATAATGGATTCTTGGAATGTTGCCAAGGATGCACTTGAATTAGCATGTGGTAAGAAAGTAGGTACTCTTTATCTACCTACTTGTATTACTGATTCTTCTTCTATTGCAAGGACGTGGCTTTGTAGGCTTGGTCACATGAGCAAGGAGATGCATGTTCTTAAGAGGAAGTCAGATGTGTTTGAAAAACTTAAGAACTAGAAAGCCTTGGTGTTCTTGGAGGAGATGATGGATAGAGATCAGTGGATGGGGATAGATACTTCTGAGCAGGGCAGTTTGGACATGGGTTTGATTCAAAGTAAGCTCGCAGGGTAAAAAGTCATCACTCACAAGAAAACATAGGTACCAACATCGATCAGGAGGAACCAACATCGAACAGACAGGCACCAATATCGATCATGTGTAGATAGACAAAGTCAGTGGTGTCGGGTAGGTGGAGACTGACATTGATAGGATAACTGGCATCGGCGACCTGGATAGTCGCATGGAACTGACGTCAGTCAGATGCAGACTGTGTGGTGACCGAGGTCGGTCATTGGAATATATTTTGGGTGGATAGCAAGCTGTCAAGGAGTCTCAAATGCCCATATGGAGGACTAAAAGGGTAAGTAAGCCTCAAATTCATTATTCCTCTTCTTTATACTAGTTGCTCATTGTAGAGTAGGAAGGATCTAGGAAATAGTGGGAGCATGGCATGATGAGGAATTTGATTCTTAGGATGCAGAACCAAACGGTAGATTTGGTAGGGTTGCCAGCCAGATGAAAGCACTGAAAGATGAATGGATACCTTAGTTAAAGAATAGAGAGAATGGACACGTGAGATGAAAGGCTAGGTCATATGGTCTTGAAGAAGCTGCAAGATAGTGGTACAAGTTTGACAGGTGGATGACAAAGCATGGCTTTAGTCAATGTCATTGTAACCATTGTGTTTGTCTTACCAGGTGGATGATGGTCATGACATTATCCTATTACTGTATGTGGAGGATGAGCTTGTTGCAGGTTCAGACATACAGGGTTTTGCTGAGCTAAAGGTAAGGTTAGTTCAGTGGTTTGCCATGAAGGATTTGGGAATAGCAAAATTCTTTGGCATGAGTAATCCTAGAGACAGGGAAGATCACAAGTTGATGTTGTCACAAGATGATTGTGTGAAGGTAGTGCAGGATGCAGAATGGCAAGTGCACTTATGGATGGATAGTTCACAAAATAGGGTCCCTAATCACATGATGAGGTTGAGTACATGTGTACTCCCTGATATTACCCCAGTAGTGGGAGTTGTCAATAGGTTTGTAGTTAATCTGGAAAGGAAGCACTAGAAAGTAGTTTAGTGGGTTCTCAGGTATCTGAGAGGGACCAGCAGCAGGGATTCATGCTATGCAAGGTCAAGACTTTAGATGTGGCAGGTTACTTGGATGACAGGGGTTACACCACAGGATGTGTGGTGGTTTGTCTTCAAGATTGAACTTGAAGAGGGATACAAGCCAGGGAAAAAATTATATGGTGTACAAGTATAGGTACAATGCATCTATTTATCTCCAAGTGGGAGATTGTTAGGTTGTGGAGTTAAAAGCTTCATTGATGCAAACATGGAAGAGGAGGTTGCTGAGTGTCACAGTCACCGGCGTTGGTCTGGCCAACTGATGTCGGTCAGGTGGAGACAGGAAGCTACTGACATCGATTAGAGATCAGCCGACATCGGTCACCTCTAGACTAACAGGGATTGACGTCAGTCACCTGTGTGGTTCAAAACTATGAGTTTCACAGAAAGTTTGTTAACGAACCAAGTGTTTACATGTTAAAGGCTAATTTTAGTCTTGGAGTTGTGGATCTAATTATTGTAATTAGATGTCTAATTATTGTTTGCATGAGATCTATATAATATAATTATGGGCTGTATTGTAAAGTGTGCTAGTTGAGTTGAGCAAGGTTAGCTCCTTCAGATAGAAGAGAGCAAGGTGTGTTCCTCCTAGTTCCACAATGGTGCCGAGTGTGTATGATCAGGTAGAGCTACAGGTTGTGCAAGTTCTGGTAGAAGAACCACTGGGGTACTAGTTTGGAGAATCATAAGGACTTAGTGAGGTAAGGACAAGGGTTCTTTAGGTATGTAAGATCAGGTCGGTCTACAAGTGTGCAAGATCAGGTAGGAGATCTACATGTGGTAAGTAAGGTCAGTTGATCTGTAGGTGTGTGTGTGTGTGCGAGATCAAAGGAGATTTGTGGGGTAGCAAGATCAAAGGTGACAACAACACGTCAAGGAGAAAGATCAGGTGAGATCTACTTGGAGTATGTTGTGTACTTGGAGTACAGTGTGTACTCAATCGTGGAGTACATGGAGTACTTGTGTACTGGCAGTAGTGATACTGACTGGTTGGAGGTGAACACCAACTCTGTGTTTGAGTTGTGTGTTGGGACCATAAGAGAGAGAGTGAACTCTTGAAAGTGAATTACTGTACACTTGGTGTGGGAAGCTTGTAAGGTGTGGAAGAGTGTGGCATCTCTTCATTGTAATTTCTTTTTGGAAGAGTATTAATACAATTGGGTATTGTCTCTCATATTCTGTGTTATTTATAAATTCTAGTTACTTATTACTTCTAGTTAAATTCCACATTTAGTTGCTTGTACATGGTAATCAATGGTGCTTCCTAAGTCCTAACAGTGGAATCAAAGCATGTTTGCTGTTCTAGATCCCTGACAAGTGGTATCAGAGCATGTTTGTTGTTCTAGATTCCTGACAACATTTATCACTCATGTTTGGTTATTCCAAATACCTATGGAGGATGAATATAAAAATCCATAAAAAAGTTAAAATCTAAATCATTTCAACAAAAGGAATTGATATAAAGGAAATAATAAACATTCAAAAGTTAAAATCACACCAAAAGACATGATTCTTATCTTAGCACATATCCTATTTCTAGTCAAAGCTCAAAATCCATAGTTGGAATCATAATAGAGTTGAGGTCCATTGGGGTGTGGTAATCCATTAGAATGGGATAGGAGGTCTCAAAATTTTCTATAGTACTACTTGATTTCTCACACAAGTAGCCAGTCTTCATAATAGATTGACAACTTTATAAGGGGCCTCGAGGAATGAAGAACATGTTTTTAGAAGGTAGGCCCATTTTAATTTTATGGTATATATAACCTTCATGAGATGATCTAAGTACTACACTTATTTGATAAAATCTCTGTGTCTACTATGAATAAATATCTTATGACTTTATCATCTAAATTTTTTGTAGCACTTACCTATTTGCTTAGTATGTCTGAGGTCTACTATGGAATATTACAAAAGCATATGCCATGATTTTTTGACTCCCTTTTTCATTATAACATTCCAAATTTTCCTCCTTGAATAATTTTACTTTTAATTTTATCATACCTCTTTGATTCTCCTTTTGTGAGTTGCAATGTAAGAATCTTAAACAAGACTAGACATTCCTCACAAACATTCCATTATTTTTCATGAACATTCACCCTAATTATCATTAATCTCATTGGATTAAACTTTGTGAGATTTATTGTAATACCTTAGATAGGATCATGTTTTTCTCATAAAGTATCCTCAATCTACATACCATGTTTGGGCACAAAGTAACCATACTTTTTCAAAATGAGTGATTAACACACATGCTACATTTTCTATTTGCCACTTCACTTGCTATTTTATTTTTACATTATAATTCATTTTTATGTTTTACATGACTCTTAACAATATTTAGCATGTTTTACATTTCATTCCATTTAATTTCATGTTTTAAATGCTTTCCAACTTGATTTACTGTGTTCTACATTTCAATTTATTTTTATCATTTACGTTTTACATGCATCCCCACATGATTTAGAGTGTATTACATATCATTTCATGTTTTTTATCCATTCATTTTTTATACATGATGTAGTATGTTTTACATAAAATTTCATTTTACTTTACATTTTTCTTAAATTTTATACTTTTTTTATTTTTGACCATGCTTTTTTTCACATTTGCTAGAAAAGAATCAAAATACATCACACATTCTATAAATAACATATATCAAATATTAACACACATTATAGAAATAAAATACATACATCCATCATATCCATGAGTCATAAACAACAAAATATAGATCTATATATCAATGACTCAAAAGTTTGATACAATACAAGATGTTATAAGCATAATACAATCTTATCTCTATGGTTATGATCCACCCTATCTATTCGATGGTAGATGGGATACACTACTCATAAATTCCTGTGATTATCCCCTCCAAATAGTCTACTATAAAGACTCTATTTGTGCATACAGTTCCTCAATTTATCCCTATAAATTGGCCACCTAGACCTATAGACATGCTAACTCTTTGGATGTAGCCAAATTATCGGCTCACTCCTTAGTTAATGTCTGCCATGCCCACATCTCCCCATCACCCACTCTTAGTGGTAATGCCACCTATAGTCTATCTCCCATATTTGTAGCTCTCATATTGCCTCACCAACTAATCAAGACCAACTCACATGATCAAGAGAAGAAGGTAAAAAAGGATCAATCATCTTTATAGTAGCAGAATATGGTAACACATCATCCACTATATCATGATGATATTATTGTACCATCACCACACATCTATCCTCCTCTTTACTAGCATCTAAAAAATACAAACTAAATGTACATTATATATATATATATATATATATATATATATATATATATATATATATATATATATATATATATATCTACCTAATCATAAAATAATAAACATTAAACACATAACAAAACATAATTTAGTCACAATAATTTCTATATTTGCTCACCCAGTGAGCATCTCCTATGAAACATGACTTTATGTGGTGGTAAAACTAGGTTGGAGAACATGTGCATGATACAAAACACTACAAATTCATTGAAAAATAGACCATATCACTTCAAGTTATGCTAAGGGATCTTCCTTAGCTCATTTATATCCTTCAATTGGTGTGTCCACATGTGACTAATCCTCTACCTACACCTACACTAACCTCTGTCCATGTCATCATGGTGATGGCTATGGTGGTAGAGGCACACTATATTCAAGTGCAACCATAACTACCTCTACCTCTCCCTCTATTATTGTCACCTCTCCTTACTACTACTAATTTTGTCATCTCTAAGGTCTTGACTAATGTGGTTATATCACAAGCACATCCATAGGTGATCTTACACACACTACTTTAATGATCCCTCACATGTCATGCCCAACATTTGGGCACTACTATAGGCATTGAAAGGTGTAACAACCCAAACTAACCTAGTAAATGAGAAATAGGATGTGGCTTTACCCACCATGTATAATGACCTATAATATATGCATGACCCTATCTCTAAAAATCACTTGGCCAAAAAGGCTAAGTATCTATAGTACCCACATAAAGTTACCAAATAATCTCTCTTTATGTAATTGTTTACAAATCTAGGACATGTGGTACAACCTATAACACATGATCCTATCTCTACCTCAATACATGAGGTAAAGTGCCATATAACACATGTGGTAATCCCATAGGTTGATACATCAAAAACCTCACATATATCTAACTACTCAACAAAATAATAAGGCCCATAATCATGTAAACTTGTGATAAGATACTATAAAAATTATGTATTAACTACACCTAGATCACTGATCCTAAATCATACATCATGACTTACTCTAATATTGATCAACAAAAGGTAACCACATATAATGATACCTTCTCATATTACTTGTGATAGATCACATGAGCTATCATAAGACCAATAATGGCCTTCCAAATATCTAGAATGGCTGACACATAGACATCAAACAAATAAACTCATAAATGACCAAAATATCTCTTTGAGTTAATTGCCCAAAAGGTTAAGGCTTATCTCTCATCATATATCTTAGGAGTATCACAAATGATAGGTTTACCTATAATAGGAAGTCCTAATTTAGCATAAACATCCTCTAGGGTCATATCCACCTTAGTATCCCCATACACCACCCACCTAAAAGTGTTGGTTAACCATTCCCATGTCCCTAAGAACATGGAGACTAAGTCAACACTCTATGAAATATGACACCTATACATAATCCCACCAAAACCCAGTATAGTCATCCATGCTTAGTCTACTACTACCAATCCACCTAACAAATCTAGTAACCAAAATACATCCACCAATCACCAAAGCCTCCATCATCTCTAAAAAATATCAAACAATAGAACACACATCAGCTATATATCAAAAAAATATGAAATTACATTATAAAAATAAATAATAAATGTATTTACATGTAACATAACTACTTTATCAAACTATATTGTCTCTTTTTCATCATTTTATACTATGTTAGTCACATAACTAACTATGTTAGCCATGAATATGTTTTATACTATGTCAGCTACTATCAAATTAAAACTACATTATCCATTTCATATGAAGTCAGCCAACTAATGTAACTACATCTACCACTTCATAAAAATTCAACAAGTTAATGTAATTGAATTAGACACTTCATACGAAGTCAACCAACTAATATAATTACATCATCCAGTTGATACTAGTTGGCTAACTAACCCTACCACATCAACCTTCATAAAAGGTCAACCATTAAACTAACCTAGTCAATAATTTATTTTAAGTATTTAAAAACCTAATGAAATTTATAAATAATATATAATAGATGAAGTTGACCCTTTATACAATATTACACTAGATTGGCCAACATATACGTAGTCAGCCATTAAACAACTAACTAGATCAGATTGATTATACACAATCATCTAATAAAAACAACCTACTAATTTAAAATACATTATTTTGGATGATCCTATTTCTTTTCTTCAGTGATTTATAACTAAATTGTCATAAATTCCCTAGACATAAATTTCCCTTCTTTGACCACTACCCATTTTTTGTCCTAATTTCTAATATACCCCAAAAATGTTCTAGGGCAAATTCTGCTACACAGATTTGCCTTGACACCTAATTTTCCAAATCTACCTCATTTACAAATAAAAATGATAAAAAATTATATTTAATATGCCCCACACCTAATGGTAAATGTAATGCATCCTCCTCATTGTGATCCTTGCATCAATACCATCATCTCTCTCATCACTCCTCTAGGTCACACAAAGCTCTAGTTTCTCAAAATAGTAAATATGAAAATGAATAGTTAGAATTATATTATATATTCCAAATTTACAAATTATTTATCTAATAATTATTTATCAAACAATTATATCTTTTTCTCATAACTATGTTTTTACAAGATCTTTTTACAAGCTATAAGAAGTTCTGGAATCTTAACAATGTAGAGTTTCTTTCTATATTTACCCCATATTTTACAATTTTTTTATTTATATCTTATTTTAAAGGTTCACCTAGTGTTCCATACATTGGATGCCTCTTCCACCTATTTATCATGAAGCCCTTATTTCTATAAATAAGGTAAGTGAAGGTATGCATTTTTAAATTATTTACTTTCATCTACTTTCCACTTTATATTACAATTTATTAACTCAATTTTGTGTGTTTCTATGATTATTTCTCAAATCACCATCCCATGTTACAACTATGTGACACATTATGATATTTGAATGGGGCATGTACACATCCAATTCTTATCACTATTGTGCTCAAATTTCAAATCTAAATGACATTCTATAATAATACACAATCTAAACCAAAGTCATTACAATACTCTAAATCATCCACACACATCATGTGTAGGTGTCGATTCTCATTCATTGATCCTTGATTGAGGCAATGCATTTTATAGAATAATTGTCTTATATTAATTCACTTTGAGTCAAATTGAGACCATGAAAAATGATGTTTTGGACCACTAAAATCTTTTAATTCTATCGTACACGTCATGTGCATATGTCAATTCACGTATATAATATCTTAACTGGGGTATTACCCTGTATGAAACTAACATCTTCTAATTATATTCCAGTCAAATTATGACTTAGTAAAATGAAATTTTTGACCAAGTTGATTAAACGTGTAATGAATTTCCAAATAATTATAGAAAACTACTTAAATTCATTTAAGCAAATCAAAACCAAATTAGTAGCTTAAGTGGAAAATCTATGAAAGTTATTGCATATATATTTAATGGAAATTCATTATTCAAATATGCATCACCTATGACATCATCACAAAGGTGTCATCCACAAGGCATTAATGGAGTAAAACATCTAGATTAAGGCTACCCATACCTTATTAATGTTCCATTCTTCTAAATATTGATGACAATATTTATTTCTCATCCCTCTAAAATTGAATCAATATATGGCCACACATCTTGTTCTCAAGATAGATGGGGATGGTTAATTATAAATATTTTAGAAAAACTGTAAATAAGTAGGCCAAGACCATAAATTTTAAGCTATTTTTGTGTAAACTTATTATACATAAATACCTTCAAACAAGCTTCAATTGAGTTACATTATTATGCAAGAATATTTCTAGAGAATCTTCACTCATATCCCAAATTGACAAATCTAGGATCCAAAGCCATTGGTGAACTAAGAGATGATGGAGGCACATGCTACACTACATTGATGAAGACTTGAAGCACTAAATCTGGCCACAAGCATGCTTATTGACCATTTTTAAAGGAGAATAATTACTTGGAAGGTATTTCTTGTCTTACTTTCGTAATTAATTCTTTGAGTTTATTAAAACCACCCCTTAAGGGAGTAGGATTAACACGCTAGTTCTATATGCTTATTTTTAAAGGAGAGTCACTACATGGACTAACTTGCTTCATAATCCTATTCTACATTTTGGCACACCCAGTGGGACTATGCATCTCATGTATTAGTTTATCCTTCTAATCATGCACTCAAATCCTTTTTTAAGGTTATTTTGTTCTTTTCTTCTAATTCTCATGTTTTATGACTTCTGGACCAAATAATGAAATTGCCCTATAAATTATGAATTCAACCTAAAATTTAGTGAGATCACTCTATGTAATGGTGGTATCACCCTAAGCAATAGTGAGATTTATTGCACAAATGGTGGGATTGACTATTGTGATTTTTATACTTTCTATGTGTTTTCGTAGAATGATGAGATTGGCCTGAATATTAGAGATATTGACCTATGGAATGGTGAGGTCATCTAAAGATCAACAAGATCATCTTAGACTTAATTTTTAGGTAATTAATTTGTTTTAATTTTTAACATTTTGGTGAATTTTCCCTATTGATCAGTGAGATCACCCTAATAATCAATGATATCATCCTACTAATAGATGAGATTACCACACAGTCTTTTTGCTTCTTTGTGTATCATTGGGATCAACCTATGAAATGATAGAATTATCATATTAAATGGTTAAATCACTCTAAACAATGATGATATTACCCTATGTTAAAATTATAGAGAGGTAAAACAAGTTCAAACTTATTTTGACATCCTACACCCCTTTCTAGACTTCTAACACTCTATTTTTTAGGCTTAAGACACTTCACTAGTTTCTTTTTTTACAACAACAAAGGCAAATGTTAATCACATTTCGATTTGGGATTAAAATGAACAACCATCATAGCTTAGGACTCTTAAGAGTCTTTACTTTTTATCTTTTATTTTTTGGTTAAACTAGTTTCAAAGTTCTTTGAATTGATTGTTATTTATTCATACTAAGCTCAGTGTGTATGTCCTCCTCCCATCCCCTTTAGGGAACTCAGGTGATTAAAAATGCTTCACTTTTTGATTTTATCACTTGGTCCAAGCATAAAAAGAATATCACAAATACACTTTTGGAGATATGAATGACTTGATCAATCCCAAACCAACCTTAAAGTCCTTTTATAATTTTATTTCTTACATCTTGGCTTATGGTCAGGAGTTCATTACCTCCCCATGATTTATTTATGGAATCATTGACCTGATATTTCATCTCCTAAAATTGTTTCAACCCTAATCCATGACAGGGTATATAAATCAAGGCACATGATACTATGATTTCTAAGGGGATGAACGGTTAACCTCTTCGATCATAATAAAATCATGAGTTAGGTATGTCTAACTACGGGACTCCAATAATAAGTACACAGATGGAGTCTCTATGTAAAGGAATATACCCTTGTATAGTAAGTTAATTAGTATGAAATCAATTGATGTGATTGTATCTCTAGTGTTAACCACACTTGGAACCATATAGAATGTGTGAAACTTATAGTTTTTTAGATAAACCCCATTTACCATGGAGTACTATTGATGCAAGGCAAGTAGCTCAAATTTACATGTTACCATATAATATCTTGAGAGAAGAGGGGGCCTAAAAACCCTACTTTTCATATGCATCTAAATTTATTATATTAACAACTTATTTATTCTCAAGAATGAGTATATCTATGGAATCTAAGAGTGTAATGCAACCTTATTAGTTTCTAGGATAGCATGTACACTTTGGTGTTTTTCTTGTTTTTTTTATTTACATTATTTTTGAGTAAAAAAACTACTTGTGTGTGTATATCAAAACATGTCCAAACCCAAAGACTTGTTATAAACCATATTTTAAACAAAAAGGCATTATGCTAGTTAAATTCAAAACATTTTAGCCTTGTTCAAAATAAATCAAATGATTTATGTTTGTATTGCCAAAAAGCATCATTACATTATTCATGTGAGTCTAGACTATTTACCACTTGAAAAATCTAAATATATTTTTAACCCAAATTCAAAATTTTACCTTTCTAAGTTCTAATCCAAAATGCGATTGGTATATGCTAGAGTCTTGCCTATAACTTGGGCTTGGGTGGCTCACCTTTTGTACTTCGTTTGGGTAACTTGGGTAAATTTTTTATTTAGGTTGAGGGCCATTGTCTAAACATTTGCCTATTTTTTTCTTATTTTGAACTTAGATTATCTTTCATTTATTCATGCTCTAAGTTCTTGGACCATTAAAATTTATTTTCCATGGTACACCATTGTACTACCCATTTATTTTGGGTCTTATACTTAGGATTTTTTGGTTTAATTATCATTCTAAGCTTCTTGATCCAAAAAATATTCTTTTAATTTTTTTGATTACGACCTACCATAGTCATGCTCAAATTTTTATGGTATTGACATACTTCAAACTTAGCTTTCTTGTGCTAGCTCATACCCTAAGCTTCTAAGTTATTTTACTCTCCTCTAATTTGTTAATTTTAACCCATCAAGGTCAAGTATTCTCACAACTTATTTCTTCTAATTATGTAATGTCACACCATTCCTTTATAATTATAGTATTGATTTACCTTGTATTTGTTTGATTAAAGAGTCCCAAAACACCTTAAAAATTTAAAAAACCATAATTCAAAACACCTAGAAAATGTAGAAACCCATGTTTAAATATGCAAAAGGTATACTCATAGTGGGGTATCTTATGGCCCTAATTATAAAGAAAATCATTATTATGACAAAGAATAACACTCCATCATTTTTGATGATTTCCAAACAAAAGTCAAGTTTAAACATGATTATTATGAGCAATAACCTATAGAGGACAAACATGAATCTTTCCTTAAATTAACAGAATAAAGAGTAATATTTCCACCTAATTTTATAAATTAAAAATTACACATGATTGTTCAAGTAGAGGAGAAATAGATATAAAAACCTATTACTTGTGTTACAAAATCCAATGTTGCTTCTACTAGCAAGGGGAAAGAACCATTTATAGATTCCTCCCTGACTGATTAGGACATTTATAACAAGATCCAACAAATCAGTTAATGGTATGCTGAGCAACTCATCACATACCTAACAACTTATTTAGCTATGAATTCAATTGAAAATACCACTTTTAGAGACTAAAAACAAATGATAGACCAAATTCAACAAGCCTTAGTTGATCCTGCATCTATGGTATACCTTGGGGTTTCTCCTAAATAAAACAAACCTATAGATGTTTTGAAATAACTTCCACTTGATACGGAGCATAATTTATTTAAACATCAATTGAATCTCTCCCATTTGCAATAACATGTTTTTCAAGACCCATTATAATAATAGATTAGAGACATTTAACAAAACATTTTAGCAAGTTCATCTCAAATGTAACAAGTTCCCCTTACAAACTAGTAATGAAAATGCCCTTTGGTGAATCAACAATAAGTACCCAAAATAATTAGATTTCCTATAACTCATAATAATAGATTCCTAGGAATCAGAATCACATAACTAAGAATCAAAAACAAAATCCATTAAACCAACAATGTCAAACATACTTAAATTAAAGGGTAAACCAAAACCAAAATTCTAGCCAAAGGGTTCATATCCCTAATAGGACCATGCAGGAGGTATATTCTTATCCAAAAAAACTATATTCCACTAAAAAATTCACCAAACATGAAAGGGTGGAATTCAATGAAAGAAATAATCTCAAGGCTTGATGCAGCAACCAAATTAAAAAATATAATTTTGATGAGATATGTCCTTATCCATTTGACTTAAGCATTCTTCAGGTTCCCTTTCCACCTCATTTTTAGGCACCCAAATTTGATAAATAAAAAGGGAAGGGTGACCTTCAAGAACACATTTAAACCTTTTTCATGTTGTGGTAAGAGGTAGCCTACAACTATGTTTATTTGTTCCACTTCTTTCCATATAGTTTGGCTAGATAAGAATTAGTTGGCTCCTAAAATTACCTAAGGGATCAATTATATATTGGAATGATCTATCAAAAAAATTTGTCAACCATTTATCTTATAACATTGAACTTGAGTTAACAATGGTTGACTTATTAAAATCAATACAAAGATATGGAGAAAGTTTTGAAACATACCTACAATGGTGGAGAGCATTAGATGGTCACTTTCAACACAATCTACCAGACAAGTAATTGGCCAATATTTTTGCACATAATCTACACCCCGAAGTAACTCATAATCTAAGACTCATTTATTCTAACACATTTGAGGAAATTATTGAAAAATGTGTGCAGATTGAGAAGGCACTTATAACCAGGGGCCTTGTAAAAATATATTCTCATGGTCAAACATCTAATCAAACTCAACCACCTATTCAAGCTTCTACTACAAAAAAACCTAAGGTTTTTAACAAGAATAAGAACATGGTGGGAAATGGTGTAACAAAATCAAGGCACATGCAAATGATGAAGGATTTATTGGCCCAAATGTAAAACCCAATCCACCAACCACTTTGCAAATAACACCTCCATGTAGAGTGTCAACAAATATAGGACATTTAACAAATTGGGATAACTTATTGAGGCAGTATTCCAAAAGCTAGTGGTAGCCAATTTGATTGTATGGCCTATACCAAAATTGTTTCCTAAAGATTAACCTAAAACCAACTAGTATCAAGAAGATGAGTTTTGTAATTTTCATCATGTTATTGGCCATGTCATTTATCAATTCATACAATTGAGACATCTTATTGAGGACCTAATTGAAAGTGGAAAAATTGAAGTAAAATAAACAACATAGAATACCAATCAAGATATGGGTATATACAAAGACCCATTTATTAAACATAATTAATAACAACAAAGGAATAATCATAATCAAGGTTAGGGACAACATCAACAAAGACAAGGTCAGAAGTCTAATCATCATAATCATAACTAGGATCATAATACCCAAGCTAATAACCTAGATTACAACACCCTATCATATGATTATAATAACAATATAGGGCATATTTCTACAAATCACTTTGACATCGTTACAATCAAAACCCATGAACCATCCAATCCTTCTCAAAGTGTTAGTCCTGCTATTTTAGGGTTAGACCCTCTTCTTCAAGTAATGTCACACTAAGTTTAAATAATTCCATTGCTCCTCAGTTTCTATGGGTTACTATTTTTGGACTTTCACCCCATTCTTCTAATTATAATGACTCCTTGCTAACTTAAAATTATGTAATTACAAATAGATGCTCATGAGCCACCCTTCAATGCTCTTCACCTACTTTCACTATTGATCCAAATTTGAAATATATGCCTTCCACATCTTCTAATTATAATTACTCCACACTGACACAAAATTATGTAGTTACAACTAGATGATTGCTAGTCACCCCTCAAGGCCTTTTACCTTCTTTCAACACTAAACCAAATATGAACAATATGCCTTATAATTCTAAACTAAATAATGTACCATCTAAGGTCAAACCCTCTAGTCCTTCTATTGATAAGACATAATATTTGGGACCAACTAAGTAAAACTTTTGCACAAATTTCTATCTTAGATCTCTTGCATAAATCAAAAGTTCACTGGACCATAATCAATGAATTCCTCTAATAGTCCACTATTCTTGAAGACATTAACCCTAACCAATTTTAAATGTTTGTAGGGCATATCTCTGATCCAAAAACTTACATTTCATCAACAAGATATGTTTTCCCTTGGTCCTAACCATAATAACCCCCTGCATATTGAGGTTGTTATCACTCACCATAAGATGAATTGAGTTATTATAAAAAATGGTTTATGGCTAAACATAGTGTCACTAAAATTGATACAATGGTTGAGATATAACACCAAGAACATATAGCCTAAAATAATCATGATCAAAGCATATGATAATGTTGAAAGAGAGTCTTCAGGGATTATTTTCTTTTTGATCATTATTGGGCCTATAACCCATGATACCCTATGCCATGTTATGGACATTGGGTTACCTTATAATGTACTTCTTGGTCATATTTGGATCCATGAATTACATATTATTACTTCCACCTTGCATCAGTGTCTCAAGTTCCCTTAGTCAATAATTGAGGTCACCATTTATACTAATATGTAGCCCTATCAATATTGTAAACACCTAGAGCTTGAATACCATAATTATAACTATTTACCAAGCTCTAAATTTGTATCCAAAAACAAAAAAACAATAGTTTATAAGTAATCCAAATATAATTATATCAACCCTAGTGATCTTGCTTCCACTTTGGCCATTCCATTTCCCACGGCCTTTGTGAACTAACTCACTATTGAGGACATCAACATTTCTACATACCATATGAAAGATGTCTTTCATATTGGAAAATTAGATAAATATCCTAAGTCCTATGGTATACCAAATCCTTTTAAAATCCCTTATAGGCCCAACATAATTTGATAAAAGAAGACCACATATAAACCACTAGTGGTATTTGTACCAACAACTTCACCAAATCAAGATCAGGAAGCCTTTACTGAAGGAAATTGGTTGTATGCTGACGGCCTTGACAATTATTTATAGAGTCCCAAGTATCATGTCCCTAATTGAATTATGTATAGTTTGGATTATGTAGGAAAAGGCCTATGGCCATGATAGAAAAGTATTTTGGAACTGTTATCAGCTAGTAAACTTACTATGAATCAAGGTCTCAAATTTATACTACATGGGGGTGAACTCATGTATTTTGAAAATGATTCCTCTTTATTAACTAATGAATAAACTCTTGGTAGTGACACAATGTCCCATTATAGTGATTACAATGAGCTAGCCAATGCTGACTTATTTGACTTCAATTCTATTATGACTATCACATCCCATTGTTTGCTTACCCTTTGCCATCCTGAACTCATAGATTGGGACCAAAAAAATTATGTTATCTCCCTTGATGAGTTTTATAATAAGGAGTCTCTTTCCTAGTACATAGCCCTTAGAGATAGATTTCCATTTGGTAATCATAAGCAAGGATTCAAATTCACATTAGACCCTATTGCCTACTTTGGAGAGTAGATAAATTTTATTGGTCATACAAAAGATAAAACATCAAGATATTAAGGTGAAAACATCTTTGAGGTGCTCATTGGTTAGGGAAAAATTCAAGATAAAGACAAGACCTTGAGTGAAAACTTACTTCAGGCATAATTAGATGGGGAAGTTTACTCATTTCCCTAGGAAGCATAGTGTCCACCAAGTCCAAGTTCTATATCTAGTGCCAATATCACATCTAAATAACATAAAGTCTTTTAGATCATCTTGCTCTAGAATTTTTTATAGAAATTTGTCAATTAGACACTACTAGAGAAGGCAAACTTAGATTCTTATTATTATGATGAGCTTTAGGACTCACAAATAGTAGCTAAAGAGGATCAAGATCAAACACTACCCACTATTTTAGAGGACGGTTCCACACTCCTTATAGAAAATACATTTGAAGTGAACCTAGAAACCTATGAAGATCACAAGATTGTTTATCTAGGAACATCAATCACTGATGAATATCATGATTATATTATCACTATTCTATGTGATTTTATTGATATATTTGTATGGGCTTACTCAAACATGTTAGGCCTAGACCTTGACTTGGTCATGCATCACCTTATTATATATCTAGATACTAATCTAGTTAATCAAAAATTAAGAAACATGTACCCACATATTGGTATTTTAGAAAAGAAGGAGCAATAAAATTATTTGGAGATAGATTAATAAGACCACTGGACTATTTCAAATGGATATCAAATATAGTCCTAGTGAGCAAAAATTCGTAAGGCATGCACATTTATACTAATTTTTTAGATATCGACAAAGCATGTTTAAAGATGATTTCCATCTACCCAAAATTGACATGTTTGTTGGTTCAAATTTTGGGTATTATATGTTGTCCCTCATAGATGGCTTCTCTTGATATAATTAGATTAAGATATCCCTAGAGGACCAACACAATATTGCATTCACCACACCATGGGGAACATTTTGTTACCAAGTCATGTATTTTGTCTTGAACATTGTTAGCTCCATATATCAATGTGATATGAATGCCATATTCCATGACATGATGAATGATATATTTGAGGACTATGTTGATGATATTCTAGGAAAATTCAGAACACGTGCTAGACATCCTAACATTCTATGGAGAATCTTTGAGAGACTTAAAAATGCAAGGTTCATCTCAATCCTATGAAGTGAATCTTTGGCATAACTTTAGATAAATTTATAGGATTCATTATATCACAAAGAGGGTTTAAAGTGGATCCTGCTAAGGTCAAGGCCTTTATGAAAATGCCTCCACCTTCCAATCTGAAATAGCTTTGTAGCCTGTAGGGCAAAATTTAGTCTATTCACATGTTTATATCATAAATGGCAGACAAGTGTCATAATTTCACACACCTATTAAAGAACGGGGTTTATTTCTAGTGGAATATGGAATTTTAACAAGCATTTTCAAAACTCAAGACATATTTGGCTAACCTGCTAGTCTTGAGACCACCAACACTTGGACAACTATTACTTATTTACATTGGCCCAACATGATGAGAAAGGAAAGGAACATGAATTATATTATTTGAGCCTAAAACTTGTAGTATACAAGTATAGTTATACACCTATTAAGAAGGCTTGTTTGGTAATGGTGTTTGCTTCCTAAAATTTATGACACTACATGTTGAACAACAAAACTATTGTTATTACTAAAGTGAACCCTCTCAAATATTTATTGTCCAAAGTAACTCTTATAAGAGGCATGGATAAATGGGTCATGATATTGAGTGAATTTGATGTTAAGTATCATAATCAAAAATCTATCAAGGGGTGACTCATTATTGATCAAATTGTTGAGGATCCTATTATAGATAATCAACCACTCATGTTTGATTTCCTAGATGATTTTACCATGATGATAAAAGAAGTGGATTATGAACATAAATAATGGAAATTATATAATGATGGATCCTTCATTTCACATGGTTATGGAACCAATATTTTATTGGTTACACCACAAGGGGACCTTATACCCAAGGCATTTCATATCAACTTTAACTACACCATTAATATGGCCAAGTATGAATATCTTATTATAGGACTTCATCTTATAATACAATGGGATATAAAATAATTAATAGTTTATGGAGAGTCTCAATTAATTATTAATCAGACCACAAACCAATATCAGAAATGATATGAAAACATTATACCATACAAGCACATTGTGGACAATCTCAAGTCCCATTTTAAATCTCTATAGTTTGAATAGGTGTTGTAGGCTAATAACCAATCAGCTGATGTAATGGAAACAATTGGGTCCATAGTACAAGTTAACATTGTTTTCAAAGAGTAGTAGTTTCTCATCAAGAACATTATATATCCTATTCATATATTTCCATATTTTGAGAGGGTACGTACAATTTTTGGTCCCAACCTCCCACCTAAACCCCCTTGGTACTAGGACATTTATAATTATTTCCATGACCAAGTTTTTCCGCCTGACCTTTCACACACTCATTAAAAAATATTAATTTATCACCTAGCCCATTATACCCTCCTAAGAAATATACTTTATCATAAGGGCTATGATGGAATGCTTATTCATTTTTTATCTTCAGGAGAATAAATGTTAGTGCTTAAAAAGGTCCATGAAGGAATGTGTGGGGTCCACATCAATAGTGTAATCTTAGACAAGAAACTTATTAGAACATGGTACTATTAGCCCATGATGGAAAAAATGCTTACAATTATATTAGGAGGTGTGTTGCCTACCAACAACATAGTCAATAACTACATCATGGTCATTTTCTACATGGGGTCTCAATCTCATTGGTAAAATAAAACCAACATCTTTTGATTGCCATAAACACATTCTTACTGCTACAAAGTATTTTACTAAGTGAATAAGGGCCATTCCTCTCACTTACATTATTGGGAAGTAGATCTCCAAGTTTATCCATTATCATAGCATCTGGCGATATGGTATCTCAGCTCATATTATATTCAATAATGGTGACTCATTTGTGAATAAAGATGTAAAATACCTTTGTATCATGTTCAAAATTAAACACATGCAATCCAAAAAATATAATCCACAAGGTAACGATAAAGATGATGCATCTAACAAAACCATTGTCATAATCCTTAAGAATATTATCATTGATGTTGGTCATAATTGGTACTTGTAAAATTTTCTTTCCCTCTAGGATTATTTCACTAGTCATCGTACCCCTACAGGAGCCACTCCATATTCCTTGGTGTTTGGCATAGAGGCTATTATCATGGTCAAGTTTGAGCTACCTTCATTGTAGGTATATTTGGAGAAAACTATGTATGATGAATATTATAGAGTTTCTATATTTTAAGAGTTGGAACTTATTGATGGCAAGAGCTTAGCTGCCTTGGATAACTTGAGAGCATATCAGAACATATTACATTGAAGCTATAACAAATGCATTCTCCCTCAGAATTTTAAAGTTGATGAATTGGTATGGAAAGAGAACCAAAATAACACTAATGTTGAATGTAAAAATAAGGGTAAGTTTCAACCCAATTGGTTTGGCCCATACATGGTTACAACAAACTATGGATTGGGGCATAAAAATTGGCTACACTAGTAGATGAAAAGCTCCCAAAACCCATGAATATTATACATCTCAAGTAGTTCTATGCTTGATAATTTTTTTTGAATCATTATATAAAATAGACCTTACTTGGTGGAAAATTGTTCCGAAGTCACTTATTATTCCATTATATTTATACCCTAGAACTTTGTCCCTTATACCATTACACCCTGTATCATTTCATTTTAAACCGTTGTAACTCTAGACCATTATAAATCTAGAATGTTTCTATTCCACTTGACCAATTATAATTTCACCTAGATATTTATAAATTAGACCATTGTACCCAATACATATTATGATCTTGATTATGATTCATAGGCATTCTAGACACATTTAGAGAACATTGTACAAGGCAATTCATCTTGATCAGTATTCATAGTTTCTTTTATAGATAAGTGTACTAGGGTATGTCAGCACATGGTTTTTGACTACTATATGGTTCTTGGGGAATTATTTAATACTTCATATTATTCTATTATTATTTTTATATTACTTGGTATTTCTTAATGCCTTCATATGGGTCATGCACTATTATAGCCAATTTAGTTGTCATGACCGTTGCAACCGATTTAGCTATTATTTGAACTCTTACATATGGAAGTATATCTTACTGGCTAAGTATTTACCTATACCTTTTTTCATATTTAATTTCATTATTTATCCCAAAAACACAAAAATATTATAAATTGATATGAGAAAAGACCAAAAAAATTTCATTATAACTTTTTTTATTTTGATCTTGAGTGCTCTCCTCATTTTATGAGTCACCACTGTGTGCACTGTTTATTTGAAAAAGATCCATTAATGCACCATTGGTCTGATCCATACTTTTTCCATTTTGTGATTTGGACCATTTAGTATCTTATAATTCTCAATCAAGTTGAGATATCTAGAAAATTCCAAAAACATTTGTAACAAAAAACCCAAAAGATCACAAAATCATGAAAATTAGCTTAGAATTTCCATGAGAGATATAAAGTTGTCAAATTTTATTGGGTTGGGCCATCTTGTTTGTTTAGTTATTTATATACCACCTTGGTCTTCATTTTCCTCCCATTTTTAGGATAACTACATTAGCTTGAGGTTTGCATGTACTATATAAGAACTTGGATACATGGGGTATCTCAGTTTAGCTTAGCTGTACTTTCCATTATTTTTTGACCACTTCTTGGACTTAAGGATTATGGGACTCCTATATATTTCACAAGTAAACACTTTTATTTTATTTTTTCCATCCTTATTTGCCTCATCTTACGCTCTCACCATTTTGTGAGTCACCATTGTGTACATTATTCATTTGAACAAGATCCATTATTGCACCCTTGGATTTTCTTACACTCTCCCTATTTTATGAGCTCTTTCTCTTTCTCAACCTTAGATGCATTAGAAACTCTAAATTCCCAATTCATTTCATTTGTGAATACTTTTCTCTTGTATTTTAGTGTGGTTATAATTTAAACCATACTCTCATGCTTGCAAAAAAAATTTGTGTTGACACTTTCATGCTTGTGAATGGCATCCCTCTTTTCTCATACACTCACCATTTTATGAGACCATTCCCATATTCCTCTACATGTGAATCATGTTTTCTTATCATCACTTTTCTTCTATCCCATATCTTTGGATAACTACATTGGGCCTAAAGTTCATATTGGATCTTGCATCCATAGAACTATGTAAGCAACATCCACTTTCCTAGTGCATTTGGAGTTATCTTGGATACCCCTTCCTTTTATTTTATTCCCCTACCATTCTATTTGTTTGTTTCATTGTCTCCTATAGCCTAGGGGAAATTTTTGTTTCTTTTTTTTGTGTGTCATTATTTACTTATAGCCCGGGGGTAATTTTTACCCATTGTTTATATGTTGTACCAATTTCATTGTCACTTAGCTTAGATGTCACCCAATCACAGAGCACAACACCCCTATTACACATGCAAACAATTTGTTTTATATCTCCACTAACATTGTGATTAACCATTGCTTGTGTTTGTTTATTTTTGTGTGCTTAGAATAGTTTACTCACTGAATTTTTTTTTTGGATTTAGTTGTTTTTTATTGTGTTGTTTCACTTTTTGTTTATGGGTGTTTTATTGTTTGTTTATTTATTTTTATTGGTGGTTTGTTGTGATTTTATTTTTAATTGTTGTTTTGTTATGTCTTTATTTATTTTCTTGGTGTTTTATTGTGCATTTATTCTTGTCTTTTGTATTACTAATTTGTGTATAATTTATTTATTATTATGATGTTTTATTTGTTTTTACTATCGTGTTTGAATACATTTCATAAAATTTTTGAGTTTGGACTTATCTGGGGCTTGACTTTTCTACATTTGTTTTTGGATTGTTTTATTACTTTTTGTTTTTAAGTACACCTTGTTAATGCATGGGTCTTGATTATTCATATCTTGATTCCAAGTTGTTTAACAATTTTTCCTTACTTTGTTTTATTGTTTTATTATTATTCCTACTTAGAAATGGATAATTCATATATTGATTTTTAGTTGGTTACATTTTTGTATTTTACCTTCTTTTTATCCTTTTTTTGTTTAAACGTAAATAATTGTAATTTTGGTTTTGATAGTGTTTATCATTATCCTTAGTTATAAATATTCATATTTGAACCAGTCAATTTGGAAAATAAATACAATGTTATTATAAGTTACTCATACTTATGATGCATAATTTCATTTTTGCTAAATTAAACACCAAGTGATCTAAATTCCAATAGTCAATGTGGCACCAAAGAACAAATTTAAACACGCTATCCTACATATCTACTACCTCAAATAGGATATCCTAAGACAAACATTAGAAATAAATAAGACTATATGTAGGATGTGCATCTCTTGGCATACACAATGAGTCATGATGACTATTTCAATGATTAGTTTGGGATGTACATCTCCTATATTATCCCCTAGCATCTAGTCATACATGAAACTAAGCCATAAATACATCAACATACATATGCTAACTAAGGAAGTGCATCTCCTAACACTAAATAAACTATCATATCATAATATTATTAAAAAAAATGAAAACATCATCTGACATAAAATAATATTAAGAGTCCATGTACAAGTAACAATGAGCCAAAAAATGAATGTCATATATGTCTCAAAATAATGTTTTATACATTGAGATAATATCTATACATCTCATAATATAAAATAGAGATACAAAGTTAGATCTAACCATCACTGTCCCTCAAGGGACCCTGTTGGAAGCTTTGACCCATGCTTGATGGTGGTGGATGTGGTGGTGGTGGCCCCATGAATATTTGCTATGATGATGGCTATGACATTGACCAATCTAACTCTGTAGCATGTCTCAATGTAGAGGTCTAACTAGTCCATTGTGATCTCATATAATCTTTATAGGATAAATCTCTCCTCTCTATGGGGACTATAACCTATGCCAGTAGTATATCTCATCCTTTGCATATAAGACATCATCCTTTATGTGTAAGGAATCATACTTGGACATAACCATGTTGGCAAAGGAACTTGATGAACCTACACCACTGTTTATCCTAGCTCATTGAACCTCACCCTCATCTTTAATGAGACTTTCCTCTTATAATACCAGTCACTCCCTATCCACCCAAGATCTATCTTTCTAACTACTCTCAAAATCTATGCATCATGATTAGATAAATAATCTTATAACCCTACTAATTGGGTCACCTATCCCTTTAGAGTAACAATCTCTACATCCTTGGTTATAATAAGACCTTACAGCTTAGTGGTCTCCCCCTATGTAGTCACTAACATTGCATGTAACCCAACCATGTCACATTGTAGGCCTACTATATCTCATAAACATGCCTTAACCTCTCACTATAGCTTGTTAATCATAGCTTGGTCCTCTACATACCTACCTATACTAAAGGGCCCTGCCTCTATTAAACCTAAACCTATTCCAATCTTAGAGGTTTATGCTTCCCATATAACTACCCTATGACATTTATTTCCATTCGGTGTACTCCCTATCTCTATATCCTACCCATTTAAGTTATCCATCTCTATATCAACTATAGGATCCTACTATACCTACACATGAACTAATTTTAATGGAAGGACATGTGGAATAGCTATCTGAATTGATACCTAAACTTTCCCTTGTATCAGGGCCTTTCCCCTATCCCTCCTCTATCACACCCATTATTGATGTAGGATTAGATATTATATTTTCAATATAGTCACTCAAATCGATCTCACACCATCCCACCATGATGTTTAGGAATCTATAATTCTAGCATCTATAACACCACTTGCATGATCTCATAAAACATGTTGGACTCTACCATAGTCCTTCACTACTTGATGTCAAGGCACTAGAGGCCCCCACTCTCAGATCTCCTTGCTTACATGTACAAAATAGTGTGGACCCTTCAAGATGTCTTATTGGAAGCCAAACTATATCTATACATAGTCTAGTCTATACCAATCTACCACAAAGTTATGGTAACTTATAATATAACATGGTGTACTCATAAAGCCAATCACAAATAGATTCTTAATCCAAAACTAACAAGTAGCTAAATAGGGCCACCAAATAAAGTCACCATCAACCATCTCATCAATATCTCATCTATAAGATAGAAAATCTAAAGGTGGCTTCATAACCCTAGACGTATCAGGTATCAACCAAAATCTACTAGATCCTTTGGTCCCTACTGGTATCTAGGCCCCACTAACTACTCAATGGCTACATGCTCCCATGCCCAAACATGGTTCTATGTGTTGTGACCAATACTCCATCCTCTCTAGTAGGTATCATATGAAAATATCTATATAGTTAAGCCATTATAATAGGTCTAGCTATAAAACATGTGTAATGATCAAACATCTCATGGATTACTCTAATCAGACCAAGAGGGAAAAATTGTCCACTCTTATCAAGAAACATAAGGCTACTGATAAGAACCATTAAAATGACTACCTCTAGGGGAATTATCCCTTATTCCATTCTTGATCCTTTATTTGGAGGTCATTTCAGGTCCTCTAATGCATCGATGTTTATGGTCCCCTCATGTACCTCCAACTCCATCACACCGATTAAGTATTCCAAAACAACTCATCGGCCTACCAACATCTAGGTAATCTTACTGACCTATATTGACACTTTTGATATATGATGGACATCCTTTAAAATAACTATCACCTCCTTAATTAAAAAAATAGAAGGTCAAGGTCTCTAAATGGCATCTCTTTGCAAGTGCTGATAGGTAAGCCTGATCTACATGAATTGCTAGTAACCACACCAAATGATATAACTATATGAGCCTTATCAGGCCTACAAGTTCATCAATATATATCCCATATCATCATATAACTTGGGATCATCACTTCTATATCATTATCACCTTGACTCACTCCTGTAAATTAAAACACAAAAGTTAGGTCAAACATTTTTATTCTAATTATTGAAATCTACCTATATTATTTTAATTTTGGGCTTGGACTAATCTCTTATAAGCCTCATCCTCTCTTATTCTATCTTTATTTTGATCTTTATGAAAACATCATCATTTTCTCAATGATCCCACCATTTTGTAGGGCATTATCACTAATATGTAGGTTGACCTCACCATTTATACTTGTGGGTTTTGAAATTCTCCATTATATAAGGCACTATCTCTACTCTATAGGGTATTCCTACTATTTTATAAGGTGAATCTACTATTTCCAAATATTTCACCATTTGAATATAAAAAATCATCATTTGATCGATGATTTCCACTAAAATCAATGATCTTGCTGATTAAGTAGAGAAATCACCATGTTGACTCACAACCTCATTAAAGACCTCATGATATTACCATTCTCAATAGTGAATTCACCATTATTTAGGGTGAGCTCACCATTTAAAAATTTATACAAATGATACTTAACTACCTAATTTTACCTAACATTAAATGCCATAAATGCATAATTAGATACTAAAAAGGGTACTTACTAATGGCCTACTCCTCATTGGTCTCTGATAATCTTGCACATGGTCCTTAAGGTATCAGTGGTATGGGATATTGGCCATTTTAATTATCTCTCTCATGCATAAATCTTAGAGCTCTAGATTACTATATCTAGGGGTGAAAATGAATGATTTTTACCCCTTAATGGTAAAATTATAGTAATTTTTTCAAAATTTTCACACCTTAGGCCTATAGTTACCCCATTTATCTTCTTTGGGCTATTATTTTAGCCCTGTTTATCCATCCCCCACTATTTTCTTCTAATTTCTCCATTTTTAGCCTCATTTGCTGAATTACATGATAATTATTCTTTTTATTGAGATGCAACTTGTCAAAATATATTTTTTGTCCTATGCTTGAGGGGGAATCAATGGCCACCCAAACATTGTTTGGAGCATTTTCATAACCTTGTTTCTATGTGACTCATGCAAAATTTAGCAAAAAGTGAGAACATAATTTATTTCTTCTAATTATAGAGACCTTCTTATTCTTTGAAATGATTTTGCTTCGACCAAATGTCTTGCCATGCCTTCTCAAATAGGGGAAAAATTTAGACATCCAACTCTTATCACTATTGTTATAAAATTGTAAATCTAAATGACATTCCATAACAATGCATAATCTAGACCAAAATCACTAAAATTATCTAAATCATCTACACACATCATATGTAGGTGACAATTCTCATTTATTGATACTTGATTTTTGTAATTCATCTTAAGGAATCATTGTCCTTTCTTAATTCACTTTGAGTTAAATTACGACCATGAAAAATGACATCTTGGACCACTAAAATCTTATAATTCAGCTGCACACATCACATGCATGTGTCAATTCACATCTATAATATCCTAACTAGGGTATTACCCTATATGCAACTAACATCTTATTCTGATTATACTCCAGTCAAATTATAACTTAGTAAAATGACATTTTTGACTAGGTTGATTAACGTGCAAAAAATATCCAAAAAATTATTGAAAACTAATTAATGTCATTTAAGTAAATCAAAACCAAATTAGGAGCTTAAAAATTCATGAAATTTATTCAATATCTATTTACTATAAATTCATTATTCAAATCTACATCACCCATGTCATCATCACAGAGGTGTCATCCACAAGGCATTAATGGAGGAAAATATCTAGATTAAGGTTACCCATTCCTTATTAATTATCCATTATTCCAAATATTGATGATAATATTTATTTATTTTACCTCCAAAATTGAATCAATCCATGGCCACACATTGATCTCAAGATGGATGATCATGATTGATTTTGAACATTTCAGAAAAGTTATAAATTAGTGGGCTAAGACCATAAATTTTAAGCTATTTTTGTGTAAACTTATTATTTAAAAACACCTTCAAACAAGATTAAATTTAGTAATATTATTATCTAGGAATATTTGTAGAGAAGCTTCACTCATCCCCCAAATTTACAAATCTAGGATCTAAATCCATTGGTGAGCTAAGAGATGATAAAGGTGCACACTACATTACATTGATGAAGACTTAGAGCACCAAATCCAAGCATAAACATTCTTATTGACCATTTTTGAAGGAGAGTCACTACTTGGAAGGTATTTCTTGTATTAATTTTGTAATTAATTACTTGAGTTCATTAACACCACCCCTAAAAAGAGTAGGCTTAGCACGCTAGTTATGTATGCTTATTTTGGGTTTTCTCTACTAATTCATGGACTAACTCCCTTCATAATCTTATTCTATAGGACATATGTATACACATAATATTTTTAATCTTTATCATTTATTAACACTTTATCTCTTACAAAAACCTATCAAGTTTTTATCTCTCTAAGTGCATGCCTTAAAGGGTGCATCAAGAAAGGGGTGGGCAAACCTTTGGTATTTCACAAGACTATTGGCCCATATACCATTACCTAAAGCCACTAAAAGTTAATTTTATCAAAATCCATAAGTAAAAAACCCATTTACCTACTTCTCTAAGTAAATCCCTTTCTAAAATAACCCCTGACTAAGCAAATAAAAATTTCTTCATTTTCCTATAATGGCAGTTAAATTGATCTATTAGGGATTCAATGCACATTATGAAACTAAGTTAGCCCAACCAACCTAGTTTGAGACCTAACGACTATCTTTCTTGCCTAAAAAATTGAGTTGGTTGATCATATTGGTTAAATTCTCAAGAGGGTTTAGTGTCAATCCATGGCTATAAATATCCCCCTCACTTCAATCTAATATAGAGGAATATTTTATTTCACATTATTACAAATTATAATTCTAATAATTATACACTTAAGGATTCATTTCTTAGGGTTCTACCTTGGAAGGAAATAAACTTGTCTTGTGGGAAAGTATTGGATGCAAAGTAGGAGTGTTTTAGCATAGAACTTATTTCTACAGTGTGATCCTTACAAATTCATAAAAACCTCTTGAAAATCACCATTGGCCAAGGGAGAGATTGAGGCATGCTAGGTTCATCCAAAGGTAAGTATTCCTAACTTTTACTCTTTCATTTAGATAGATATTACACAAAGTAATAGATTGAATGTTTTACTCCTTACTTAGTTTACCTCTACATTAAATTGAGTAGAGCTCTCTTTGATTGTTATATGTTTTTTGTTAACCATCCCCCTTTATGCCACAAGCTTTAGTGATCACTAGATTAAATTAATTTTATATATTGTAGGCATATCTAGGATTATTACATAGTATCATTTGCCTAGAGGCTTTAGAACCATATATTTTTATGTTTGTAGTAAGATATCCCTTGGTTAGGTTAACAAATCTGAATTGGTCATGTCCTAATATAAATAGCTATGCAATAAATTGTTGGTAAGATTACATTCTCTAAGATTGGAATTCACTAAGTAGGATAAGTTATAGATCTATCCTAATTAGTTTCATAAAATATGATTCTTCAATACTTTAAACCTATAGATATGTTATCCCTATGACTTATATAGAATTAGGGGAAATATAAATTTTTTTCTCAGTTGAATTCTTGATTGAATACCTTTGTTAAGTTTCCTTATAAGAGGTTAGAAGTTTCTAAGTGAGGAATGAATAAGGACTAATCATGGATATATACCAATAATTTTAGAGAATATATCACATTAAAGAACTTTGTTAGACCATAGGGATACATTTAATTTATAAATTGGATGAATTTAGGGCACTAGACACTTACATTAGAATAGGACACTAACATCAACATAAGCCTCTAGTTGGGATACAAGTTCTCAAGAAGAAATAAATTAGGTACATGTATAGAACTTAAAAAGATAAGATAATTAGGTTTAAAACATTCTAGGTATGATAGAAGGTCTAGGTCATCAGAATAACATTGGTTAGACTAAGGGAAAAGCAATAGGCACAAAAATATAGTGCAATAAATTCTTTCAACATCAAGGAGCTCTAGAAAATCAAGGTACATCCATGATATATATTTTCCAAGTGTACAATATTAAGGTGCTATATGATTTATAAATAGTGTATGCATTTCCACCCCTTTAATCTAGTAATGAAATTTTTAGTTTAAATGAAAATAAATGCATATCTAGGTGTGCATAACACAACTTGCCTTTGCATGAATCCAAATTGAGTACTTTGTTGATGATTAAATTGTAAATAAGGGCATGCTAATGTACATAATTAGTGCATATAATTTAAAATTGAAATCATTTAAATTAAAAAAAATCAAGGTTTAGGAGTACACTTGTGTATCAATGTAAATACCTTACCTTTTAGAAAATTTATTTGGAAAAGATGTATCATTATAAATAATTAAAACTAATATTAAGACAAATATAAATATGGAAAGTGCATAAATATATAAATATTGAAGGATAAAACTTGCCCCTAACCTTAGAGATAAAGGTGAGTTGCCACTCGATAGTTGAGATTAACTTAACTGTGTAACCCAATCATACTTATAACTTGGAGAGTGTGAGTGAACCAAGTCAACTTACACTATAAATCTAGTGAGGTTAGATGATGTTATCAAGTCCAACCTATAAAATTTGAAAGATCAAGTGATTTAATCACCTCAACCATACCAAAAATGAACCAACTACTATAATAAATTATCTCAATACAATCTATAAAAGCCCAACCTAGTGGGTGATGACAATCCATAAAAATGTTTTGAAATATGAAACCAATTTTGATTTTAAAATTTAGGTGCCATTTGCATATAATATGAACCTAATATATGTATCATGCTAAAGCTTTGGTATAATAATGTTACCAATGTATATAATCATACCAAAATTATGTATCTAAATCATATAATTGTGTAATTTGGCCTATTTACAAATTGTGTAAGTGTGGATAACATGTTTCCATGACATGATCCCACTATATATGTGAAATTGAAACTAGTGAAGTGTGAAAATATGCTCCCAATATCCATTTGAATTTAGTAAATTGTGAAAAATGTGGAATCCATGCCTCTATGGCATGACCCCACTAATATTCCCCCTTTGTGAGGTGAGGGGAATTATAAACTTGTAGTCAACTTACCTCAAAATGATAATATAACTATATAATATACGTATGAACCATGTAACATATAGAAGGAATAGGTCTAGATAGATATATAATTAACTCATGGAGAATGTGATCGCATCAAGTCCTAAGATGCATGATGTGAATCATGGAAATGTCTAGATAGTAACAATATAAGCTCACAAAGAAATCAAGCACACACACAAGAAAACTCAAGATCAAATCAAAATATTAGTCCAAGGAGACCTCAAATAAGGGGCATGTTAAATGCCACACAATTGAAGGGACATGACTTAGTCAAATGTCCAAAAATCAAGGAATGACATATTCAAATGTCCAAAAATCAAGAAATGACATATTCAAATGTCAACATACAAAATAAAATGACATATACAAATGTCACAATGGTAAAACATAGGTGCAGAGGCCACAATCAATGGAGAATATTCCAATGATCGAACAAGTAATATAATGCATGTTAATAGTGAGCAAGGAACACACTCAAAGAAGTGAAAAAAGAAAAACATAGATAATAAGCAACCAACAAAACATATCATACTAGCCCATTTATAATATGTGTTAGAAAAAAATGTAAATTACATAGCATATTAAGTACACTAAAAAATATATAAGCATGAATAAAGGCATGTGTAAGTACATAAGATCAAAACATGATAATATAAAGTGATCATAGAATAATAGGACCTCGATGTACCATTATCAAATAAGTGGATTCCCCCAATATCCACATAACATGAGTAGAGGGAAGGCCCAACATATAAAAGTGCATAGCTCATGTATTTATATATGCCTGAATCACACTCAAAAGATGTGAGAAACACACGTGTATATAGAAATAAATGATATGTTATCTACCAACATGGAACCAAAAACATATATGCAAAGGAGTTAATAAAATATGTAAATACTAAAAATATTTTTGGATTTTTGAGTTTTTTTGGTATTTTTGGAATATGCCAAATAAAGAACTATCCTATGATCTCATCCAATAGATGTTCATAGTTATCTCTCCACCCAAAACTTAGTGAAATAAATTAGTGGTACTTCTAAGGAGCATGCATATGTGCAATATCTATCATTTTAGGATCTTTAATGCTTTATGTATGTATAATATGATTCTATGATCATGAAAAAATAACAAAAAGAATGGGGTTTAATGTAACTTGCCATTGAGTGCTTTATGGTTTATTTGGAATAGAAGTAAGAGGAATATGTTTAGGTTCTTTATATATCTAAATATTGTGTATAGTAGATGAAGATTTTGTGGAACCTATTGTTCAATGTTTTGAAACAACCATCACAACACAAATAGATGGAGTTTTGAAGAACCTATACCTCTCTTAAAATGAGATTTACAAGACCTTCCCAAGGTTTCTTCTACTAGGCCTTGGTGCATTAATCTTCACTTAGTGGCTCATTGTGATCATTCCAATTCAAGGGGCCTATATTGGTGATAGATTATTTTAGACAAATACTAAGCATTTTAAATGTGGAGCTTGTTACCTATGGAAATTAAAAAATCAATTTTAACATGAAAATATGACTGATTAAAGAGATATTCATTGTACACATGATTCAAAAATGCATAAATAGAAAAAAATAAGAGCATGTAATCAAGATAAAAGTGTAACTATAGATATCAACTAAAAAAATAATCTACCTAATCTAACCAAGAGATAAAAAATAAAAAAATAGGTAAGGCAAGGGAGAAAGAAAATATGAACCTACTTTTTAATGAAACCTAATATGTTCCTATAGAGTAGATAAGTCTTTGGATGAAACCACTCTTTGCTATGGTAACACAACACAACCATGGTCAAATAATGGTGTATGAGTCTAAGGAAAATCAATAATGATAACCAAGGGAAACTAGCCACCATATACATGCATAGACCAACATATTAATTGGCAAAGTTTTTGCATAAAATATATTTCCATGAAGCAAATATTGGGATTCATCATATAATTAAATTTATAGACTTGAGTACAAACAAACTTGAATTAAACAAAGATAAAAGATAAATATATAAAGAAGGAAAATGCTAAAAATAAATGGGCATATCTCACTACTCTAGTCTCTAATTATAAAAGAGCCAACAATGATTATGTTGATTGTCTAATTATTTATCAGTCATCAACTCTCTAGAGTTTCCTCAATTCAACCCACTATTGGGGTGGTTACTAGCATTCAAATCCTATGGGTGGAGAGTGGTTGATATTATGATAGAATTGAAATAGGCCATATTCTTATAATATAGACCATAATCATTCAAGATGGTGCTCTTCTTTTATATGTCCTTATTTGTAGACTTCTAGATATTGCCATTGAGGCATTTGTTTCCTTTCATGTATTTATGATTAATTTGAATGTGGCCACCATACCTTTATTAATTCCCTTGGTCGATTCCAAATTGAAGTCTATAGTAGACACCACACTCATTCAATTTTGTTTTTGGTAAATGGCATAGTCCATTTCTCAGTCTTGATGGCCTTGTTAGGCCAAATAACTATCAAAATTTGGCTCACAAGATTATATATTCATCAATTTTCATGTGGTAATACCGTCACTAATATTTAGTTTGCCTTATTTATTTCTATGGGTGTTGATTGAACGTGATCATGCAAAATGACATGATCATAGAGCTTCTTCATCCCTTTACACATTTTCTCCCCATCAATTCCCATGGCTCATGGGATGGAACCATGTGGCATCATCTTGGGATTTAGACTTTGGGGCCTTTGTTATTGGGTCTATTGGTAATCGACTAGCATGACCTATCAATCTAGGAGATTGATAGTTAATATCATTTGGATTTTGATTCATCATCTTTGAGTTATCAACCCTTAAGATGTTTCCATGTGATGACATCATATGTCTTCAAACCTTGGATGTATCCTTTGTTTCTTCTAAAAGAGATTAAATCTTATGAATAGTTGATCTAAGAGAATGAATGATCAGTAGGCCTTTATAAATCTCTATTACTTTTGGATTCCCAAGGGTTAGAGTCCCATGATCATGCCATGTGGCATAATCTTGAGGACTCAAGGTCTTTAAGATTTTTAATTCACTCTCAATGCTCTGACCTTTGTGATTATGTCACATGACACAATTATGAATCCTGAGGCATCCAAACACTTATTCACTTTTTCAAAGATCTTTGGGTTAATACCATCCCTATATGGTTGACACATGGAAGCTTTGTGTTGAATCATTAAAGCCTATGCATTTTGATGAAAATGACTAAGTAAAAGAATGACTCATGAATGGAAAAGGAAATAAGCATTAAATGGTCCAAAAATAATGTGATAATTAAATAATGATTTTATATATTAAAACAAGTCATTCACATATATCAGATACTTTCTATTTGAACAAGACACCCTATGTTAAAAAAATTGATTGATTAAGGAAAATATCATGTACTTTATTTAAAAACCCATAGTCATAAAAATACCCTTTATTTAGATTATTTATAAAATAGCCTTTTATTGATTTTGATAGCCTCAAAATTTGATAAAACTATCAAATTTAAGCTAATGACAATTTCCACATAGAAAGCTCTTATTGGTTTAAAGACCTAAGAATTGATGGTTTATTGATAGGCATATACACATAAAATTTATG
Organism: Torreya grandis; assembly: GCA_037957365.1. NCBI lineage: Eukaryota > Viridiplantae > Streptophyta > Pinopsida > Cupressales > Taxaceae > Torreya > Torreya grandis. Next base: position 1,219,209 of record JARHVA010001235.1, on the reverse strand, counting down.
TCAAGGTGTATGATGATGTCAATAGGTCCATGTGGGTTAACCTTATTCATCAGTATATAACATTTAGTTCATGAGATGATGCTACATAGAAACATCCTAGCTTATCAAGTTTATAGGATGGAACCCGATCATGTCATGTGGTAGGATCATGGCGTATATAGGTTATCACTATGTAAGGATCCCCTTAAGTCTTGAGATCTCAAGATGATGTCATGTGGCATGATATGTAGCCTTTAAGCCTTAGATCTCTTCATTGATCGATCAAATTCCATTGAGTCTTGGGATCTTGAAATGGTGCCACATGGTGACATTATGGGCCTTTAGGCCTCATAAAGATCTTGGTATTTAACACTTTGTATTAAGGAACAACTTGAGACATTGATCTAAAGATTGAATGATGGGTAGGTAGTTAGGTATATTTGGATTAATGCAGTTGTGTATACCACACCTAAACTTTCATGATGGTGACACTTATCACCATTTCAAGGAGTCAAGGGACTTTTAGACTTAGTGATTTGAACACTAGGCTCTAAACTCTGGGAAAACATGATTTGGACATGTGGATAAATATGGGGGATTGCCAAGAATATTTGTGCTTAGAATATTTTCATTGAAAAAGGTTAAGTCAAAAGATTGATAAGGTGAAGCGAAGAACTTAGACAATGAAATAAAATTATCAAAATGAAAACTAAGTCCATAAATCAATTAATTAGGCTTGAATGAATAGAAAAAGGTCATTTCAAAGTTCAAGTATTTATATAGCTGAGCCTAAAGTTAGTGAAATGAATCATTTTTAAAGGCTAAATTTATATATTTCAACTAGATTATAAATAAAGGTTTGATAAAAAGGAAAAGACACACACTCCTAAGCCAATCATCAATCCTAGATTGATCAAACAACTAATGTCAATACATAAATGAACATTTATTCAATTTAGTTCAACTAATAAAGAAAAATTGGACTAAAAGGCTAGTGGAAGGTCATGAAGAAACTCAAATTTAAACCTAAATAATTTACATAAGTGTTTTTTGAATGATCCAAAAGTTGATTTTTCTTTTAAAAGCATTACAAAACATAGTTTTAAAGTAGCTTGAACCCTTAAAAATTATGTAGATTCAAACAACTAGTTTTAATAATTTTATATGCAAAGCTTAGGCTGAGTGTTTTAAAATGAAAGATCATCACAAAGAGGCATGTTTAGTCACTTAAAATTTATCATCTATAAACTATTAGATTAGAGATGGCATACTCTAAAAAAAACCACCAGGACTCCCCAAAGGATAAATATCAGAGTCTAGAGTAAAAAGAGATTACATGATTTCATCGATGAAATTAGGGCATGTTGTACAAGCTACAATGAATGAAAAATTTGATGGAGAATGCTCTAGAGTATTTTAAAAATCCAAAATATTTGTATTAAAACATTCAAAAATAAGCATTAACTAAGGGAAATTGCTTCAAAACAAATCCAAAATTATGGGCACCAAAGTCTAATTCAACACAAAATATACTAAGTTACCCTCTTACCAAATACCATCAGTGTGTGCTTGCATAATAAATCCATTTATAGTTATGCATGTCATTAAAAACATTTAAATTTATTTTAGAAATCAAAACTTCTAAGGGAGAAAGGTATCATAATTTGGCTAAGGGGGGAAATGTCATAAGCATTACTTTACTACCAAATAGGTGTCTATAACCTTGATAGAGATGCCTCTAGCTATGTTCAAGGCATTGATCCACTACCAAATAAGATGAAAAGGCTAATATGGAGTTGATTGAATCACACTTTTGAGGAAAACTTAGAATTTCACATTTTTTTACAATTTATTTTGAGATTTCAATTCTCTTGAAAAAGATTTTTAGTTTTATCCATCGAGTTTTGGGAACCAAGCCATAGGTAAAATGAGACTCAAAAAGTTTATGACAAGTTAAGAATAGTCTATAATAATATTAGTGCTTCATAAATTTATATTTATTTATGTTAAGTTCATTTGATGTCTTTGAGATAAGAAAATAATGTTTCTAAATTCACATGTTCTATTTGGAATCATAAACCTTTGTAATTTTGAAAATGCACAAAAATCATAGTAGCTTATGCAAGAATTTAGGAAATAATTTTCATCATTTAAGATCTTATATTTCCATCCATGTTACATAAATTATAATCCTTCATTCATCATTTATTTATTAACATAGGAACCCTTAAGGACAAAATGGGAAGGTTTAGCCCAAAAGAGAATAACAATGAGATTGAATCAGGGAATGAAAAGCAAGACAAAAAAATAGAAATAAAATGAAATCAAACCCATGATAACATAAAGGGATAGGAAGGAAATGTATAAAATTAAATTAATAAAATAAAATAATTTATTCACAAAGGTTTCCAGGTAAATGTATGCCTAAAAATGAGAATCAAAAAATATATCATTAGTAAGTAATAAGACATTTTCAAAGTTAGACGCCTGAAACAATATTTTTGGAAGATTGGTATGGATCCTACCAGTGAAGAGAATGCATATAATTAATGCCTATTATGTCCTATTCATTCATGCACACTATCCCAAGAGATTAATCTATGTGTTTTTCATGCTATTTAAGTAAACTATGACTATAAAATCTTGCATTATGTTTGCATCTAATTTTCATAAATCATGAGAGACAGGGTGTGAGAAATAACTTAAACCAATCACTAAATTATGATAAGGAGTAGGATTAGTCAATTATACATACCATAATGTATTTCATTTCAAACCTAGTGGGGTATCTTCTTTATTTCAGCCAATAGATAAATAAATTGTGAGCTACTCTTGGACTGTAATGGATGCTTTGGAAGCATCCTCTTGGTTGTATTCATTATCAAGAAGGTATGGGAGTGGTTATTTTTATGTTAAATACATCTTGGATTTGTAATTTATGGATGAAGTGTGTGGAGATGTGGGTTGAATTAAATCATCTTCAAATTAAATCTTCCTTGGCATGACTTCATTCAAGCCACTATGTTTTTGTTCTTTCCCTTTGATTACCTTTTCTAGCAATCAGATCAAAAGAGGGATGTAGAATTGAATAAATATAAGATGAGATAATTACTTATGCCAAGAATAATAAAACCAAGATGAAGTTGGTTTCTTATTTGAAGAGGAGTTAGAATAAATTTAAATGATTAATCTCTCTCCTCATTTCATCCCTACCTTCAAACTATTGACAATGTTTGTTTCTTTTACTTTGAATTATCAACCTTCATTTCATGACATTTATCTCATTTTAATGGATAAATCATGCTTCATCACTCTTGATCTACTTAATTATTCCTCATACTCCATGAACTATTGATCAAAATGTGTATACTCATTTGTATCATATGGATCTTTGAAAAATGCTCAAGCTTTAACTTATGGCTCATAGTTATGGCACATGTCATCTCCACATTCATCCTTGAAATTTTAATGTTTGTTGCACACCATTTGATCATATTCACCCAAACAACAGACCTTGTGGATCAAGATCCAATGGAGCATGTTGTTTGGGTGAATATGATCAAATGGTGTGCAACAAACATTAAAATTTCAAGGATGAATGTGGAGATGACATGTGCCATAACTATGAGCCATAAGTTAAAGCTTGAGCATATTTCAAAGATCCATATGATACAAATGAGTATACACATTTTGATCAATAGTTCATGGAGTATGAGGCATAATTAAGTAGATAAAGAGTGATGAAGCATGATTTATCCATTAAAATGAGATAAATGTCATGAAATGAAGGTTGATAATTCAAAGTAAAAGAAACAAACATTGTCAATAGTTTGAAGGTAGGGATGAAATGAGGAGAGAGATTAATCATTTAAATTTATTCTAACTCCTCTTCAAATAAGAAACCAAATTCATCTTGGTTTTATTATTCTTGGCATAAGTAATTATCTCATATTAGATTTATTCAATTCTACATCCCTCTTTTGATGAGGAGGAAACCAAACACTTAATAAATTTGTTGATCATTTTGGACCACCTTTATAAATTTATGAGTATGAGTGTACAATAAGGATGATTTTAAAGCATAATATACATCTTCCTCCTCTAATTGATCGAGCTCTTCTAATTGTTCTTCTAGTTGATCACAAGAGATATCAAGTTGTTCTTCTTCTGTAGACAACTCCTTGTCAATTTGGTTTTCAGCCACTAGGTCACTTATAAACTCTAATGAAACTTTAATCATCAAACTCATAATCACTAATAATCTCAACTAATGGACTAGGATTATGAAATGGTATGTTCTTAGTTAATTTGATTACTTCAACTTGATGTCCAATTACATATTGGCATGCTCCAAATGGTAAAGTTGGGAACCTAGTCTCATATCTTGTATTATGCATTATTTGATGTTCTCCTAAAATAAATGACATGTTGATTAGTCATATCATCAAAAGAGGTATGATTACTAAAACAAGAGAAAATAAATTATTGGTTATAAATTGCCTTAATAGAATCATGTGCATTGAAATCAATAACAAGGTTCTCATTCATCACTGGGAGGTTGGCTTGATCACAAGGTTGAGACCACACTTTATTTTCATGCATAAATTAACCCATGGTAGATTATACTAGGTAAAAGCTCGAGGTAATGCCTCATTGTATGGAACATGATGACTCATGGGTTGACTTATAGATATGTAGCTCAAAGGATTTTGGGGTTAAACCCATGGTTTTACCAATAGATAGGGAGGTTGAGCACCATAGATGTGGGGAAATGATTGTTTCCCTATTATGCAAGCTTAATCATAGATCAAAGCCTAGGATGAGAGAGAAGCTAGGGTTCTTATAATGAACATAATAGTTAGAGGATGCATTTAGATAAATTTTTATGTATGCATCCTATATTTTCAATAAATGTTCCTTCAGACACCCATACAATTAATGGAATTTAGTGGTTGAGTGCAATAATTAGCTCATTAAGCTCTTTACAAGATGTGGAAAATTAATAAAACAAGACATAAGGGTCAATGGGCATACTAAAATGGTTGAGAAATAGATCTTCAAAGATGGCCCAAGTGGTGATGCACCCTTATGGTACACCAAGGTACCAAGATTATGTTGTTTGATCTATTGAATAATGGAATAGGTGACAAGCCACGTCCTCATGCTAAATATGTATTTTGATGATGGCTTATTTAAAATCTTAAACGTGCTCTTTAGCAGTCTTAATTCCACCATGGATATACTTTGGATAGAATATATGGGCATCCTTAGGAAAGTCATGGAAGGCCCTAGAATTTCCATATGGAATATACATCCTCCTAGCTAAGCTAAGGCTATTGGAATACTAGACAATGCCCTTAAAGCAAAAGATAAATCTAAAATAGTCTAGCTTCAATCCCTCCTTCTAGCACCACTATGTTGTTTGGTGTTTTGACACAACTAATAGAACATAGGCAAATGGATCTTTGAGGAGCCTTTACCTCTATTTAAAGGATATTTAAAATACCTCCCCAAGGTTTATTTTACTAGGTCTTGGCACATTGATCTTCACTTAATGGCTCATTATGACCATTCCATTTATAGGGGCCTATATTGGTGATAGAATATTTTAGACAAATATTGAACATTTTAAATGTGGGGCTTGTTACCTAGGGAAATCAAAAATCAGATTTAACATGAAAACATGGTTGTTTAAAGATATGTTCATTTCATATATGGTTCAATAACACATAAATGGAAACGAAACAAGAGCATGTAATCAAGATAAAAGTGTAAATGCAGATTGTAACTTAGAAATTGATCTACCCACTCTAACTAAGAAAAAAAAGAACAAAAGAGGGAAGGTAAGGGATACAGAAAAGATGAGATTGTTTTTTAATGGAACCTAATATATTATTGTAGATTAGACAAGTCACTAGAGGAAACTAATCTTTTCTATGAAAACATAATATAACCATGGGTAAAGAATGGTGCATGAATCTGAGGGAAATAAATAATGAGAGCCAAGGGAAGCTATCCAACATATACATGTGTAGACCAACATATCAATTGACAAAAATTTCACATAAACTATATTTCCTTAAATTAAAGATTAGGATTCATCATATACTTAGTCAAATTTACAAACTTGAGTCCAAATAGTCTTGACTCATACAAAGAGAAAAGATAAATCTATAAATCAAGAAAATGTTGAAAATAAATGGGCATAACTCACTATTGTAGCCTTTAATTATAAAATAACTATCATTTATTAAATCGATTGTCTAATTTTTTTATCAATCATCAAGTCTTTAGAGTTTTTTCAATTAGTCCCATTATTGGGGTGGTTACAACCATTTAATTCTAATGGGTGGAGAATGGTTGAGATTTTAACAAACTAGAAGTAAGCCATGCTATTATATTAGACACCATGCTCATTTAGATTATGCTCTTATTTTATATGTCCCTATTTATATACTTATAGCTATTTTCATTAAAAAAATTCTTGCCTTTCATGTCCTTATGATTGACCTAAATGTGGCCACCATATCTTGATTTATTCCCCTATTCAGTTTCATATTGAAGTCTATAGTAGACACCACACTCATTATATTTTGTTCTTGGTAGATGGATGAATCCATTTCTTAGGATTAACAACCTTGATAGGCTAGAAAAACATCAAATTTGGATTCACAGGCTTATGTACTCATCAAATTTCATGTGGTAATACCCTTTCCACTCTTTAGTTTACCTTATTTATTTCTATGGGTGTTGATCAAACATGATCACTCTACATGACATGATCATAGATATTCTTTGTCCCTCTATGAATTTATTCCCATCTAACTCCCTTTGCCTTCAATATGAAACCACATGGCATCATATCAATCCTTTAGACATCAGGGCCTTTTCTATTGGGTTTACTAGTAATCAAATATCATGAGATATCAATATACAAGATCGATAGTTGACAGTGTTTGGTTATTGATTCATCACCCCCAAGTCATCAACGCTCAAGATGTCACCACATGGTGACATTATGGGACTTGAAACCTAGGATGTATCTGTTATTTTCTCCATGAGTTATTAGCTCTTACAAACCATTGATCTAAGAAATACAAAGGTTGGTGGGCCTTCTGAGCTCTCCATTCTTTTGGCTTCTTGGGGGTCAGAGTTCTCATCATATGATCTTGAGGATTTAGGGTCTTTGGGACCTAGATTTTCTTCAAGTTTGTTCTCATTTCTTGACCTCTAAAGTCATGCCATATGGCATGATCATGGATTTTGAGGCATCCAAAAACTTAGTAAAAATTTGAAAGATATTTACATTAACAACATCCCCAGATGGTTGACACATGGAGGCTCTGCATTGAATCATTTGAACTTATAGATTTTGATGAAAATAACTGATTAAAAGAAATTGTCAATGGAAAAGGCAAGAAGTATTAAATGGTCCAAAAATAATGTAATAATGAAATAATGATTTTTTAAATTAAAATAGGTCATTCTCATATATCAAATAATTTCTATTTGAACAAGACACACTTCATTGAAAAAATTGACCAATTAAGGCAAAGATCATGCACTTGAATTTAAAATACATAGTTAGAAAAAGACCCTTTATTCAAATTATTTATTAGATAATATTTTCTTGATTTTGATAGCTTTGAAATTTGATAAGACCATCAAGTTTAAGATAGTGACAACTACCACATAGTAATCTCTCATTAGTTTATATACATAAGCATTGACGATTTATTCATGGGTAGATGCCTACCAAATTTATGTTAGAGGGTATGAATATGTAATTAGGTCTATGTGGATGACCCTCATTCATCAGTTTATAGCCGCTAATTCATAGGATGATGCTACATGGAAACTTCTTTGATTCTCAAGTTCTACAGGATGGAATACAATTGTGCCATATGACATGATCATGAGGTATCTAGGTTATCACTATTTAAGGCTCCTTTCTAAGTCTTGGGATCCTTAGATGATGCCATATGACATGATCTTAGGCCTTTGGGCCTTAGATATCTTTGTTGATCAGCTGACATTCATTGAGTCCTAAGTTCTTATGACGGTACCACATGGTGACATTGTGGGCCTTCAAGCCTCAGATAGATCTTAGTCTTCAACACTTTACACTAAGGATCAACCTAAGCTATTGATCTCAATATCAAATGATGGGTGGGTATTTAGGGATATCTAGATCAATGAAACTATGCAAACCAATCCTAAACTTTTGTAATGGTGACACTTGTCACAATTTTAGAGAGTCAGGGGAATTTTAGACTTAGCCATTTGAACACTAGGATTTGAACTCTATGAAAATTTGATTTGGACATATGGAGAAATATAAGGGCTTGCAGAGAGTCTTTGTTCTTTCAAGATTTTCATTGAAAATGATTAAGTCAAAAGATTGAGAAGGTGAAGTGAAGGACTTAGACAATGAAATAAAGAGATCAAAATGAAAACTAAGTCCATAAATTAATTAATTAGGCCCAAATGAAAAGAAAAAAGTCATTTTAAAGCTTGAGTATTTGTATAACTACCTAAAGTTAGTGAAATGAATCCTTTTTTAGAGGCCCATTTTATAGATTTAGACTAGATCATAGATAAAGGTTTGATAAAAAGGAAAAATGCTATGCCCTTAACCTTTGGCATGTCTTGGGATATGTGTGGCTAACTTTTGGCTTACATACCTCTTTTATATTCTTGTTACATTTCTCTATGTTCTTAGTTATGTTAGCCTATGGAATAACCATGGTTAAGTAGACTATATAGAGGAGGTAGTGGTTAGTATTTGATCATCATGTTAAGTATTTTGCTCTTAGTACATTGTTGTGGAGATTACCCTCTCAAAGTGGATTTTTTATATTATCTAATATTCTATTCTACTATCAATTATTACTATGTGATCTCTCATATTTGCTTATTCTATGTGATATAAAATCATTTTGTGTAAACATCTAAGTAATTTCATTACAAGTGGTATCAGAGCTTCAAATTGGGTAAGTTTTCTATGACATTATTTTTTTTGGATTTGGCAAAGTGTGACTTCTGTGAGGGGAAGGAGAGAAGAAACATAAATTGCAATCTGGGAAGAATTCTTATTTTTCTATTAGTGCAGTATTATTTGAAATGCTTTTTTGAAAAAAAATATTTTAAAAAAAGTTTGGAATTTTTTTTTCCTTACACAATTATAGTCATTGGATTCATCTTGACAAGATGATCACAATGATATATTCATTTGGTACACTTTTTTGTGCCAATTTTTTTTATTGTAATATGCAAAGGAAGTCATTGGATTCATCTTGGTGAGGAGATGATAATGGTACCATCCCTTGGTATACTTTTTTTGGGGAAAAAACTCTCTTAGGGTTTGTATATGGCCGATCATTATACATGAAGATGAAAAAGAGGGAAAGAAACTCCTAAGACTCCTTCTGCTAGTGACATGGAATCTAAAACTTTAGATCCATTGATTTCTCAACTTCAGGCTAACATAAAGGGATTGGTGTGGCATGATGACTTTGTTGTAGTTAAAATTGATGTTTTAAGGATGTGAAGAGACATTAATGGGGTTCACAATAAATTGAATCATATCACTACTCCATTGGCTAGTCTTTCATCTCAGTTATAGTCAAACAACCCTCCACTTCATCATTCAATTCCTCTTCTCAATAATAACAACTCCAATTCTAGTATGAAACTGATGTTTCCCAAAGTGGACATGTGTAAGTTTGATGGTAAGGATCCTCTCACTTGGATTACCCAACTTGAGAATTCATTTGATCTGTATCAAAATCTTAGTTCTCAGAAGGTGATAGTGGTGTCTCTATATCTAGAACCTGATCAGTTCATTTGGTACCACTGGTTATATGCTCAAAAGAAAAAAAATGGTTTTCCTATTACATGGTCTATTTTCATTGATGAGTTATTAGATCATTATAATAATAATTTATTTGAGAACTACTTCATCCAATTAGCCAAACTGTGGTAAATGAGAACTGTGAAGGATTATATTCATCAGTTTCAGAATCTATCCTTATGAGTGGAAGACATCATTGACAAAAATTTAATTGATATGTTTTTGGGTGGTCTCAAAGATAGAATTTAATTAGAGGTTTGAATGTTTAAGACAACATTTATATTAGAAGCTATCTCATAAACACACATGGTAGAGTAAAAAGAGATGGTTAAATAGAAAACCTTCAGTATTGGTTGTGATCGCACCTTTTTAGCACCATCATATCCTCAATCCACTAGACTAACACCTCAACAAATTAAAGAGAAGTGAGCCAAAGGGTTGTGTTGTGGTTATGAAAAAAATAGAGCAAAGGCCATTATTGTGTTAAAAAGAAGCAATTTTTCATAAAAGGTGCCAATGAGGAAGACAATGATAAGGAGGCACTTGGTGAGGATGAAGAAGGTCTTGAGGAGGAATATGAAGAATCTCAGTTTACTATTTCCTATCATGACATTTTAGGTATTAGTACTCCCAAAACTCTTAAGGTGGTGGGTTTTCTAAAAATAAGTGGTCACTATTTTGATTGATGATAGGATCACACACAACCTCATCAATAATAAGTTGGTTACTTGCTTGAACTATTTCATTTATCCCACTCTAGAATTTCAAGTCATGATTGTAGATGGTGGTGCTATTAACTACTCAGGAAAATGCCATGGTATTAAGCCAGCCATGGGAGACTACTTGTTGGATTCTTTAATGTTTTCTATTCCCATAGGGGGAGCTGACATTATTTTGGGAGTACAGTGGCTCACAACTTTGGGCACTATTGAGATGAATTTCTAGGAATTATTCATGTGTTTTCATTTTAAGGAAAGGACATTTAAGCTAAGGGTATTAAGAACTAAATCTCCACAACTTGTTAGCTCCCATCAAATGACAAAGATTCTCTGAAAGGGTGCTATAGGATTTTTAGCTCACTTTTTTTCCATGGAAGTTCATCCAACTCAACCATATACACCTCCTAATCTACAACAAGTGATTGATGCCCATTCAATTATTTTTGGTGACATGCCGAAAGGACTTCGACCTAGACACACACATGATCATGCTATAAACCTTATTCTTAGTAGTACACCACCCAATATCAGGCCATAAAAGTATCCCTATACCCAAAAAAGTGAAATTGAAAATATGGTATAAGAAATGTTGGATGCATGAATCATTTACCATAGACAAAGCAAATATTCTTCACGAGTTGTCATGGTGTGAAAGAAAGATGACACTTGGAGGATGTGCCCTGACTATAGGAAACTCAACAAGTACACTATCAAAGACAATTGTCCTATTCTTATCATTGATGATTTTCTAGATGAATTAAATGGTGCTCTTTATTTTACTAAGTTAGATCTATGTGTTGGGTATCATCAAATCTAGATCCATGATGAAGACATACCCAAAACTACTTTTAAGACTCATGAGGGCCATTATGAGTTTTTGGTTATGCCTTTTGGGATAAAAAATGAACCATCTACCTTTCAAAGTTTGATGAATACTATTTTTAGGCCATTTTTGAGGAAATTTGTTTTGATATTTTTTGATGATATCCTTATTTATGGTAAAAATTGGGAAGACCATTTGCACCATGTAAATAGGTAATCTCAATTTTATAACACCATTATTTTTATGCCAAACCTTCCAACTATACTTTTGGAACTTGTGAGGTTGAGTATTTGGGTCATTTGGTTTCACATACAGGAGTAAAAATAGATCCTAGAAAAATCCAAGAAATGGTGGACTAGCTTATTCCTAAGACACTCAAATAAATAAGGGGATTTCTAGGGATAATTGGTTACTATGATAGGTTTATCAAAAATTATGGTAGTATTTCAACCCTAATCACATATTTGTTAAATAAATACTCCTTTCAATGGACTAATATAACTATTAGGGCAATTGAATAATTGAAATTAATGATGTGCACCACTCTAATGTTGGCTACTCTTAGTTTTTCCTAGACTGTTGTGGTTAAATGTAATGCATCTAGGTATGGTATGGGTGTTTTACTCATGCAATAAGGTATACCACTTAGATTTAAAAGTAATTAACTAAAGGGTAAAAGTTAGCACAAGCCCATTTATGAGAAAGAAATGATGGCTATTTTACATGCAGTCAAATAATGGAGGCCTTATTTGATGGGTCATCACTTTCAAGTAAAGATTGATCATGATAGTCTCAAATATTTTTTTAGAACAAAATTTATCATTTGAAGAACAAAAATGGGTAACTAAGATGCTAGGCTATGATTTTGAAATAGTTTACAAGAAAGGCAAGGACGATGTGGTATCTAGGAAGGATGAATCAATTGAGGCCTTACTATATGCTATGACCATTCTATAGGTAGATTGGCTAGAGGAAGCATGATCATAATGGGACAAGGATAGTGTTACCCATGATTTGATTCAAAATCTTTAGCAAGGTTTGGTTGGATTTGAAGAATTCACATTGAAGGGTGGTACATTATGGTATTAAGACAAATTATACCTAGATAATAATTCTCTTCTTAAAATCCTTTAGGAACTTCATGAAACTCCAATTGGGGGTCTCTCAAGATTTTTGAAAACTTATAATAAAATCAAGAAGGATTTTTTGGGAAGGACTAAAGGGGGATGTCTAAAAATATGTGGCTGAATGTATGATCTGTAAACAAAATAAAGGAGAAATCATCAAAATCCTAGGTCTTTTGTAGCCTTTATCCATCCTAAGCCAATGTTGGGAAGAGGTGTCTATGGATTTCATTATAGGGTTATCAAGATCTGATGGTCAAAATGTTATCATGGTTGTGGTAGATCATCTTAGTAAGTATGCTCATTTTTGTTCTTTATCATAGCCATTTGTTGCTAGTACAGTAGCTTCTATTTTTTTCAATATAGTTCAAAAATTTGATGGTACCCCTAAGATCATTTTTAGTGATCAAGATCCCATCTTCACTAGTAATTTTTGGACCTAGTTATTTGCATGTTTGGGCACCTAGTTGGCTCATAGTTCATCCTATCATCCTCAATCTGATGGACAAACTGAGGTAGTCAACAAATGTCTAGAAATATATCTTCATTATTTTATTTTTGATAAATAAGATAAATGGGTTCATTGGTTGCCACTTGATAAAAGGTGGTGTAATACTTCTATTCATAGTTCTTCTAAAATGTCTCCTTTTTTTGCACTATATGGATACCACCCACCATCCATAACTGATCTAGAGGTCAATTTAGAGAAGGTCCTAAAGCAGATCAAAACCTACACCTTAGTGTAGGGACCATTGAGACCTTTCTAATGGGATGTGGAACACAAAAAATGGAGATCATATGCTCCTTGTGTAGCTAGTTAAAATTTTGGTCAAGCTAGTCAAAGCAGGTCAAAGTAGGTTAAACTACACAAATTGACCATTATGTAATGATTTAAGAATAGTTCCATGGTGAAGAGCTCATCAAGAGATTTTTCACATAATTTATGGTTCATGAAACAAAGACCATATGCAAAAGATATAGCCAATCAAAGTCATAGTCAAACTTGGTCAATAAGATGATGTGGAAAATTAGACCAGTAAGAATGTGACATGTGGCATGAGATGCAAGAAACATGTGTGGTTTTTATCATTTATCTTTGACAGATGATCTTTGATCATTGGTAAAAAGAATAAAAAATTAGGGGTTGGATGGAATATCCAATTGGACATCAACAAGTGGCATAATGAATGGTCAACAAGTGGCATGATGAGTAGTTGACAAGTGGTGTGATGAATGGTCGATAAGTGGTGAGAGGAGATTGAACCACGTGGTGGGTCCTTAAGCCACCACATGGATTTCCACCATCCAATTTCATTTTTTGAATGTTCTAAATAAACCATTACTATTTTCCATGGTTCCCACACACATTCCATGTTTAAACCCACATGCCACGTTCTAACCACAAACATCCCATAAATTCCATGAAATAACCAAAGCCACCACATATTCCCTACATTCCACCACACATTTTACATATACCACATTTAGGGAATCAACCAACATTCACATGCCCACTGAAATGAATGGATATGCAAAACATTTGGAATTAGAAACCATGAGTCTCATGGTATATAAACATCCAAACACCTCACCCACTACCAGTGTGGGATAATAGACTAGCATAAGCCACCTAAACAGTAGAAGAGGGAATTGAACCTGTGACCTACATGATAAAAGTGATAAGACCCAACTGAGTGGGCTATAGGTTTGAATGACTATATAAAGCTGAGAAATTGTATTTGAAATGCATTTGAAGAAGCTAAGCAACCATAGAATAAGAGTTAAGAAGCTTAGATGAGTTGCAAAAAGACCCAGACGTAGAATTGGGAAAAAGTCTAAAAAGGGACTAATATTATTTTTCTCTAAAGATCAACTTTGAAATTGATCATTTTTCATTTTGAGGACTTTTGAAGAACTTGTAAAGCCTCAGAAGCAGTCTATTGTGCTAAGGCATAAGGACCTATTTCTACTCTTGCTATGATTTGAGGCATCTAAAGTCATTTTTGGACTTTAAGGTAAACTAGTGAAATATTTTAGTTTTTGATATGGTTCTAATGATATGCTGAGTGTCTAGATTTGAGGCCTTTTGTTACCATTTTTTATGATCAGAAGTGATATTTTTGAGTAGAAGACATCCAGAGATGTGTTTCGAGAAGGTGAATAATTTGTCCATGGATTTCGAGATTCTTTGAAGGTCTATAACACTTAGATTAATTATTGTTTTATAAGGGTTGCTATTTACTTGGAGACAAATTATAATGAATTGGTTTAACTAGTTAGCAAACTTGGAGATGTAGGCATTGCCAAACTCTATAATCAACTCTTGTGCAGTGTGGTGTGTATTTTATTGTATTGATTTTCCTTAAGTTGATTATTTTATAGAATAATTTTTAGTATTTAATTAATTGCCTATAAAGAATCCATTGTAAACTTTTGCATAGAAATAAGTGCTATTTTACAGATCAATAACTTCAACCTTGAAAGTCCATCCTAAGGTTTGTGCAGTTGAAGAACATATTCACCATCAATAGGAGGTCCTTGATAGTTTGCATGAAATTTTAGCCATGGCCCAAAATCACATGAAATAGTAGGCAAATCAACACAGGAGTGAGAGGAATTTTGACATTGGTGATTGGGTTTTTTTTCACTTACATCCATATAAGCAGATGTCTTTAAAGTAATAGAAAAAGGATAACAAACTATTCCTTAAGTATTATGGGCCTTATGATATCTTGCAAAAAATTGATAGTGTGGCCTACAAGTTAGAGTTTTCTTCCTCCACTTGCATATATCTAGTATTTCATGTATCATGCCTGAAAAAAGTCATTGGACACAAAGTGGTTACCCAAACTAAGTTACCAAAATTGGATGACAAAGGAAGAGTTATTCTTGATCCTGAGGTGATCCTTCAAATGTGCACTAAGTAGTTATGGTCTTGAGTGATTAAGGAGTACCTAATAAAATGGAAGAATATGCCCTATGAAAATGCTACTTAGGAGGATGAATCCTTTGTGCAACAACATCTAGAGTTGACTCAACATTGAGGACAACATTGTTTTGAAGGGGAGGGGCATGCTACACCCTTAACCTTTGGCATGTCTTGGGATATGTGTGGCTGACTTGTGGTTTATATACCACTTTTATATTCTTGTTACATTTCTCTATGTTCTTAGTTAGGTCAGCCTATGGGATAACCATGGCTAAGTGGACTATATATAAGAGGTAGTGGTTAGTATTTGATCATCATGTTAATTATTCTTATCTTAGTGCATTATTGTGGAGGTTTCCCCCTCAAATTAGCTTTGATATATTATCTAGTATTCTACTCTATTATTAATTGTTGTTGTGTGATCTCTCATATTTGCTTATTCTATGTGATATAAAATCATTATGTGCAAACATCTATGTAATTTAATTATAAAAAAAACACACTCCCAAGCCAATAATCAAGCCCAAATTGATCAAGTGACTAATTCCAATACATAAACAAATACTTGGTCGATTTAATTCAATTAATAGAGAAATATTGGACTAAAAGGCTATGGGAAGGTCATAAACAAGCTCAAAGTTAAACCCAAATAATTTGCACAAGTCCTTATTGAATGATCCAAGAGGTGATTTTTATTTTAAAAACATTTCAAAACATAATTTTAAAGTATCTAATACCCTTAAAAATTATGTAGATTTAGACAATTGGTTCCAATATTTCTAGATGTAAAGCTTAGACTGAGTGTTTTAAAATAGAAGATCATCACAAAGAGGCATACTTATCCATTCAAAAATTATCATCTAACAAATAGAAGATCAAATATGGCATACTCTAATAGAAAAACCACCAGGACTCCCTAAAGGATAAATATTAGACTCCAGAGTAAAAATAGGGTCCATTATTTCACTAATGAAATTGAGGCATGTTGTGTAAGCAACAAAAAAACCCACTATGGATCTCTGATGTAATGGTCTCTCATGTACTAGTTGCCTAGGAAAGGGGATTGACTATTGATTACTCTTTTTTGGAGGATTAACCTTAGTGAGTTTGATAACTAACTATCTTGGTATACATTTATCTTATTCGAGTGGATGCTCATATTAAATTCTATAATCTATAATTATTCAATTGGCATGAATGTGTTTAACACACCCATGTACTATAGAAGATACTAATCAAATTTCATGTATCCAATGAAATCCCAATAACATATCAAAGACTCCCATGGAAGGTATAACTGAGAAGGTATTAACCACATGTGCAAGACCTATCTATAGAGGTAAGTCAATCTCACTAGGAATATATTTTAAGTCCTATCAAATTCTCTAAATGATCTAGTAGTGATAATAACCTCACTCTCATATAACTAAAAATACTGAATATATATTATTGTATTCCTTTTATAGAAGGAATCACTTTGAATCACTTGCCACTTTGAGGTGACTACCTCTTTTGAGCAATCTCAATCACAATTCTTCATCTTTTATGTATTATAATGGCATATACCCTCTTATTTATACTATTTTAATCTATCTAACTCTTCATTATGATGCATGTGGTACTAAACCATTATTAGTTATTATACTATTTCACTACTATTATACCCCTCCTTAGGTATATTACATTCCATCCCCCTTAAAAATGTTTCACCCTTGAAACATGAAAAGAATTACATATCAAAAATATGTACATGATCAAATAGAAGCACATCCATGTGTTATTTTTTTCTTCCATTTCTTTTGCCTATGCTTGGATATGAATAGGTACATCAATAAAGTAAACATGAGCACTATAAC
Source organism: Torreya grandis (assembly GCA_037957365.1). NCBI lineage: Eukaryota > Viridiplantae > Streptophyta > Pinopsida > Cupressales > Taxaceae > Torreya > Torreya grandis. Next base: position 1,201,926 of record JARHVA010001235.1, on the reverse strand, counting down.
TAAAGGTTGAAGTGCAAGTTGTACCATTATGATCATATCTTCAAAGTGAGACCAAGGGTGCTCAAAATAGTCATCTTGATAAATTAATTGAGGGTAAATGCCATCCCCCTTATCATTTATCTATGAGGGATTTGAAGACTTAGTTCCCTATGTGGGAGCTATGATTGTCATCTTGGACTCATCAGGGGCCTAATTAAGCATGGTGATTTATTAAATGGGCTTATCGATTACCTACTCAGACACTTTAGGTGTTTACTCAAGGTCTTAAAGTGCCTTATTAAACTCTTTTGGTAATTAATCAAATGATTTGGATGCCAACTCAAGATCAATTGGGGCTTGTTTGGTCACTTTTATTACTGGCTTAGGTGTTACAAGTGCATGCTCTAATGCTTTTATAGTTTGGAGAAGGGTTATTGTGTGGAGATGTTTTTAGTTGATAAAGTCTTTAGATACCTTAGCCAAGCTCCATGTTTTTATCATGGATTGATGTTTCCACATTTGAACCTTTGATTGAATCTCATCTTGAAGTCCACTAATGAAACAATGTTGTAAGAATTCAACAGATAAGCTTATAGTCTAATTCGTGATGTGTTCATATATTGTTTGATATTCTAGGACCGTGCCAGTTTGATAAAGTTTAGTCAATGAGCTAGATAAAATATGAAGAACCATGATTAAAATTAATTAGATTTCATAATTAACCAAAAATGCATCTTTACATAAAGACTTCCAGTGAACCCCCCTTTTTTAATTTATTTTTCACAATAGAGGCAGTTACTAAAACTGTAATAACTTTCAAAATACCAAACTAAATTCCAAAATTCAAAATGTTATAGAAAAATGAAACAAAGGTGCAAAAAACTTAGAATTTTTTGGCTTGATTCATTACCATTTATGATAAATTTGAAGAATAAAAATTGGGTTTTTCTAGGATAAAAATGAAAATTTGAATTTCATAGACTTGCTCCATGAAACTCCCAATTATGCTTGTAATAGAAATCACGATCACAAAAATGGATTTGAAAAGTGATTTGATACCAAATGATAAAAACCTCACTCTCATATAAATAAAAATACTAAATATATTATATTATATTCCTTTTATGTAAGGAATCACTCTGAATCACTTGCCACTTTGAGGGGGCTACCTCCTTTGAGCAATTTCAATTATAATTCTTCTTTTTAAATGTATTACAATGGCACATTTCATCTTATTTATAATATTCTAATCTATCTAACTCTTCATTATAATGCATGTGGTACTAAACCATTATTCACTATTCTACTATTACATTACTATTATACCAAAATGTAGCATCTTTTTTAATTTATTCACTATTCTATCATTATTACACTAATATAATCACTATTATGTTACAAGTGAATCATGATTTGTGTAACTCAAATGCATAAGTAATGTCATGGTACAAACATTTTCACTTGCACCATTCTTAATCATAGTACTGTATATAGGCTGGTGATCATGGTATGCTCTAATGAATAAGGAATAAAGATCTGAGTCATCATCCCTAATCTCATTATCATCAAAAGTAATAGAGAGTCTCTAAACCATATTAGGTGTATGCCACGTATAATTAATAATAAGACCATCCAATGGGTACCCATAATTTGATGGAGTAGGATGTACATTATATGCCCTTTTCACCTTGGATCATTCTTAGAATGGTATTGCAAAGAATTATTAAATATTTTCTATTTTTAGTGGTCTCCAGGTTGTGAACTTGATTCCTTTGGAAGATCATCAAATGCAATATTTTGTTCATCAATGAGGTCTTGTATCTTATGCTTAAAGGTAAAACATTTATTCATAGAATGCTTGGGGCATTTTTGATAATTAGAATAAGTATTCACATCATACCCTTTAGGTATAGGTATACTCATATCAATTTCTATAAGATGAGGGAGATATATGAGGTGACACTCTACAATAAATAGAGTAATGAAGTGGGGACTCAGGTAAGCATGCAAATTGTCTTCATGGTGAATTAGATAAGATAAGATTAGGTTATTGTGACACCACACTAACCCTAGTTTATTTTTTAGGCTCAAGATCTTTTACCTTGTAACTTGGTTTGATAGTAAAATTGGTATTATTTGTAGATGTAGTTGGTGTGGTTACTACATACTTAAGTTTTTTCAATGAGATATGTTTCATTTTACAATCATAAATAATATGGCATAAGTCATTGAAAGATTTGAATTTTTTGAAGATAATAGACTCATGTAAATGAGAAATCAAAATTTGATTAAAGATGTCTTAAAGGTCTTTATCTATCATAGGATTTATATTTTTAGATAACATTTTATTGTATTATAAGACATATTCATTAATTGGTTCATTGTTTCCTTGTTTATTTTTTCAAATTTGGGCATAGGAAACCTTTTCGGTGATATTAATAGAGAAGTGTGCCAAAAACTAGTCTAGAAAAGGTTTGAATGTGCTTACAAATTGGGTTGGTAAATCATATAACCAACTTAGAGCATAGTCCTTTAAGCTCTTTGAAAATAATTTGGTCAAAAGTTTATCATTAGAGGCATAATCAAGGAATGCCGCATAAAAATACTGATGATGTTATACAAGATCACCATTACCATCATAAAATTTGAACTTAGGTATAAAAAAACTAGTTGTAAAGGGGTGTAAAGATATATTTGGTGTAAGAGGATTATGCAACACCTATTTTGAATCAATAGCATAAGGTGATTTTATAGATTTTTTTTTCAATATTTGTAACCTTAGTTTGTAAAAGTTTTATAGTTTGGACAAAAGATTGTATCTCTTGGAATTTAAGGTTGGATATTTAATAAGTCACCAAAGGAGGTGTAACCATAGGTTGGTAGATATAGGCATTGAAACTAGAAATTTGTTTGGAGTATTAAGGTTTCCCATGTAATATGTGGCAATAGTATTTTTAGGGAGCTAAGGCATTAATACAAATCCCATGCCTTCAATATATGTTGATGGATTGATTGGAATGGAATTAATTATAGTACCTTCTAAAGATTCACCATCACTAGGGGAGGAAGCCTTAACCTTATCACATTTTTTAATTTCATCTCTTGTAGCATACAAAAATGCATCTATTAAACCCTTGTTATTTAGATGAGTCACTAATGCTTCTTTAACTTTCCTATGAAATTGTGTTTTTTGGTTAATATTTTCCATTGTTTAGAAATGAAAGATGACATAATTTGAAATAACAAACTAAAACCCTATGTGATTGAAAACCCTCAAAATCATAAAAAAAATACATTCATAGAGATCAGGTTCACGAAATGTTTAACCCTAGAATCTAGTTTGGGAAATCTAAGATTAAATAGCTAGAGATAGTCTAGGGCACAAGGGTGATAAACTATCTCTATAGTAGGCCAATTAATTTGAAAACTTAGATAAACATATACTAAATTTATTATTATTAGCTATGATAAACATAGAAAGTACAATTATGCTAGATATTGCAATGATAATGAAATCAAGATACTTATCTAGTTTTGATGATAATATAGATATGGATTTGGAACATGAAGGAATCAAACTAGGTGTAGATTTTGGGACTACCATGAAATTATGGATTAAGCAAATTTGTGACCTTAGACACCTGCATCAACCTTGTATGGTTATGCCAATGCTTTTATCTAACCTAGATGTAAGTGTCTTATAAAAAATACCAATTGGATTTGGATGTGACCACCTAAAATATTATGGGTTTTATGTCACATTCACTCTAGTGTGATCAAATCTGGATCATGAGATATCACACCTTGTCAAATAATAAAACTCTAGTTCTTCATCTTTATAGTGGTTGTGAAAAAATATGGGTTAGTGGGCACAAGGTGTTGAGTTACCCCAAAGAACCTCTATCAATGAGGGCTACCTACATAGATAATACTTTGAAGAGGGACTCAGACTTATATATTTCTCCCCTATATGTTAGATTGTGTGTGTATAAGGATGCAATGTGCACTAAGCAAGTATATATAATGACCTATCTTGTAACTTGGCAAATATGGCTCATGTCATGATCCTTCAATACTTCAGATCTATAGATATGTTTTCCCTATTATTATAGGTACAATCATTACAAGGGGGGTGAATCATTGAGCCCAAATAGTCCAAATTTAATTTCAATCTTTAAAAACACTTAACCAGTTACCAAAAGCATTCATGAAGCATACACATCATTCATAATAAAGAGAAAGAGAGATAATGCAAGATTAATCACAAAACACATGACATATGTGGGAAACCCTATTATTGGAGAAAACTCACTAAACCTATAATTGGATTAATATCCTATGATAACAAGCACCAATTTAGACTAGCTATAATTGATCAAGGAACTACAATACCTTATTTAGTGATACTACAATCCCACAAGGTGCCACCACACCTGTCTAGACGAGCTACAACAACAACTAAACCTTTAACAAGTTTCATCTTGAAAAGAGGATACAACCCCCTTAGATGCTAAGCTGCCACAACAACACCTATGAACACATCCACCTTTGGACTGATGTCTACAACACCTAATGATAGACTGTTGCTTATCACTATTCACCTTCACTCACACTCAATCTATAAGAGCACTATTATGCCAATAGAATTATGACCTACATGTCATAAAAATAGTCCTCAATTTTATCTACTAATCAAATCATCAAAAATGCACTCTATCACTCCTTTACTCCATAATTCAGACACATAATCCTCTTTCAAATCTCTCCCAAGTCTCACACTAAAATTCTAGAAACCAACAAATTTAGTTTTACTATTTATAGAGCAATCATTATCATCACCATCTTGGTCAGCCATAAGTATTCCTTAACACTTAATTCATCTATCTCACTAAGACACAACTCAATACAATCTTCATAAATCAGCCATAACATTTATGGGTCACCCTTAAGTAGCTACACCTTTTCATAAGGCCCTTGTAGCTATTATAAGTCTCATAGAGACATATTCACCCATTTAGCATATCAACAAACAAAAAAAGAACACAATACCACTTAAAAATGCATATAACCATTACATATGATCTATAGGTCCCCCTTAAGATCCAAAAATCAACATATTACCCTTATACTTAAGCACACTTTTCTCAAATAGCATTCTATGCACATAGTCACCATGAATGAATACACAATCAACTTATAAACCTTTATTCATACTACATATGATTGGTCAAACCTCAATAATGAAAATAGATCATCCTCATGGAGTCTAAAACACTCCCTAATATCCAATTCATCAAGAGATATGAAAACAAGCTTGAACAATCTTCTCAGGTCACTTACAATCCATGCACAAACACATAGTCAACTTTGAACTTTAATATCTTTGACTGTACACACTTACAGATATTAAAATCAAGTTCATTAGATGCATAATGGAGTCCTCATATTTGATTTTTACATCATGGATAAATTTATCCTTGATCAAAATATATGGTCCAAAAAATATAGATTGGTTTTTCCCTTGTTAAATTTGAATATTTAAATGCAAATGGTCACAGTTAAACCTCAAACACTTTGATCGCAGATTGAGTATTCATTACTTAGATTACATATGCATCATATATCTTATTATATGAAGCTTAAAATTTAACATAGTCTACTAATTCTAAATATTAAACCTTGAACATGTTGACCTCATCTCGTGTAATCTTGTGATGTTGACTCCTCACACACCATCGATCTCTACGGATTGATTAGGTCCTTATCATGCAGTGCTCACCATTCTATCTTGATTAGAACCCCCAAAATCATGAAACTTGGAACCATATCATTGCTCCTTAAATTTTTGGATCAACTCACTCCGTAAAATTTGCTTTAACTTTAACTTGTGTAAATTTGACTAAGTATGGTAACCTTGCTTATCTGCTTGGAAGGCCAACTTTGCATAGTCATATCTTTTAACTCACTCACTTGCATGTTCTAAAATTTAGACCATATGATATAATTATATAGGAGAATCCAAACATGTGTCAAAATTATAATTTAACCATCACATGTGTGAGATATAATGACATTAAAATTCTCACTCATATTTTTTTACCATAGAGCCAACATGTCAAAAACTTGTCTGGGAGGCCAACTTTGAACATGCATAAATTTTGATGCGCTAAGGTGATTAACCTAAAATTTATCACAAATCAATCAGGTATAAAATTAATAAACCCATATGATTACCTTCTCTTGAAATTTCCACACGTGTGAGACATTCCACCATTAAATTGCTTACTCAGCTCTTTCTTGCCTCATGCAAATTTGGTAGTATGGGAAAATACTGTAAAAATGCCTAAGAGCCAAAATTTGTACTTGAATATATTTTAAAACACTTAGGATAATAACCTAATATTTATCACATAATAACTAGGCACAATACTTAACAAACCCATGTGACCATTTCCTCATGAAACATCCATACGTGGTAATTATGATGTCATTAAATTTTCTACTTAGATTTTTTGCCACAAGACCAAAATGTCTAGATTAAAACTATGGGCTACCAGATGAATCTAAATTTTGAAAACACACACTAAAATATTATAAAAAATATTAGGGACCTCTTTCACATACTCAAATCACCATACTTATCTTTGAATATCTATAACCATGCCAAAACTAAAGATCAACCAATTATACTTCAAGCATACTAGGACAAGCACATTGCATACTTTGTCATTGTCACATAGACTATCAAGGCACTTCATCCACTCACCAGGACACCTCCTTGACATCATCATGAAATCATTGATAATGATCCAAAAATATCTATCTTTTTCATTGATGTCAACAAACAACATATAATAATATATAAATCACCTTCTTCTTTCTCTTCAAGCACTCCCATGATAAGAACTTTCTCCCCCTTTAACACAATGACAAAGTGGGCACAATATGATCTTGAAAATATAAAAATACCACCAAAAGGATAGGATCACCTTATAAATATGATACAAACTCCCCCTTACCTTGAGCCTACCTCTTCTTGCCCTGATAAACTTCCTCTTGATCCATGCTAGCACTCTCTTCAACCAAGCACTGTAGTAAATGAAGAAATAACATAAAAAACCACATAAATATAATGGAACACATCAAGAAACATCTAATAGGTAATACTCCTAATAAATATAATAAATTTTACCTTTTAATCATCTTCAAATCTCCACACACCATAAAGAATCACCACATATGCTAACTAGCCTTCTTTCTCAAGCTATTACAAGGACCACCAATAGAACTTCATGCCACTCACCAAATAGGAAACATTATCTCAACCAACTTTAAAACACCCATTATAACCCTATACTATATATCCTTCACAAACCTCTAGAGAAATCTCATGAACTTAGTGCTCCCCCTTAACTAAAGACCTTTTATTGATTCACAGAGAAAGAAATGACATCCAAGATTTATCTTAGATACTCAAACGTAGATTTTGACAATGGTTTGGTCATTAAATATATAAGTTTCTATTTTGTAGGCACATGCTCCAACTTAACACATTGATTAATCACTTGTTCTCTCAATAAATGATATCTAATAGGAATGTGTTTAGTTTTTAAGTGTATGACAGGATTCTTTGAGATACTAATTGCACTAGTATTATCACAATAAATAGGATAAGGTCCATTTTATCTTAAATTATAATCCTCCAAAGTTTGTTTCATCCACATGACTTATGTGCAACAATTAGAAGCTACTATATATTCAACTTCTATAGTTGATAGAGATACTGAGGATTTCTTCTTGCTCAACCAAGACACCAAGCATTATCCCATGAAGACGAACCCACCATTGGTACTCCTCCTATCATCCACACATCCTACCCAATCAACATCAATATATTATTTCAAAGATAATTATTTAATCTTGGGATACCATAAACTGTGGTGCCTCTAAGATATCTCAAGATTCTTTTGACTAATTTCAAGTGAGATTCTCTAGGGTCAAATTGAAACCTTCCTACAAGACCTACTGCTTGCATGATGTTAGGCCTGGATGTAGTAGAGTACAAAAGACTTTTAGTCATGGACATATACAAATTTTGATCAACTTTTGGTGAGTCATCTTATTTGCTTATCTTGCATCTTATGATCATTGGAGTACCCATTAGCTTACAATCCATCATGTCAATTTTTTTTAGCATATCCTTGATATATTTATCTTGTGAAATGAATATCTATACATCAAGTTGATTAATATGTAATCCTTAGAATAAATATAGTTTTCCCAACATTGACATTTAAAATTCAATCTTCATAGTATCTATAAATTATCTACTCATTTTATCATTGTCAGATCCAAATATTATGTCATCAACATATAAAACCACTATCAATTGATGATTGCCTTCTATCTTAATGTATAAATTACTATAAAATACCTTCTTTTTAAAACCTTGACTCAAAAGATACTTATCTAACCTGCCATACCAAGATCTAAGAGCTTGTTTAAGACCATAAAGAGCCTTCTTTAATTTACACACAAAATCTTGATTACTTGACATGAATTATCCTTTAGGAAACTAAATGTATACTTCTAAATTTCCATTGAATAATGTAGATTTCACATCCATTTGATATACCTTAAAACATTTGAAACTAGCATATGCCAAGAAAAGTCTAATTGCTTCCATTCTTTCCATAGGATAAAAATTCTCATCAAAATCTATTTCGTCAACCTGAGCATATCCTTTACACACCAATATAGCATTTTCCATTGTGACTTATCCTTTCTCTTTCATCTTGTTTTAGAAAACCCATTTGGTACCTATCACATTTTTATATTTTGGCTTAGGAAGTATGTCCCATGTTTCATTCTTTTTTATTTGATCAATTTCTTCATCTATTGCATCATTCCAACTTTCATCTTTGTTAGCTTCCATGAATGTTTTGGGTTAAATCATGGATAATAGAGATAAGTCTTGTTGATTTTGATTGATCAACATTCTCCTTATAGTCTAAAACCTTACACCAACATTTCCAATAATCTGAGAGATTGGACGATCATTTTGAATTATTCTAGATGGAGATTTAGAATCTTGTCTTTCTTCCTCCTCTTCATCTTCATCATCTATTTAGATGGATAAATCATCATTATTTTCAATAGAATTATGAATTGAGTCACTTACCTATACTTTTGGTTTCTTAAATCTACTTGTCTCATCTAACCTTACATTTAAAATTTCAATAATTTTGTGAAGTCTCTTGTTAAAACACCTATAGGTAGTACTAATAAAATAATAACCTGAGCAGATGCCCTCATCATATCTTGAATAAAATTTTCCAATATTATCTTCATCTCTTTTTATGAATCACCTACTCATAAACACTCTAAAATGTTTGACATTAGCCACTCTATTCTTCCGTAACTCATAAGGAGTCTTATTACCATTTACTTTGATTTAACACATGTTTAGGATGTAAACAAAAGTGTTGGCTTCCTCTTCCCAATAGCCATCTGATAAATTTGCATCTTTAATCATGGTTCTACCCATATCAACAATAGGCCTATTATTTTTTTCAACCAAACCATTATATTGTGGTGTTCTTACTATAAAATATTATCTTCTTATCCCATGTTCTTCATAAAAATCATCAAACTTATGAGACCAAAACTCACCTCCTCTGTCTGATCTCACACACTTGATCTTTAAATCTTTATAATTTTACACAAGAGCTTTGAATGCCAATTTTTTTTCAAAATCTTATAATTTTTATTTAAGAAAGAATATCCAATTCATCTTAGTAAAATAATTTATGAGAAGCATGAATTAGCTATTACTTTGAATACTTTGATTTCTCATAGGTCCACATACATAAGTGTGGATCAACTCCAATGTCTTTGTAGTAGATAATTCCTTGGTTTTATATCTTCTCTTGGTTTATTTACCATGAACACATGCCTTGCAAAGAGAATGAGTAATCTTAGAAATCTTAGGCATATGCCTTACCAACCCCTTTAAACTAAAGTTTTATCATATTATCAAAATTTATATGTCCAAGCCTTCTATGACAAATCTATATTTCTTCCAATTGAGTTATGAAGCACTCTTCCTTCTTGGATTCATGGAATACATACATGCTATTATCTATTTTATGAACATGTGTAATTAATCTACCAAATTTTTCCTTTCTTATTTCACATACATCATCATGAAAAGTTACAACATTTCCTTGCTTACACATTTGGCTCACACTTAAAAGACTATGTTTCAAACATTCTATTTATAAGACATTCTCAGTCCTAGTATGACCACTGTCCAAACTCACAGTACCTTTACCAACTATGTTAGCATATTTTTTGTCACCAAATCTAACTGCACCTGGGTTGGTATTTTTGAGATAGATAAACTTGCTCTTGTCTCCTATCATATGATTTGAGCATCCAATGTCTATGAACCATCTCTTGCTCTTATATTATTGAGTATGCAAAGATAATTAAACAAACAATGACTCTTCATTTGGTGATCTACTTGGAATTTTCTTTTTTTCTTCTTTAGACTTGGTCTCCTTGAACCATTTGATAGTGTCAATGACTTATATATCCTTTTTTTAATAATCCATATACTAGTTTGTAAGATAAGTAATACCCACTGAATACATTATTCATGTTTGTCCCTCTTTTATCTTAACCATTACCACTCAATGGATTTTCATTCTTGATCCTTTTGGTGGAGTTATTTGAAGATAAGCTACAATTTATTTGTCATCTATTGTACTTTTGATCAACTTCAAGTGGTTAAACTTTAGATGAAGGACCTAATTTGATACTAATTTTTAAAGGTATAACCAATGAGAGGTGGGGGTGAATTAGTGAGCCCAAATAATCCAACTTTAATTTTAATATTTACAAACATTTAACTAGTTACCACAAGCATTCATGAATAATACACATCATTCATAGCAAAGAAAAAGAGAGACAATGCAAGATCAATCACATAACACATGATATATGTGTAAAATTATCTTAGGGGAGAAAACCCACTGAAACCTACAATTGGAATATTATCCTATAATAATAAGAACCAATTTAGACTAGATACAATTGATCAAGGAAATACAATCCCATAAGGTGATACCACACTTGTCTAGATAAGATGCAACAAAAACTAGACCTTTAGCAAGTTTTAACTTGAAAGGAGGTTACAACCCCCTTAGATGTTAATATTCCACAACAACACCTATGAACACATCCACATTTGGACTGATGTTTACAACACTTGATGATGGACCTCTATTTATCACTCTTCACCTTCACTCACACTCAATCTACAAGAGGACTATTCTACCAATAAAATTATGACCTACAGGTCATAGAAATAGTATTAAACTTAATCTTCTCATAAAACCATCCACATGGAACTATACTCTTCCTTTGATCCATAATTAACCCCCACAAGCCTCTCTCAAATCTCTCCCAAGTCTCACACTAATAGTCTGGAAACCAACACATTTGATTTTACTATTTATAGAACAATCATGATCATAACCATCTTGGTTGGCCATTGGGCATACCTTAACACTTAAGGCATCTATATTACTGAGACACAACTCAATATAATCTTCATAGGTTGGCAATAACATCTATGGGTCACCTTTAAGAAGCTACACCTTTTAATAAGGCCCATGTAGCTCTTATAGGTCTCATGGAGACCTATTCACCCATTTATCATATCAACAAACAAAAAAGAACACAAGAAAATTTAAAAATGAATTTACCCATTTTATATGATCTATAGGTCCTCTTTAGGTTCCAACAATTAACATAGTACCCTTCTTCTTAAGCACACTTTTTTCAAACAACATTTTTGTGCACATAGTCACCATGAATGAATACACATTCAACTTATAAACCTTTATTCATATTGTATATGATTGGTCAAAACTTAATAATGCACACATATCATCCTAATGGAGTTCAAAACACTCCCTAATATCCAATTTATTAATATATATTGAAAAAATATCAAAACAAGCTCAAACAATCTTCTTGGGTCACTTACAATCCATGCATACACACAGGGTCAACTTTGAACCTTAATATATTTGACTTTACATACATATCTTAGAATTATTTAATTAGATTCACCATGGATTCTTATTCATATTTTATCTTTATATCAATGAAAAATTTATCCTTGATCAAAATATATGGTCTAAAAACCATAGACTAGTTTTTCCCTTGTTAAATTTGAATATTTAAATGCAAATAGTCATAGTTAAACCTTGAACACTTTGATCGCATCTCGAGTCCTCGCTATTCAAATTAAATACACACCATTGATATTATTTTATGAAATTTAACCTTTAACACACATTATAATAATTCCAAATTTTAAACCTTGAACATGTTGACCTCATCTTGTGTATTCTTATAATGTTGACTCATCGTGTACCATCGATCTCTATGGATCAGCCAGTCCTTATCATGCAACGCTCACCATTAGATCTTACTAAAAACCCTCATGATCACAAAAATTGGCACCAATCTCATTTCTTAATAACTTATTGGAGTAACATGATCTGTCAATATTGCTCAAACTTTAACTTGTGCAAATTTTACCAAGTATGGGAACCTTGCTCATCTGCTTGGAAGGTCAACTTTACACAGTCATATATTTTACCTCGTTCACTTGCATGTTCTCAAATTTGGACCATATGATATAATTACATAGGATAATCTTAAAATGTGTCAAAATACTCCTATAGCCCTCACATATTTGAGATATAATGAAATTAAAATGCTCACTTAAATTTTTATGCCACAAAGCCAACATGTTAAAAACTTGACTAGGAGGGCAACTTTGAACATGCATACATTTTGGCACGCTATGGTGCTTGACTTCAAAGGTAGCACAAATCAACTAGGTAAGAAAATAAACAAACTCATATGATCACCTTCTCCTGAAACATCCACATGTGTGAGATATGTCACCATCAAACTGCTTACTTAGCTCTTTCTTGCCTCATGCAAATTTGACTATGGGAAAATACTATCAAAATGCCTGGGAACCCAACTTTGCACTTGTATATATTTTTATGTACTTAGGAACATGATCTAATATTTGGCACATAAAAACTAGTCACAATATTGAATAAACCCATGTGACCATTTCCTCTTGAAACATTCATATGTGGTAATTATGACATCATCAAACTGCCTACTCAGATTTTTTTACCATAAGACCAAAATGTCTAGATGAAAATTATGGACTACTAGATGAATTAAAATTATGCAAACAAGTAATAAAATATTAAAAAACATCTTAGGGGCCTATTTCACATCCTCAAATCACCATACTCATCTCTAAACATCTCTAACCATGCCAAAACTAAAGATCAACCAATCATACTTCAAGCATACTAGGACAAACACATTGTACACTTTGTCATTGTCACATAGACTATCAAGGACTTCATCCACTCTCTAGGAAACCTCTAAAAAATCATCATGACATCATTTAAAATGCTCCAAAATCTATGTTTGATATGGAAATAGGGTAAAATATGGAAGCTTTGATCACTTGAGTGCTTGATGTAATGCCTTTGGTAAGTTGCTTTATGAGAGGTAAGAAGTTACTAGGTGAGGAATGAATGAGGATTGATCATACATATATACCAATATTTTTGGAAAATATCTTACCTTAAATAACTCATTCTGACCATAGGGATACATTTAATTTACAAATTGGATGAATTTAAGGCACTAGACACTTGTATTGGAATAGAACACTAGCATCAATGTAGGCATCTGGTTAGGATGTAAGTATTTGAGAAGCATAAAATTAGGTAAAGGTCTATAAATTGTAGAGACATAAGATAAGTATGTTTGTAACATTTTGGATATGATATAAGGTCTGAGTCATTAGAATAACATTGGTTAGACTAAGAGATAATAAATAAGCACAAAGAGATAATTTATGCAAGCCTTTTAACAATGAGAAGGTTTAGAAGCTGAAGGTACATCCATGATATGTATTTTCCAAGTGTAAAAGATTGAGGTTTTTTATAATTCAGAAATAGTGTCTACACCTAGAAATGTATATATGATAAATTAATTAAAAATATCAAGGGAGGAAGATAATTATGAGTTCACATGTTAGTGTGATTATATTTTTCTATTGGGAAGAAAATTGGGAGTACTAGAAAACTAGTTTTGTCTTATCTAGAGATTGTTATTGTAGATTTTTACAACATTGTGAATGTTGTCACATAAACTAATATTATATATCTACTCTCCTATACTAGGTCTAGTGAAATGAATTATGTGTGCATCTTTCTTGTTCCAGTGTTCAAAACTTTATTTTTTCATATTTATGTATGCATCTACATGGAAAAGGATAAAGTAAATAATGAAATTATTTTTAAAGGATGTTTCAATATTTTGAATGAAGAAGTTGGGTTTGAGGGAATACCAATGATCTTTAGCATTTATGGTGTCCATGATTAAAAATATAGGCTTGATGAATAAGTGGGAATAGAATTTGATTGATCACACACCGATCCCTTGGACATTGTAAGGCCAATTGATATTAGGATTATCTTATTAGAACATCCTTTCAAGTATGAGACATTTTTAAATTTTTGGGAAAATATATTATCAAGATGCAACAAAAACTCATCCCCTATTTTAATAATTTATGGAGACAAAAATGTGATACAAATTTCTATAAATTTAAACATGACTTCATTGAATAACATGCATAGTTGAAAATTATATTAATATATCATTACATTTCAAGGTACATACATTGTTTGATAAGTATATCATAAAGTTTGTGTAGTTACACAATAAATTATATTAATAGTTTAAGTCAATCCTTTGGATCATAAGTTAATACATAATATAATACTAAATTGAATTGCCTATAGTGCATTTATTTTTCAAGAATGGAAGACCCCCTATTATTAGATATGGATTCTCCATGCATTTGAGAATGGGTGGCCATCCATTGTAGTTTTTTTAATTTTCATTCTAAATTTGTATATTCCATGTTGATAGAAATTATTAATCCATTACAAACAATGATAAAACTATATGAATTAAATGAAGACTCAACTTCAGCTCAAGGGGAGATAAATTAACAACTAGCCAACACATATAATTGACAATATGAACTTCAAGATAACATGTAATTAGATGTGGTAAACACATCAAATACATTGAATTATACACCATTAATTATCACACTTGGATCGAAATCAAGTATTAATTATTACTTAATAATACATTATTGAAAACTTCATGACTAAATCCTAATATAGTTAGTTTTATTATATTTTTCAAACATTAAATAATTATAATTTTAAATTCTTGTGTAGAATTAATTGAAGATGATGTAAAATATATGCAAATTTCTAATAATGTAGGTAAAACATTAACTAGAATATTATTATAATTACATTAAAAAATAAATTTAATGTAAAATTGAATCTCACTATTATTATTTTCTACAACACCTCTAACAAAATATTATTTAACCCTAAAATGAAATCTAATTGTTTAGAGTTAGCCTTAGATTCTAATTTAAGTGGTATATGGAAATTAAATTGCACAAGGGTGATAATAAGATCTATAATAGGCTAATTAGATGCTAAACTTAGATATAAGCATACATTGAATTTATTATGCCAAGATAGTATAAATATTAAAAATATAACTATGCTACATATAGAAATGAAAATGAAGTGAAGTAATTAGCTTATTCTAATGTTAATAAAATTATGGATCTAGAACAAATTAAAAGTAGACATGAAGTATATTTTGGAACAATCATCAGATTTTGGAGCTGATACCTCTAGCTCTTTGGATAGTAATGTCAGCCTGGGATGATTGTATTGATTATACTATATGGATTATATGCTAGTGTCCTATATATAATATCTAATGAAATATCATACAACTATTTGAATTATTTTGAGTTTTTCTTTGTCTCTACTTTGGTGCATTAATATCTAGGTCATGGACTGTCACTACTCATGAAATAAAAAAACCCTAGCTTTCCATATTCAATGTGACCTTGGGAAAAATAGGTTAGTGGGTATATGGTGTTGATCTGACCCCAATGACCCTATTTTAAAATGATGTTGCTTTCATATCCAATAATTTGAAGATGGACTGAAACTAATGTAGTTCTCCCCTATATGTTGGCTTGTGTGTGAATCATATAATGTGTGTAAAGCAAGTGCAATAGTGACCTATCTTGTAACTTATAAAATTGGGCTCTTGGGCTACTCCTTTCATAATTTATACCTATAGATGTTTTTTACCTATGATTGATATAGAAATAAGGAAGCTTTGATTAATTGAATGCTTGATAAAGTGATTTTGATAAGTTGCCTTGGTCTCTTTCATATTTTTTTAGGTTAGGAATGAATGAGGGTTGATCATATATTTATATAAATCCCTTTGAAGTAATAAATCAAATTAAATAACTTAGGCCAACCATTAGGATATGTTTCATCTATAAATTGGATGAATTTAGGGCATTAGATACTTGTTTCAAGCTAGGATAGTAACATTAACGTTACTGTCTAACCTAGACGTTAGTGTCCATAAAGCAAAAAAGTAGGTATAGGTTCAAAACGTGTAAATATGGAAGATAAGTACATTTTAATCATTATAAGCAATATATAAGACCCAAGTCATCAATATAATATTGGTCAGAGTAATATATATATATATATATATATATATATATATGTATGTATATATATATATATATGTATGTATATATATATATATGTATATGTATATATATATATGTATATATATATATATATATAGGTATGTATATATATATGTATATATATGTATATATATATATATATGTATATATGTATATGTATATGTATATATATGTGTGTATATATATATATATATGCCAAGTGACTCAAGGGTAAATTAGATGCGAGACTTATATAAATAAGAAAGGTAGAGAACTAAAAGGAACAATCAAGGTCTAATTTTTCCAAGTGTAAAATATTAATGTGATATATAATCACAAAATAACATCTAAATTTCTCTCCTTTCATATAGTAATGAAATTACCAATTTAAAGTCAAATAATGTGTACGTGGGTGTGTATGCACACCTTATCTTTATGTGTACCCAACCTAAGTGATTTGATGGTGATTGAACTAAAACCAAGAGCATGTTATAATATAAACTTAGTGAATATAATATACATTGAAAATAATTGAAATATATTTAAATTAAAATAATAAGGTTTAGGAGTACATCTATGTGTAGATGTAACTGTCTTGCCTATTAGAAAGTTGTTTTACAAAATATGTATCATTTTAAGGATATGAAAATTGAGATTATGATAAATATAGATAAATATTTAAAGTGGATATATCTAAGGAGATAGATATATAGATGGATAGAGAGATATTGGAAGGCACATGCCCCCAATTTTAGAGCAAAAGTGAATTACCACTTAGCAGTTGTGATTAGCTCAACCATGTAACCCAATGATATTTATAGACTAGTAAGGCTAGATTATCAAGTCCAACCTAAAATTTTTGAAATATTGAGTGATTTGATCACCTCAACCATACCAAAATGTGAACTAACTATCGCAATATATTGACTCAATAAAAGTCTATAAGGTATCAATATCAAGAAGTTTGTGATATGGTAACAATCCATAAAAGAGTTTTAGAATCTAAAACTAATTTATATTTTAAAATATTAGGCACATGTTGCATAATGCATTCACCTTAGATATGCCTCATGATAAAACTATGTATATAATAGTACTAATGTGTAGGATTATACCATAGCTATGAGTCTGAATCATATAATTGCATTTTAGCCAATTCAAATAACTGTGTAAGTTTGGAGAACATGCTTCCAAAGCATGCCTCCAATATATATGGATAAGTATAGAAAATTATTTAAGTAAAAATGTGGAGGAAATGTTTTTAAAACATGATACCAATGCAAATTAGAGATGCTAAATATTGAATAAGTGTGGAACATGCTTCTAAAGCATGCCCCCACTATAATTTCAAAACTGTGAATGTGTGGAGAACATGTATCTATGACAAGACCCAAATAATATGTTCCCCTTTGAATTGAGATAAAGATAATAATTGGGTATACCTCACCTAAAAAGGATAAGACAACTGTATACTCTATGAATGTAACCATGTAGCATATATAAGGAAACATGGCTAGGTAAATGAATCTTTGAAGCACATAGAACCAATGTGATCATATATAGGCCTAAGATGCATGATAAATATCATTGAAATGTATAGATAATAACAATACAAGTTAAAAAATAAAACAAGCAGACACATAAGAGAACTCAAAAGTAAATCAATAGGCAATGCTCTAAGGAGACCACAAATAAGGGGCATGTTCAAATGGCACATAATTGAAGGGACATGACTTATTCAAATGTTGATAAAGGAAAAAATGACATATTAAAATGTCCATAAACAAATAATGACATGTGAAAATGTCAATGAAATAATGCATAGGCACGAGGGCCATAAGTAAAAGATCATTTTCAAATGCTCTAAAAAGGAATACAAGACACTCAATGAAGTGAACAAAGTAAAGCATAAGAAACCAACATATACGTCATAGCCCATGGATCCACCATGTTAGGAAAATTATGTCATGTGTATATCATACCAAGTACCATGTGTAAGATATAATCATGGGTAATAGGCATGTGTAAGTACATATGTAATCTCAAACATGATAATGTAGAGTTATCATCGAATCATATAACCTATTTGTATCAAGATCAAAGAAGTGGATGTACCCAAGTCCATATGACATGAGTATAAAGAAAGTCCAACATCTGAAATAGTGATGTATCATGTATTTATGTATGCCTATATTACACTCAATTAGAAGTGTGACACATATGTGTATGTAGAAGTAACTGAATATGATATCCATCAATGTGGGATTAACACATGGTAGCTAAGGATCCAATAAAACATGTAAGTTCTGAAAGTGTTTTTGGAGTTTTGTATATTTTGTATTTTTTTGGATTTTTCTTTTGATTAGGAAATATCATCCTATGATGTCATCCAATGGATGGCCATAGATATCTCCCCTCACTGTGAACGTTACAACCTTAAGTTGGATATTTTACATTGTTTTCATCATGATTGGATAGGTTAAAAAGATACATAACATGTTCCTCCTCACATTTTTCATGTGTAGTAAAAGATGTAATGATATCATTTGAACTATGTATTAATTGGCCATTTTGAGGAAAGGAAATACCTTGATGATTTGTATCAATTTTTTATTCTATTTGGTATAGCCAAAGAGTTCCTAGTGTAAATTCATATGGATATGTGGTAGGCAGAACCCACACCTATGTTTGAATTAATTTAGGACCACAAGCAATTGGTATTGTTATGTTACATAAGGAATATTTACAACCTCATTTGCTTTTTAAGTTTGATAGATTGAATCCAATTTTTTGTAAGCATCTTACATTATAAATAGTTTTTTCTTGTATAGGATAAATATGGTTATTCCAAAAATAAGAACCACCCATGGATAATGTAATTGTTAAATCTTGTTGGTGTGGATGATTTTTGTGTTGTTCACATTGAGATTCTTGCATAAGATGTGGACCTTGGTTTTGAGCCATGTTGAGTAACATTTTTGAACTATTCATATAGATATTAGGGATACCACATTTTTGTTCATAATGATCCTTAGGTAAGCTATCTCCATCCTTTGTGTGGGATAAATATTTTATATTTTGAGGGAGATATGCTAATATTTTTTGAATGAGTAATTATGAAGGAAGCATATCTATGAACATAATTTTGTAAATGGGTAAATGATTCATATTATTTATGTAATGGCATTTCATTTAGTGGGGAAAGAAGGCCTCTACTAAAGATAAATTGTAATTCCAAATATGAGGGTCTAAATGATAGTTCATATGATGTACTTTTGAATCAAGTAGTATAATATTTAAGGTAATAATCATAAAGTTGTTTGAAATTGTGAAAATGTCCTAATTTAAGTTTTTTCACCTTGTGGATTTTTAAATCCATGAAGAATTCATCTCAGGAAACCTTTGGTAGACTATATAACTGATTTTGAGCCTCATCAGAAATACTCATATGGAAAAGTTTTAGCAATAGTTTGTCATCTTCTGCCCATTGACCAAAAGAATGTGCATAACTAATCATGTGGTTAAATTCATCCTTATTTTTCAAAAGAGAGGTAAATTTGTTATTCTAAATCTTTTGGGTAAATATTTATAAGTATACATTACACAAGAGGTTGATTATTGAATGGGGTAAAATGTGCTTGATAATTATGGATAGCCATTTACATTTGGAGTATCAAAACTTGATTTTGAAGGTCTCCAATAGTGGTCATCATATACATTATATATTTTATGGGGATAGAGGTGTTTTTAATAGGTTTTATCATTGGTTGTAACCAACCACCTCTTTTGAATCTATGCATATGAGTATCATCATCCTTATGTATAAAAAGTACAAGTTTGTTATCACTAAATTTAGGATATTTTGGTAATGGTATGGGATCGTTAAATTTTGGTACATTTAGTAAATCATTTGAATAACTTGTACCATTTGAATAATTTATTTTATTTTCTTTTGGTAAGGATATAACAATTGTAGATTTGGAAAAGGTTGGTAAGGACACCTTTTTTGATATGGAATTTATGCTAAATGTAGGTAGGAAAGAACCATCACCATTGAATAAATGGATACTGTTTAAAAATATATGAATGTTTAAAAGTTTAATGAATTTTCTTTAAGATGTTTCCAATTATTAATTGTTTTTAATATCTTGATGTAGTTGTCAAAATTTTGGACAATCAAATGAAGGAATCTTTTGGTCATATGTACCTAATTTTTTGATAAAATGTAAATGTTTAGTTGGCCTAAATGTTTTTGGAGTCAAGGATGTTTTAAAAATCTCAACCCTTACCTATTTTTATTTCTATATTTAAGGGATATAATGTGGGTTATACCTTGCTCATTTTGCCTAATCCTTGGAGTTAGTATCCATACTTTTGCAAGTATAAAATGCCAAAGTCATATAATGGTTGTATAGGAGGTATGGGTAAAGGATTTGTATCTTCCTTAATATGGATGAAATCATCTCTTGAAATGGTGGGAACATGGAACTAATTAGAGGGATAACAACTACCACCATTCAAGAATTTTATATTACATACTTTAGCACTTGGAAAAATTCAAGAGTAGTCAATTTTAATTCTATCCTTGAGGGAGAATTGTATAGTGTCATAATCATAGTCATAAAAGCAATCAATATCATCCATGATACAAGATATGAAATATAAAGATTATCACAAAATAGGTAATAATCATCCCAAATGGTATGCTTATGGTTTTGATCTCCAAATATTGGGTTCACCAAATTCTTAACCCCAAAATGAAATATAAGTGGTTATAATTATCCTTAGATTCTAAATTAATGGGTATATAAAAATGAAATAACACAAGGGTGATAATTAGATCTATAGAGGCTAATTAGATGCTAAAATTAGATATATGTATACACTAAATTTATTATGCTAAGATAGTCTAAATATAGAAATGAAAAAGAAGTGAAGTAATTATCTTGTTCTGATGCTAATGAAATTATGGAATCAAAATAGGCTAAAAGCAGATAGGAAGTAGATTCTAGAAAAATCATCAGATTCTAGATCTAATACATCTAGCTCTTGGGACAATAACATTAGCCTAAAATGGTTATATTGATGCTAATGTCTATTATCAATGCTTGTATGTATACTATATAAAATATCTACTAAAATAGGATGTAACTACCTAGATTCTTTTGGGTTTTGCTTCTCTTTTACTTTGGTGCATATAGATCTGGGTCATAGACTATTGATGTTCATAAAATGACAAAACCCTAGATTTTCATCTTTAATTTGACCTTAGGGAAAGATGCGTTAGTGGGAACATGGTGATGAGATGACCCTAATGACCCCACCATCAAAAGAAAATTCCTACATAGCCAATAATTTGAAGAGGGCCTTAGACTGATGTAGTTTTCCCCTATGTGTTATCTTGTGCATGAATTATATTATGTGTGTAAAGCAAGTATAACAATGACCTAGCTTGTAAGTTGGAAAATTGGGCACTTAGGATGCTCATTTAGTAAATTAGACCTGTATATGTATTGTACCTATGACTGGTATGTAAATAGGGAAGCTTTGATCAATTGAATTCTTGATAGAATGATTTTGATAAGTTGCCTTGGTTTCTTTGGTATTTTATAGGTGAGGAATAAATGAGGGTTAATATTATATTTATATTAATCCCTTTATAGTAATAAATCACATTCAAACACTTAAGCTAACTATTAGGATACATTTCATTTGTAAATTAGTTGACTTTAGGGTGCTAGACACTTACGTCAGGCTAGGATAGTAGCATCAATGCTACTATCTAACCTAAGAATTAGTGTCTAAGGAGTAGGAGAGTAGGTATAGATTCAAAAATTATAAATATAGAAGATTAGTACATTTTAAGAATTTTAGGAAAGATAACAGAATCGGTTCATCAATATAATACTGGTTGGACTAAGATATATAGGTCAAGTGGCATAAAGATAGAGCAGATGTGAGACTGACATAAGCAAGAAAGGTAAAGAACTAAGAGGAATAACCAAGGTCTAAGTTTGCCAAGTACAAAAGACTAAGATGGTATATAATAAAAAAATATCATCTACAATATTCTTATCCTTGAATTAGAAAGATTATTAATTAAAAAACATTATTTGAAAAATAATAATGCATTCCAAGTCAACAACAAACACATAAAACCAAGAGGAGTTTTGAATAAGTTTTAATGGTTTTATCCGCATAATTTAAAATAAAATTTTGGTCTACATGTGATATAAATCTCAATGTAGAAAAAAATTCAACAAAACCACTACTAAATGATAAAATGAATGTTTGTCCTTTGTTTTGATGGGGTTCTAAGCATTACAAAAAAAATGTGGAAATATTTATTAAGAATTTGACCATGATTTGAAAGGAGCCTAGAATTTATTTTAATTCTTCAATTACTATTATAGTCAACCCAATAAATAAAGGTTTACCTCAATAAAATTTTATTCTTCTAACAAAGGTTTCTTCTAAAAAATATTTTAGAAATGGAAAATTTATTATGGTGACATTGTTTACACAACTAGCCTTGATTGGGGATGAAAATGATATAATTTGTTCTTTAAAATAAACGCTATATTTTTTTGTGACAAGTTTTAAACCAATAAATAAATGAAATTGAGTTTACAATTACTATATAAATTAAATTTTATGAGCATTTTTCAAATTTGATAGTTAGATGTTTTCATTCATATTTGGTTTAGTTTTCAAATAGGATTATTAAATATACTTTAAATTCAAATAAAAATTATTTTTTTGTATGTTTCCAAAAAAAAATTTGATAAGGTATTGAGTTTTTATGATTAATCATAATTTTTTATAAACATACTATTGAAAAAAATGTTTTTTCCCCTAAAAAATTTCTATTGTTGAGTTTCTCCCCAAACATTTTTGCAACTATGGATTTATCATAAACAACTTATTAATATTTAAATTCCACTGTAAGTTTAAGTGTTCAAAATAAAATATCATAATGGTGTAAATAAATTTATTTTAATAAAATATTAATAACTCACTTTATTAAAAAAATAATTCTTATATTAGTTGACTATTTCAAATATCATTCCACTTGGAAATAAGTTGTTATTGGGAGTAGAAGGAGTGTTGTTTGGAGTTCTAAGGATTAATGAATTCACATCAATTAACAAACGCCAAGATTTTTTATATTTATGTTACCAATACTGTAGTCATACATTTATCCTTGACTTGTTAAAGATTGCAAGGAAACATTTTGATATTGGTTTTTGATTTACTTAATTGAACTTAAGTGTACAACATTATTTCATTCAACACTTTGAATGGATATGTAATTTGGAATTATTTTTTATGTGGGGGATATCATAGTGTGAAATTAGTGACAAATTTATCAGATCAAAGAAAGGAACTCTTGTGCTAATATACATAAAAACATGAAAGAGGTTATAGAAAAGTACACACTTTTATGGGACAAACAACATATTATTCATATTAGGCAAGAAAACATGATTTTTTGTGATAAAAAATAATCCATTTTATTTAGATTACCTTCAAGTTGGTGATTTGATGGCACACTAAATTCTGGTAGGAAAATATTCACACACTTAAGTACATGGTTATATGATGTAGGTCTACACTCAAATATGTGTCACTCTTTGGAAACATACAAAAGAATAATTAGCTACTTTGATTGAGTTATCTTGATACTATTACATAATAATTTATATTTTTTACAATAATTTATATAAACAAACATAATTTGGTTAAATTTAATAGTGATATAGAATTAGTTTGAAGTACAAAAATGACTAGTACTTATAAAATATTATTGACTAAGTTTCTTATGAAACCTAAATTTACCCCATTTTCTTTGGGGAATTTGGAAAGCAAGGAATGATAGAATTTTTAAAGATAAGAGAATCTGCCAGAGATCCACAACTCAGAGGATCTTATCTTATAGTAAAGAGAACTAGTATACTTTCACCCTAAAAGGTAGACATCCTATCTCCAAAGTTGATTCCATCATTTTTAGTAACTAAAAGATCACTCCTCTAGTGAAAGAGAAGTCACTAAAAACTGATAGAATCCATGTTAAATGGATACAAATATTAAGGTATTGGCACAATTTAAAATTTGATGGTGCCTCTAAAGGTAATCCTAGACTTGTAGGAGGAGGGGGAGTAATCAGAGACTTCAAAGGTTTAGTGGCGGATGCCTATGTTAAGCATATGGGATTTCAAACTAGTCATCTGGTGGAGGCCAAAACCACCCTCTAGGGTATCCAATTGGTGACAAGTCAAAAAATTGATAAGATTTTAGTGGAAGGAGGTTCATTAAATATTATAAATTTACTATCTATCAAATATAGACCCTCTTGGTCTATTCAAAGGGCAATTGATGATGCTAGAAAACTATTACAATAATTTAATGAGGTTACTATATCTCATATCTATAGGAAAGCAATTAAAGGGTCATATGGTATGGCCAATCTAGGAGTTGAAAAACCATGTTATAATCATTGGCATAAGGTAGAGATATACCTATTCACATTAAAAAAATTCTATGCTTAACATGCCAAAAGGCCCAAATCCTCATGTGGAAGCATACCCTAATTATTATCCCTAATCAATGGTTAGATATGCTCATGGTGAAACATTGTAAGGATTCCATCATTCATTTTTAGGACCAGATAAAAATATTAAAGCATGCAATGTAAAGGCTAATCAAACCAAAATTTGATTTTCATATCATTATGAATACTGAGACTACAAGTGATAGGTTGAATTCTAGTCTCAAAAATTTGAGGGAGGATAATTTTATATCAATGGGAGGTGATCGAGACAAGATTGAACTAATTTAATAATCATAAATAAAAGAAGATCCATCTATCTGGCATATTCTAATGAAGGGAAGTTTGGTGAATTTCATGCTGAGGATAGTTGGATTTGATCCTATTATCTTGAAATACCTCACTATGGGTTGGGATGAGAGGGTGGTTAGAATGAAGGGATTGAGCATAAAAACCATAGAGGAAGTCATAGGCAAAGTATCTGGTATGTATTTTGATAGTATGAAGGATTTCAAAGTTAAGAGGTATAAAAATAAACTAATGAAAAATTTCTTTAAGTCATATGGGGAAATCTTGACCAATAATAAAGATTACCTAAGAATGGATTTGGCTAATGCCCTAGCTATTTATTTATTATATGTTATGAAGTAATTAACCCTTGAAGGCAAGCATAAAATTCTATATGCTCACCATTTCCTTTTGATGAATCACTTCAAAGGAGGCAATGCAAAACTTAGCCTGGCTTACTTCCTCCTTAGCTTCTTGGATATTTACATAATCACCTATTAGTCAAATAAGGTTGATGAAATCATTACTCAGACTATAAGGAATCTTCCTTTTAGTTCTTTACTTTTAGTGCTTGTTCTTGTTATGTACTGGGCAAGGAGTTTTTTGTTGATGTTTAGTGAAATACTAGTGTATCTTTGAGGGTTTTAGAATATGTTTATCATAATTTTGGAATAGCCCCGATGGATTTTGTTTCTTGTTTATTATGTGTCTAGTCTATTCTAGTTATCTTTCACTTTTTGTATTGGTTACGAGATCCATCAAAATATATTTATGTACCTTATAAAATTAAAAAAATGAGGACGTTGATTAATTTTATAGTTTATAGTCAGAATTGTTTATGTATATATAAATAAAGGTAATTATTTTTGTACATATAAATCATTTTATTATCCTATTAAATTAACTAATTGATCTATCTTTAATCAGATAGTATTTCTACTCAATTTATAACATATTTTGAATGGTAACCTTAGTCTGTAATCTAACTAAAATTTTCTCTCTCATATTTATGATGAATGATAGAGCCTTGATTTAAAAAATTACACTTTTTTATAAAAATATTCATCAACATACTTTATTTATTTTGATGAAATTTAAATCAACCTAAACCTAAACAAAGTTGACTATTTTGATAAAATTTAAATGGTATCCTTTGTATATAAAATAGATAGAATAATAGTTGAGAATGGTCATCTATGCCACTGTTATTATTTTGTATAATACTATAATGATCATGGATTAAGAATGATATTGTATCTCATTTGCATGCCACATGGTAGTTTATTACCAAAAATTACATTCAAAAGGATCCATGTGTCAATTTTTTATTATGTCACATCACTCTGACCTATATCCATTAATAGTGTTAGAATGATTATTCAATGTAGTATTTATCATATTAAAGGTAAAACTACATAAGATTATGGTCATACTATAACATCATAAATCTATAGACATCTTTTGTGGCATAGACTATACTTTGTGGCATCCCATGGAAACAAACACAAATGTATATGCATGGATAAGAGATGTGTCTAATTATATATATTTTTTTGTATTTAGTTTCAACAATGAATTGTAAATAATATATCCTATTATATGGTATCTTAATATCTTTAACTAAAATTGATACCAATATATTTGTGTTTCAAAATTTAATGATAATTGAATCATAGGTGATTTTATGTATAATTTGTTTTATAATCAATGTTTGTTTGCATATGAAACTATGTATAATTAAGTAATGTATGTTGAACTAACCTAAGATATACTTACCATATAAATTATGGTGACCATATTGTGAATAATTTCTAACAAGGATTAATTAATGGTGAAAGCTAAAAACTTAAGACCAATGTAGTAAAACTTGTAGAAAATATAAATAAAATTGCCATAATATTATTTCCCATTATTCACAAGATAATAATATTATCACTTAGGAAGATAATATGTCCCATTATACACAAGATAAGAATATTATCACTTATGAAGCTAAGAATCCAATATTCTTATCGTGTAGAATGGACACATGACTATTCTACACAAGATAAGTTTTTTTAATATGATAAAAGGGTTCTATTGGGGCCCTCACCCATATAAATACATTAAAAACTTAATAAAATCATGTTTTATATATAGGAATAAAAAAGAGAATATATTAGAGTAAATATCAAGGAGAAATATAAAATAATGTATGTATTAGAAGTGAAAACAATCATAAAGTTTAACTTTTATTTTCCTTCTTAGACATAGTTATATCATATCAATCTAGGAATGCCTTCATGCAAGAGTGGAATTCACCTAGTGTGTCCTTACTCATGAGAACCCATGAAACCTCTTGATTAAATAACATTGAATTTTTTATTTTGAGATATTATGACCCATTATCAATTTATATACTGAGAGAATGGTGTGGATTAAAGGTAGACTTGGAGGGTGACCAACATGCTCAATCATCTAGAAAAGTCTATAGAGAAGCCTAACAATTTTTTTCTTACCTAATTTCCTTATAGAGATTATAACCATTGAAGGGAACCTAATGAGGTATTTTATTTATTCAAAGTTTAGATGGGATTCAAAGGAACTTAATATTTTTCAAAATCCTACTTAGAACGCTATCCCAATGATTTGTCTAGATTTGCCTTAATGGATTCAATGTGAGAGATAATTGAGGAGGCAGTTCCATGATCGCATTTCCTTTTGAACATATTGGATCATGAAAAGTTAGTGTGTAAGGATCTCTCCAAGTCATTTTATATCTACCTTCCATAGCTCGATGAGACCTCCTTTAAATTTTTAGTAGGTTTGTAGAGCTCCCAAATTACCTTAAATTATTTGGTGTCATGAGTCTCTTCTTCTCCCATCACTTGGATCATAATAAATTGGAGTGTTGAATTAATATAGAATTGGGGAAAGATAAATTATTAGGTCATGGATCAACTTAATTTTTGTGAAGGGAGGGTCGACTATTACTCTAGAGGCCATAAACACTTGGTAAACCAATCTTGTGAGGATAATGGCACCATCAAATTAGGTGCAAATGATGTTGAAAGATGAAAAATATTAAAGATTATATTGAGGGAGAGATGACATGTTTTTAACAAGGAATTAGGAATGAGGAATGAGTAATGATATGATCTATTGATGAATATGAAGAATTGGATGGAGAAAGGAGGACCAACACAATAACTATCTGATATGATAGACATGCTTTGAGTGTGGGGGAGTTAATATTCTTTTCATCATTACCATCTTATCTAAGCATGGAATATTTTTTTCAAGATATCTAAAGGGTTTGGTAACATCTTTGAGTGTGGGAAAGTTAATACTATCTAAATTTATCATTTCCATCCTCTCCTAGCATGGGAGAATTAATAATTTATTTTTTCATTGCTATCATATCTGAGTATGGGAGAGTTAGTATTCTATTTTATAAAATGAATATCAATTATGTTGCTAAAGTTTGATACATTTTTATTTTCAATAAGAATTAAAATTTGTAAGTGTATGATCATAATATTTGCTATGATATCAGTATGTTGATTAACCTCCTAAAAAAATGATTATTTTTGGTTTTATTGAATTTTAGGAGCATTCTGAGAGTCTAACATTAGTTTCAAGATTGAACTCAACTTATAATTTAGGGGGAGGATCCTTTCTTAAAGTTTTATTTAATTTAATCAAAATGGAATATTAATTACTATGATTCTTTACAAAGAATCTTGGATTAATTCAACATATTAAATTATATAATCTAGTTGCTAACATTGAATTTCAAAAACTTAGAAATTGGAATCTTTAAAATATGATATGTAATTCCAATAAAATTTAAATTAGAATCTAATAATAATGAAACTAGATTCCAATATTTGAATTAATTGATACTATAAA